>JASAUF010000617.1:1032500-1632500 GCA_030180095.1 Magnolia changhungtana
GTGATCAGAGTTACTCTGTTGGAAGCCATATTTTTTCATTGCCAAACTCAGTCTTCCGAACCAAGCTCGAGGAGATTGTTTCAAGCCATATAGAGCAACTCTGATGTAAGACTGAGATCTGAGATGTCCTTAATTCATGCTTGAACCGGCCGCAAGCATATCATCAACGTACAGAAGAAGGATGGTGTAAGACGTATCAAACTTCTGCAAGTAACAACAGTGGTCTTACATCATCCTTCTTCAAGTAACAACAGTGGTCTGCATGACATCTCCTAAAACCGTTTCCCAACATGAAACTATCGAACTTCTTGTACCACTGCCTCGGGGCCTGCTTCAGGCCATATAGACTCTTCTTCAGTCTGCACACTTCGTTCTCATTACCTAGTGCCACGTATTCTATCGGTTAATGCATATGTATCTCTTCTTCAAGGTCCCTATGAAGAAAGGTTGTCTTAACATCTAGCTGTTCTAGATGTAAGTCCTCTGAAGCCACTATACTCAAGACCATACGAATCGTAGACATTTTCACTACCAGTGAAAATATTTCAGTGAAATCGATACCTGCCTTTTGTTGAAACCCTTTCACAACCAATCTAGCCTTGTACCGTTTCGAACCATTATGCTCCTCCTTTAGTCTGTAAACCCACTTGTTATGAAGAGCTTTCTTACCCTTGGGTAGAGTGACTAGCTCCTATGTATGATTAGACTCAAGAGAGTCCATCCCATCATTCATGGCTTGCTCCCACTTAACCCGTATATCTGACTGTAACGCCTCTTCAAAACACTCTGGCTCACCATTATCTGTCAGTAGTAGATAATGTAAGGAGGTTGAGTATCGGACTGTGGGTCTCCTCTCCCGAGTAGACCTCCTCATAACCGGTGTATGCGGCTCTGCCTCATCTTGTGGCGCTGTAACACCCATGTCCGGTAACTCTTCCAACTCTACGAATTTCTTTTTCTCGACCTTATTTTTCTGCACACTATCCTTATGCATCACTTTTTCATTGAAGACTACGTCCTTGCTTCTGATGATTTTCCTGTTTTCTGCATCCCAGAACCTGTAGCCAAAATCATGCTGCCCGTAGCCTATAAATGTGTACCTCCTAGACTTCGCATCCAGCTTGTTTCGGTGCTCTGCATCAATGTGAACATATGAAGTGCAACCGAACACTCTGAGATGTGCAAGGTTCACTTCCTTCCCAGTCCACGCTTCTTCTAGTAGCCCACCTTCCAATGGTGCTAAGGGACTTTTATTGATGAGATATGTGGCAGTATTCACATCATCTGCCCAAAAAGTCTTGGGCAACCCTGCATGTAACCTCATGCTCCTGGCGTGCTCAAGGATGGTCCTGTTAATGCGCTCAGCCACACCATTCTGCTGTGGTGTAATACTCCTCAAACCTCTTATCACAATACTCTCCCCCATTGTCAAATCTGAGACACTTTATTGTTTTACCTATCTTATTTTCTACCATAACTTTTCACTTCTTAAATACATCATATTTATGTTTTAAGAAGTAGACCCACAGTTTTCTACTAGCATCATCAATAAAGGTAACAAAATAACGTGAGCCAACAAGAGATAATACCTGTGCCGGTCCTCACACATTAGTGTATACAAGCTCCAACAGATGTGTCTTTGGAGCGCGTCCCGTCTTCTTGAAGCTTACCCTCTTCTGCTTACCATACACGCAGTCCTCGCAGAATTCCAAGTCAATAGACTTCAGCCTTGATAGCTTCCCTTTTGACAATAGCACTTTCATCCCTTTCTCACTCATATGTCCTAGCTTCTGATGCCATAACTGCTCATTCACTCCAGTTGATACGACTACGAGTGAACTATACGATCCTGAAGTCACGTACAAAGGACCTTCCTTTTTGCCTCGAGATATTACCAAGGCACCTTTTGTGATATTCCAGGAGATACTGGTGAATGTCGTCACATAACTGGTATCGGCTAACTGTCCCACTAAGATCAGATTACGTTTCAAACTCGGTACATGTCTGACATCCTTCAATTTCAAGACCATTCCGTCTTTCTGATTTACATGAACATCCCCCTTTCCAACAATTTTGCACGGCTCATTATCACCTAGGTAGACTCTCCCAAAGTCACCTGACACATAATCACGCAGAACTTCCTTACATGAAGTGTCATGAAATGAAGCACCCGAGTCTATAACCCAAGACTCATTCCTCGCATCAAGAGACAAGATCAACGCCTCTGTGTCGCTCTCCTCAGACAGATTCACTGAATCCTTCCTGCCTTGAGAGCTTCCTTCTTGTTTCTTGAGCGTCTTGCAATTACATTTCATGTGCCCCTTCTTGCCGCAATGCCAACACCCGTCTTTGTCTTTCGGTCCCCTGGACTTCTTCCTTGATTTAGAACGCCCGTGTTTATTACCTCCTTTGTTTAGCGATCTTCCTCTTCCTTCAACATTTAGAGCATTCCCTGAGTCCCCTGAAACTCCTGATGCCTTTCTTCTAGATTCTTCGCTGAGAATTAGACAGGCCACATCATCAAATTTCAACTTTGTTGACCCTGAAGAATTGGTCACAGCAATCACCAAACTATCCCAACTATCTGGCAAACTAGATAAGATCAATAATGCCCTGACCTCATCCTCAAAAGCAATGTCAACGGATTCCAACTGGCTCGTGACTCTATTGAACTCGTTTAGATGTTCTGCCACACTCCCACCATCTGATATCTTTATGTTGAATAGTCATTTCATAAGATGAACCTTATTGGATGCTGAGGGCTTTTCATATATGGTGGCTAGGGCTTCCATTAATTCTTTTATCATTTTTATTTTGGATATATTGAAGGCAACACTCTTAGACAAAGAGAGTCAGATCGTTCCTAAAGCCTTCCTAAAACCATTCTTCTGTCATCTTTTCTGGTCTCTTCTCTTTTCCTCCTAGAGGAATATAGAGGTCCTTCTGATACAGATAATCCTCCATCTGCATCTTCCAGAAGGCAAAGTTTGAACCATCAAACTTCTCAATTCTAGTTTTCTCATCTTCCGCCATCGCTCCCAATAGAACTAAACCAATAGCTCTGATACCAGTTGTTGCGCAGCACGCCAACAACGCAGTGAGCCTAGATCCAATCTCAGGCCTCACCCACAAACGATAAACAGGAAGAAATATAAACTAGAAAGGAATAAAAGCATTCAAACAAACCACAAGACAAGATATACGTGGAAAAACCCCAAACTAGGGTAAAAAACCACGGATGCAAAATTCCACTATGAAGAGAAACGAAGATTACAAGGCAATATACTAACCTCTCCCTTGGAAGTACAGAGAAAATCCCTTGCCCACACCTTAGAATAATTTTCTAATATTCACCTTAACCCTAGAATAGCCCTATGGACCCCAATTTATAGTTTTGACAACTTCCCTTTTGCATCCCAGTTGCGAAAGGACTTGCGACATGAAATCCGTGCATGTGGCTCCATTTCTCAACACGCTCCTAGTCCCTGTCATGACAACTTGCCGTATCGCCTCTTGCCGGACATGGGCGTACGCTTGTTCCATGGTGGGGAACGGTTGAATTTGTAGAATATCCCTCTGGATGCCGTCTAACCGATCATCCAGGCCATCTAGGAAGATATAAACTTGGTCTTCTTGCACCATGTTTATACTTCTGAATATATGCCTGGCAATGCATCGGATTTGGCCTCCGGAAGTCAATTTCTCTCCACAATCCCTGCAGATCATTGTAGTATCTCTCCAATGAGCCACTCGCTTGCTTCAAACGTGCTACTTGACGCCGGAGGTCATATGCTTGGGAGGCATCACTCCCATCGAAATAGATCATTGCTATGGCGTCACACACCATTTTTACTGTCAGAAATCTAATGAAATTTCCAATCAATGATGGATCCATGGAATTAATCACCCAACCCTTCACTATGGCGTTGTCAGTGCGCCATTTGAGAAAGTTTGGATCTGTCGATGGAGGTTGAGGAAAATCACCGTTGATATACCCTAATTTGTCTTTGCCGGATATGTACATTTCCACCACTTGAGACCAAAGTGCGTAGTTGGTCCCATCCAACTTAATCCCAATTGGTGTGGTGGCCATGTTGGTAGTCTGGGTCGGAGCTGAGGTTTTGGACAACACCTTAGCCATTTTTGTATTGAACTCGGACAAGATAGAAGACGAGAGAGGCTCGTCCAAATGCAAGTCTGCATCAGCCATGATGCAGGGTGCTTGTTTCTGTTTTATGTTTCAGATGACAAAGGATAGGGAAGAAAGAACGACTTTGATACCATATCAAGTTTTTGGAGGAAGAATTCAAATTCTATATTTTGTATCTATTCCTTTACACAGTGATGGTATATAACAACAAACAATACTCCTATTTCGGTGTACACAAATCTCGCTATCAACCATAGAAAATCTTTGCTATAATTGTTGATTCCGTTGGGCTGTAGTTAACCCTATGATGTAGGGATTTTCATCCCTTAATTTGCTCCTGTAATCTTCGGCAAACAACTCATGCCAACACCACTTGTATGACCCACCTAAATCATGAGAATGGTTAATTTTTGGGCTATATGCCTAATGTGAACTGACACATTTAATGGTCGAAGTGGATTTCATATACACACAAGTTGGGGACCACCCCTATCCAGCCCAAATATGCTAATGATATGGTTATTTCTGGTAATAATTGGGTACTATTCATATAATTAAACAACACCTAAATCAATTCTTTGAGATAAAAGCTTTGGGCTTTTTTTATGCTACTTCATGGGTTTTGAATTCATTTATTCTTCTCAAGGCTATTTGCTCTCTTAAGTTAAGTATGAGACTAATATTATTTCTTGAGCTTGTTTAGTAGACAATACCAAAATTATCGACACACTAATTGAATTGAATGTTAAACTTCATTTTAAGAATGAAAATTTCTTCTTAATCCCACAATTTATAGGCAACTTATTGGTGGATTAAGTTTTTTAAATTTCTCGGCCAAATATTGCCAGATTGTTGTCTTACACTTATTAGATATATATGTTCAACTTCGACTTCCTCACTTGTGCTACATGCATTTACTGATTCTGATTTTGTTGATAGTATCTCAGATCCTAAGTCCACTATAGGATGTGGCATTATCCTTGGAGATTCTTCTCTCTTGGAAGAGTAAGAAGCAATCATATCCTGCTCAATTATTCATGATCAAAGTCGAATATCGAACAATGGCCCTTTCCAGGCTCAGGATCGAGACACCTCAGCGTGGTAGTTATCAAGGTTTCGTACCGGGGGCGGTAGACTCCCACTCGGAAAAGCACCAGGAAAATGGCATATCCACTACTCAGCAAAATCCATTCCAGGGAATGTTCACTCTCAAAATGCCATCCATGGCGACTGAAACTACTGAAAGGCGTAGCAAATCCCTGACAAGTATCCGCCATGGTGTGTTTGAAATCCCCGATCCAAATCGTGGGAATCCTCCTTCTCCACTGCGAGAGAGAATCGATCCGGATTCATGCTCCCAAACCGCATCCTCCCAATCAAGCGGGCCCTTCCCCTGGCACCCCTTGTCCCTCTGTTTGCACCAGGAGCGCTTGCCCAAGACATGAGGGGGTCTAGTGGTGGACCTTTCTCCCTACTTCTCTCAATCGGGGATGGTGGGAGGAAATCGAACAACGCAAGAATTGTAGAAGGCCAGACTCACCCCATAACTATCAGCAATCGAAACAGGAAGAGGGAGAGGCTGCTCACCAGGCAGCCAACCAGCTGCTACCCACCCCTCCAAATAGATCCACATCCAACCAGATTAAGGTGTACCGAAAGAGAGGAACCAGGAGGGTGCCCAAGAATCCTTTGAGCGCGGTATCTAGGGACGCTTGGTTATCCAGATTGAGAAGTCTACAGAGAAGGACTGAGACGAACAAGGTTACCCATGACGGATAACATCCTCATTTGGAACGCCCGTGGAGTTGGAAATGCTCCAACTATCAGGACTTTAAAGAGGCTCATTAAGAACCACAACCCCTGGATTGTGGCTATCCTTGAACCCATGATCAGGGATTCAAAGCGTATTGAGATTGGCCTCCGCCTTGGTTTCCATTACTCCCACTCCAATGTGGAGGTGGGGGGTAAGATTTGGATTTTTTCCAAATTTCAGTCCTCAGTTTCCAGGGTTTCCTCGACCAATCAAATGATCTCCTTGACTTTAAGCCTCAAAGAAAGCCAAAAGAAAAGCCGATCACCTTATCCATTGTCTACGCAGTTGTGCGTGATCCAAAGAAGGAATCTTTGAGGAGGTTCTTTGCTCATCCAGATCGTTGCAAGGCCCCCGGGCCCCGGGTGGTGATTTCATGCCACACCGATGCTTCGAGAGCGCATTTGAGAAGAAGGTTTTTGATGGAAGCTCCAGGGATTTTGTCGACGCCATTAACAATGTGGGTCTCCTTGATGCGGGTTTTCTGGGAAGTAGGTTTACTTGGTCTAATAATCAGGCTGGCCCGGCCAGGGTTTGGGCTAGGCTCGACCGGGTTCTATGCAATGCGGCCTGGAGCAGCTCCTTCCCCTCCTTTCAGGTATGCCATCTCCCTCGTCATAACTCGGACCACACCCCATTGTTACTTCTATTTCCTTGTCAGCAGCTTTCTAGTCCTAGACCCTTCCGCTTCCAGCGTATGTGGCTTCTCCACGAAGAGTTCCTTCCTGTGGTAAAGGCAGCTTGGTCGTCCACTGAAAACCCCCATCCCATGATCAACATCCTTGTCAAACTCAAGGCTGTTAAAACCCAGTTGAAGTGCTGGAACAAAGAGACATTTGGTAACGTTTTTGCAGCAGTTAAGCAGGCCGAAGGTGAGCTGACGGCCTTAGAAGCCATGCTGCAGCATGAGGAGGGGCCGGTTTCGAATCATGATCATATCAACAACCAACTTTTGGAGGCAAGAACCTCCCTTTCTCGATTGGAGCTTATGGAGGAAACTTTCTGGAAACAGAAAGCTAGAAACAACTGGCTGGAGGAAGGTGACAGGAATACTGCCTTCTTCCATGCCTCAGCAACGGAACGGTCAAGGAGAGTCGTTCTCACCTCTATCAGACTAGACTCGGGGAGGACTGTCGACTCGCAAGAGGAAATAAAACATGAGGCTGCCAGATTCTTTCATGATGCGGGGAGAGGTAGATCGGGGGATGCTCTCCTTTCTTCCATACCTTCCTTGGTGTCGGCAGAGGACAACGATGCTCATGGCGAAGCCTTGATCCAGAAGTGACAAAGGTTTTCTATAGGGGAGCGAGACCGGACGGTTTTGAGCTTTCTTTACCTGGGTTGTTATTCGTGACAGATTTATTAAAGGCAGCAATCTTTCTGTTCAATGGCGGTTCGATGCCTAGGGCTTTCACCTCTACCCTCATTGCCCTCATTCCTAAGAGGGAAGCACCAACTCGCTTTTCGGACTTCAGACCCATTAGTCTCTGCAATGTGGTCTATAAGATCTTTTCAAAAATCATTGCCAACAGATTGAGTAAGGTGCTGCCCAAGTTGATCTCCCTGGAGCAAGGTGCCTTCGTCCAGGGTCGATCCATCTCTGAAAGCATAGCCCTCTCCCAAGAGCTTCTTAGAGAGTTGAATAGAAAAGTTAGAGGCGGGAACATCGTGGTGAAACTGGACATGGAATGTGAGTGGATTGGATTTTCCTCGAAGGGTGCTCACTGCGTTTTGGCTTCTCCAATCTTTGATCAAGCTCGTGGAGCCATTTGGAGCAATTGTTGGTTCTCTGGTTCTCATCAATGGAGAATCGGGGGGCTTTAAGTCATCTCCCCTAGCTTATTCATTTTAGCCTCGGAGGTGCTCACCGGGGTTTAAAGCCGATGTCTTCGGCTCTTGCCTTCCCTTCGAGGTCGCAGTGGAAATGTCGTCAGTATCTCATCTTCTTTTTGCAGACGACACTTTACTCTTCCTAAATGGGGGCCTTTGCTCCATCTGATCGGTAAAGAATTTCCTCAAAGATTATCAGCGGGTTTCCCGTCAAAAAATCAATTTTCTGAAGAGCGTCTTCTTGTGTGCTGAACACATGGCTCCGGCTAGGACTGCTGCAATCCAAAGGGAGCTGGAGATAGCAACATCTGTAAATAGCATTACTTACTTGGGTGTCCCGATATCTGCCGGGAGGAGGAAAAATGAGGATTTTCAGAAGCTGATTCATCGGGTGGACGACCGCATCAAAGGCTGGAAAGCCAGGTGCCTCTCAATGGCAGGTCGAATCACGCTAATCAAGCACGTTCTAGCCAGTGTCCCGGTGCACACTTTGGCAGCTACGCATATCCCATCCGGGGTATTGAAGACTTTGGAAATGCGCTTTGCTAACTTCCTTTGGGGATGGGCAGATGGAAGGAAAAACCTACATTGGAGGAGTTGAGAGCACATTCTTGCTCCAAAGCCGGGAAGGGGCCTAGCATCAGTCTTTGTTTGAAGTCATATTCCGCCTGAAAATGGCTTGATTTGTCAAAGTCGGACTCGGCGAGGAATGTGGTGCTCCTTTATTCACTCCAGATATTCCCAAGATCTCCAGGGAGAAGGCCACCTCCAATCCTCTTCCTCTTATTCTCCTCTGTGGAAGAGAATTCGATATATCGGACTCTCACACTCGGTGGCAAATCGGCGAAGGTAATCGAACTTATGGCGTGTGAATTGGACTGATTTCACTGGAAAACAGGGTAATTTGCCCCATTAGAAAGCCCGCAAATCAAAGACTTTCTCCACAACTCCGGTCCCCTCTCGCCGTCAGCGGTTTTAACCATACTGTCCCAACAGGACTTGGACTCTATCTTACATGGGGGGCATTGCTTATCTGAAGGTCCTGATTTACCTTTCTGGCTGCAAACTCCTTCAGGTAACTTCACTGTTGCTTCGACGTGGGATGTCAGCAGGATGCGCAGGCCTGTCACAACCGGGAGATAAAATCTGGAACGTCAACACCCCGCCAAAGATTTCTCTGTGACTTGGAGGATTCTCAAAGGGGCCCTACCGGTTGATGCAAAGGTTCAATCCGCGGCATTATTTCGGATGATAGTTCTCAGAGGCTGACACCTTCGGTTGAGACTGCCACCCACCTATTCTTATAGAGCATGCTTGCGAGAGAGGTCTGGTCCCTTTTCTCCAATATTTTCGACTATGGCCCCTTTTGAAGGATGGTTGACCCACTGGTGGAGGGCTCGTTCAGCAAACGGGCCATCGGCGCCTTTCAAGAAGGTTCTCCCCTCTGTTATTCTTTGGGAGCTCTGGAAAAGTAGGAATGCGGCTCGCTACGATGGGGTGCCAATGAAGGTGGGGGTGGTCATTTCCCAAATCAAAGGCTGGGTTCGTCTCTTCGTCGACAGATGGGGCATCGCCCGTTCTCGACCAGTCTTTGCTTAGAGCTCTATCTGCCATGTATTTCTCGTCCTTCCTCAATCTAGAAGTCCATCTCGATTGGTGATTTAGAGGAAACCCCTCTAGGTGGTTTAAGTTGAATGTAGATGGCTCATCCGGGGGTAACCCGGGCGCGGCGAGGGGAGGGGTGTTTGTAGAGGGGAGAATGGTGTTTCTCGCTTACGGTTTTATTAGAGGCTATGGTGTCGCATCCAACACGAGAGCGGAATTGAGGGTCATTCATGATACATGCAGTGGGATACTACAACATTTTAGTGAGTCGACTCTCAATGGTGGATTTCCTATCCTGGTCGATCCACCCTGGGTTGAAATGGAAGTGTTGGATCGATTGAGAATCAAGAACCTCAAGATGAACATCAATGTCCATTTTGTCCATATCTTTAGAGAAGGTAATAGGATGCATTGGGCTCGTATGGGGAGCGAACTTCAAAGGTCGGCTTTATTCTTGGGCCAGATCTCCCTGCCCGGTCCCCAGAGGCCTCCTCTTCTTGACAGGATGAGTTTTGGCAATGTTTAGAAAGGGAAATAGCTATCTCTTCCCCTCCCTCTCCTGGTCACCGCCATGTCCTAGTTTTTCCTTTTGCTCCTTTACGATAGGCTTTCCTTCCCCTTTTTGTCTGGGAAAGCCTGAATTTAGGGTGAAACGATTCACCCTTTGTAAATCCTCTTTTTTGGAATGAAATTATCCGTTGAAAAAAAAAAAAATAAAACAATGGCCCAAACCATTATTGAGATTGTTTAGCTTTGATGGTTGTTTGTCGACTTAGGCGTGCTTCTTACCACCCAACCTCTATGTATTGTGATAATAAGACTGTCATTTATACTGCATGTAATTCGAAATTTTATAAACATAACAAGTACATTGAATTGGATTGTCGTTTGTTCAACAAGTGTGTTTGACGGGCACAATTTCTCTTCCTTATGTTTCCTCATTTGAACAACTAGCTGACTTTTTTATGAAGGCTCATTGTGCCTCTCATTTCTTGTAACTAGCTTCCAAACTCCCAATCATTTATCAATCGTTCCCTTTAAACCATCTCAAGTTTGAGGGAGAGTGCATGAGCATATAGCATGTGTATAGTTATCTGTGTATGACTGTGCAAGTACGTATTTACTTTTATGTAGATTTGACACCAGGTATATATGTGTTACATACGTGATTTATGTTGTATATGTTCATAATTTTCCTCACTATGATTTGGACACATGATCTACGACCATCAGATAGTTTGTAATATAGCAAATAGGAGTGTTAATGTCATAGGGCATTGACTAGAAGGCTACAATTATATGATCAAAGTATTTTTTTCAGAAGAAATGAGCAACCAAAGATGGTACCCATGTGATGAATGATCCTAAAATTCCCAAAAGCAAGCTCGTTTGCCTCATAAAGGTTCTAGAAATATTCAATTTGTATTAATAAAAAGTTCCTATAAAAATAGGATATTTATATTCTTTAAAACTAAGTTATGTAAATGACAATAACTTAATTCTCTCTTCTTCCATCAATAAGTGCTCCCACTCCAATAATTTTCCTTTAATTTGTGAAATACATAGGTAACATCAACACATTCATCAGGTGGGCCCAACCATGAATGGTCTACAATTCTTTAACTAATGGTTGAACTCATGTTATGATTATCCATACCAATGATCAAATTATTTTTAAAACAATCAATATGGATCATCCATTGTCATAGCTATTGATAAGTCGATTGGGACCATTAGACCAAGTTATGTTAATAAGCCCGGAAAATCCAAGACGGAGCCATATGATGGATGATCCAAATAAATTATGAGAACATTTTCGTATAATAGGGATCATCCATTTTCCTAGCCATTGATTAAGTAGCTATGATCATGTGACTAATGTTAAATTCCACATTGGATAAGCAATCAATGAATGGAAATTTTTTTTTTTAGTTTATATATTCATAAGGGAAAAATTACAACTTCAGGCGGGTACCACAAAGGACAGCGCCACACTTATCTTATAAGCCCAACCTACTCAAATGAGAAAATAATATATGCCTTACTGACTGATGTAGTAGGATACCCTCCCTAAATATCACAATGAATTAATTTAAAAAGAATTTCACTTTTATTATTACTCATTTGAAAAGGTTATCGTGTTTGTTTAGCAAGTTGATAAACATCACAATGAGAACTAAAAATAAAAAGATGGTAGTGGAAGGGTTGAAGTGTTAGGATGGTTGGGTTTGGTAGGCTTTCAGTGTCGATAGGGTTTTGGTGTAGGAAAACGAGGATGATAGTGGCAGTGATGGTGAGTGATGGCGGTGGTAACAAGATTTAGATTGGGTTTGTATGCTGCAAGCAAAGCGTGGGTTTGGGAATTTTTTTTTTTTTTTGAAATAGCCATAGGTAGCTGCTAGCTACTACCAAAGAAGATGCCTACAAAGGTGATCAAATGAGCGAGATTGAACTTTGTATCTGGATTAGAGGTCCTGCGAGCGGTGACGACTGACACTTCACTACTACCAAAGATGGGGATGATGGAAATGAGTTGCAACAGAGATTAAAAATGGCTTCATATATTATTTGAGATGCAGTCTCAATAAATGCATCGTTTAGCCCCAAGTAGACATAAATATGAATCCCATCTAACATCGCTTGCGCCTCTACTATTGTGTTCGAGAACTGACCACACAACGTGAAAAATGGGGGAAAAAAAAAAGGACGGATTTTGAGACGGCCAAGGACCGTCTCTAAAATTCCTTGGTTTAAAGACAGTTTAGAGACGGCTGTAAACCGTCTCTAAAATTTTAGACGGCTCTTGAGCGTCCCTAGTATTGTCTTAAAATGTTGAACGTCCACATATCATTTAAGACGGTCTTTGACCGTCTTATATGCGTCATCTGAGACGGTCAAAGACCGTCCGCATTAGAGACGGTCATTGGCCATCTTTTACTTGTAATCTGAGACTATCAAGGACCGTCTGCATTAGAGACGGTCATTGGTCATCTTTTACTGGTAATCTGAGACTGTCAAAGACCGTCTGCATTAGAGACGGTCCTTAGCCGTCTTATATCCCTGTTAAAGACCGTCTGCATTAGAGACGGTCCTTAGCCGTCTTATATCCCTGTCAAAGACCGTCTGCATTAGAGACGGTCCCACTCAAGTCAAAATTTAAGAAGTTGAAAAAAATTATGAATTTTTTTATAAAAATCTAGATTTGGAAAAAAAAAATTAAGAACTTTGAATAATGTTGATAATTTTGAAAAAAAAAATTAGATAAAAAAATGATATTTTGAAAAAGAAAATTTTAAAAATTAAACAAAATTTTGAAAAAATTGACAAATGGTAAAAATATATATTTTTTAAAAAAGAAAACTAGATTTTGTATTTTGACATGAAAAATTAAAAAGTTATATAACAAAAGTGAGATTAAAAAAATGATATTTTGAAAAAAAAAATTAAAAATTAAACAAATTTGTGAAAAAAATTGACGAATTGTAAAAATATATATTTTTTCAAAAAGAAAACTAGATTTTGTATTTTGACAAGAAAAATTGAAAAGTTAGATAACAAAAGTGAGATTTTGATGACGTGTTATATATCCTTGCCGCCCATATGTTTCTCCAACCCATTTTTGGGCCGGGTATAAAAAATTATGCAGATTTAAATCTTAAGTGGACCACACCACTGGAAAGAATGATAATATAGTACCTTGCCATTAAAAATTATAAAGAGCCCATCGTAAGGTTTTAGTAATGTTTATTTGCAATCCAACTTGTTAATAATGTAAAGAAGATCTAGATGAAGGTAAACTACAAAGATCAAATTGATCCAAAACTTTTGTGGCCTTAAAAAGGTTTTTAATGGTTATTCATCATTGTTTTGATTGGTATGGCCCACTTGAGATTATTGAGTTCTTATAATTTGAAATCACATCCTAAAATATGATGAAAAAATATATGGACGGTATCATTATACATAAAATATATCAAGGTGGGCCCTACACAATATTAGAGTAACACCCATGAAGGAGTTACTTAAATAGTGAAATAGTACTATAAGGTCACCTCATGGGAACTAATTCCCATGAGGTTAATCTGTGTGGGCCCCACCATGATGTGTGTAGAACATCAACACCATGCATTTGATGTGTCCCCTTTAAGTCCAAAAATCAGTCATATACGAAACTCAGGTGGGCCATAGCATCTAAAACTATGTGAAGACATCCCTAAAACATATAAAAGCATTTGGTAGGGCCCACATGAGTTTTGGATGTGTATGAAACTTGGTCTGACTCCTCATCCAAGCGGGACACACATAATGAATGGGCTGGATCTATGAACCACATCTAGGTGGGCCTAATAAATGATTATAAATGTTTTAATTGGAGGTTAACCCTCTCAACTATAGTATGTGGTGTGGCCCAACCAAGTCATGGATTGACTTTATTTTTAAGATCGTGGCCCACCATGGAATGGTGCATCTGACTGAGGGGGCAGATCCAAAGTTCAAGTGGACCCACCATAGAAAAGAGTGGGATAGTAACACCCACTATTGAAACCTTCTTAGGGCCCGCCGCGATGTTTATTTGAGATCCAACCTGTTTATAAGTTAACACAGACATGGAATAAGGGAAAACATATATATTAGCTTGGTTGAAAACTTCTATGGCCCAAAGTAAGGTTTTAATGGTAGGCATTCAATCCCCACAGTTTTTTGTGATGGGGTCCACTCGAACTTTGAATCTGCCTCATACTTTGGCTCAATTATAAGAAGTTTTTAATGTTGGATATTCAATTAACACCATTTCATGTGGTGTGGTCCAAATACTTGGATGAATAGGAAAAACAAATTTCATATTGATCTGAAACTTTTGTGACCCCCGAAAGGGTTTCAACGCACATTGCATCCTACCCTGCCATATCCAGTTAGCAATGACACAGTGAATGTATTTGGTTTATCCACACTATCAATCCAATTTTCCAGATCATTTTAGTGGTTGAGCTCAAAATTAAAGCATATCCAAAGCTCAAGTGGACCATACCACAGGAAACATTGGTAATAATGATTTCCACTGATGAAATCTTCCTATGGCCTACAGTGATTTTTATTTGTCATCCAACCTATTCAATAGATCATAAATACATGGATGAAGGGAAAACTAAAATATCAACTTGATCCAAAACTTCAGTGGCCTCCCAAAATTTTTCAATGGTAGACGTTCAGTTTATACTATTTCCTATGATGTGGTCCACTTCAGATTTTATAGGCTTCATTTTTGAGCTTATGTAATAAAATTAGCTGTTAAAATGGATAGATGGAGTGGATAAAATGAATAAATCATGGTGGGCCCGACAGAATTTACTCAGTACGCTTGGGAACGGATTGACTACTCCCCCTGACACCAGCTAATGGCTGGTGGTCGGTGCTCTGTGGCCCCCACGATGATGTATGTGTTTCATCCATGGCATCCATATATTTTAATAGATAATTTTATAATATGAGACCAAAAATGAGATATATCCAAATCTCAAGTGGACCACATTACAAGAAACAGTGTTGAACGAGCGTCGACCATTAAAAACATTTTGGTAGCCATAAAAGTTTTTGATCAAGCTGATTTTTGTTTTTCCCTTCATCTGGTCGTGTATGACCAAATCAACAGATTGGATGTCAAATAAATAGTACAGTGGGCCTTAGGAGGATTTTAATGGTGGATATCCAATCACTATTGTTCTCATGTGGTGTGGACCACATGAGATTTATATCCCTCTATTTTTTGGCATAAAGCTCTAAAATGATCTTTGAAAATGGATGAACAGAATGGAAGAACACATACATCATGGTAGGGCCCATAGAGCACTGTCCATGGTCACCTCATGGGAACTTCCTATGAGGTTAATCTGTGTGGGCCCCACCATGATGTGTGTAGAACATCAACACCATGCATTTGATGTGTCCCTTTTAAGTCCAAAAATCAGTTATATACGAAACTCGGGTGGGCCATAACATCTAAAACTATGTGAAGGCATCCCTAAAACATATAAAAGCATTTAGTAGGGCCCACATGAGTTTTGGATATGTATGAAACTTGGTCTAACTCCTCATCCAAGTGGGACACACATAATGAATGGGCTGGATCTATGAACCACATCTAGGTGGGCCCAATAAATGATTTAATGGGAGGGTAACCCTCTCAACTATAGTATGTGGTGTGGCCCACCCAAGTTATGGATTGACTTTATTTTTAAGGTCGTGGCCCACCATGGAATGGTGTATCTAACTGATGGGGCAGATCCAAAGTTCAAGTGGACCCACCATAGAAAAGAGTAGGAATAATGATTTCCGCCATTGAAATCTTCATATGGCCCGCAGTGAAGTTTATTTGTCATTCAACCTGTTCATGGGGCCCATTGGAATATGTGTTTTATCTAAGCCGCCCATAAATTCTGATATATAATTTCAGTGGATGAGTTTAAAAAGTAAGTAGATTAAAGGTCTAAGTGGACCACACTATAAAAAATAATAAATAATAAATTTCTATTGTTAATATTTTATGTGGTCCATTTACAGCTTCAATATGACTCATTTTTTGGTTCAACCCTTAAAATGATCATTTAAAATGAATGGACAGAGTAGATAAATAACATATATCATGGTGGGCCCCACTAGACCTAAAACTCAAGACTTAAAATGCCCTTCATCACCCCCACCCCCAAAATGTAATCGGCCCGCGCGCGCCCCTCCTAAATCCCTCACTCTCGCATGCTCGCCCCTCTTTCAAAACCCAAACCCTTTCTCTTTCGCGCCCGCCCCTCCCCAAAAACCCAAACCCTCTCTCTCTCTCGCGCCCAGCCCTCTATCTCTCTCTTTGTCTCTCTCTTCGCCCCCTAACCTCTCTCTCTCTCTATGTTTGATCCAAAGAAGGGAGGGAGCCGAAATGACGCCCTCCCTACCCATGCATGCCCTCTCTCTCTCTCTCTCTCTCTGAAGCTCGGTTGAAGATTCGTTCACAAACTCGATGTATCTCTCTCTCCCTCTCTCTCTCTCTCAATCTCTCTCAATCTCAATGCCGATTTTTAAAAAGAAGCTACGTGCAGTAATTTTCAAAACTTGTTTGTAGCTGAACACGTGCATGTGGATGAGTCCTTCCTGGCCTCTATCCCTTCCTTAGTGACTGAGGAGATAAATGCGAGTCTTCTGGCCCTTCCCACACTCCTCAAGGTTCACACGGTAGTGAAGAATATCCCGAAAGATGCTGCCCCTAAGCCAGACAGTTTTGCAAGTAGTTTCTTCTCCTCGTGTTGGGAGATAGTGGGTAATGATCTTCTCAAAGCAGCCACGCACATTTTTCAGGGAGGTGCTTTTCCCAGGGCCATGACAGCCTCCCTTATCTGTTTAATCCCAAAAAAATCTGCCCCATCCTCCTCAGATTTCAGGCCTATCAGCCTGTGTAACTGTATATATAAGATCATTTCTAGCATCATTGCAATAAGGCTAAACTCAATGCTCCCTTTGCTCATCTCTATGGAGCAAGGAGCCTTTGTCAGGGGCATATCGACGGCTGAGAGTATCGCGCTGGCTCAGGAAATGGTTAGAGAGCTAAACGAGAAAGTCTGTGGCGAAAATGTGGTGATTAAGCTCGATATGGAGAAAGCTTATGATAGGCTATTCTAGAATTTCTTGAAGCTAGTGCTTATGAAGTTTAGTTTCAGCGATTACTGGGTGAAGATGGTTAAAAGTTGTTGGAGTAATGCCTGGTTTTCGATTCTCATCAACGGTGAAGCCTCAGGTTTCTTCAAATCCTACAGAGGCATTCGGCAAGGAGACCCTCTCTCCCCTAGTCTATTTATTCTTACAGCGGAGGCACTGAGTAGGGGGTTTAAAGGTCTGATTGACCTAGGCAAGTGTGCCCCTTTCAAGCTCAGAAGGGGTTGTCCGAACATCTCTCACCTTTTATATGCAGACGACACTCTTATTTTCATTAATGGAGGTATTGCTTCTCTCCGCGTGCTCAAAGCCTTTTTGGAATCTTATCAAAGAGCTTCAGGTCAAAAGATAAATTTTCACAAAAGTGTGATTATCTGCTCGGCCAATCTCCCTCTTGTTAGGGCCAGGAGAACTGAGAGTCTTCTTGGTATCCGGATGTGCTCTTTAGGCTTGACTTATCTAGGCGTCCCTTTGGCCTTTGGTAGAGTAAAGTCGAGCATCTTTCATCCTCTTATTCAAAAGATTGAAAATCGGATTGGTGGATGGCAAGCACGTTTCCTCTCTCAGGCTGGCAGAATAGTTCTGATTAAGCATGTTCTTGAGAGTATCCCTATTCACTCCATGGCTGCCACTCTCATCTCATCCTGTATCCTTAAAATGTTGGAACGACATTTCGCTAATTTTCTATGGGGTTGGTCAGAGCTGGCAGTCGGTTGTTTTGCCTAAATCGGAAGGCGGCTTGGGTGTTAGGAAATTGTCAGATTTCATGAAGGCTCTTTGGCTGAAGTTGGGCTGGGCGGCCAAGTACCAGAATGGCGAAAGCCTGTGGAAGAATTTCATTGAAGCTAAATATAAGCTGTCTAGGCCTGCTGCCGGCCCTGTCAGCCCTCCATCTTTCGCCTCTCCCCTCTAGAAACAGATTCAGGCGCTGATGCCTATCCTGGACAGCAATGTGCGTTGGCAAATTGGTGATGGTTCCTGCAGTTTCGGGCGGATAACTGGTCAGGTATGGGCCCCTTATCCATCATTCAACGTCCCATATGCCTGCCTCCTTGCTTGTGATCCCGGTTAATCAGGTGCTCGGGCTAAATGGGCCTCTCCCGCCCTCATCAGTCTTCTCATTTCTCCCACAACATGTTATTGATTTTCTCTTCTAGGAAGGCTTTTGCCTGTCAGATAGAGTAGACGTTTGTATCTGGCCTTTCTCTATTTCAAGTGGTTTCACAGTCTAGTCAGCGTGGAAGCTGGTCAGAGCAGCTAGGCCACGTAGGGCCTGGTCGAAGTGGGTCTGGCATGAGAAATTGCCACCCAAAATTTTTATTTTGTCTGAAGATTATTGTAGGAGGCGATTCTAACTGATGTAAATGTCTAGAGTCGAGGTGTATCGCTAGCCTCCAAGTGCGTCTGCTGTAGTGGCGTTGCACCTGGTGGACACAAAACAGAATCCTTACACCATCTTTTCTTCGATAGCGAGACAGCTTCAGATGTGTGGAAAGTTTTTGGGCAGGTGTTCGACATTTCCTTTGTAGCTAATTTGGCGATCCTAGACTTCCTCGATATATGGTGGAATCCAGCAGGTTTGCAGTGACAACTCTCACTGGTCATTAGAATCTCCCCTTCTTTGGTTTTGTGGGAAATCTGGAAATCTAGGAACTCGGCTATCTTTGATGGTAAGGCTATGAAGGTGGATGAGATTATGGTCAAAGTGAAAGGTTGGATCTCTGCTCTTGTTAAGATCGCCTCTGATCTGATGTACCCGCCTCCTTTCAGATCTTCTCGCACGTTTCTGGGAATCTCTATATCTCCCCACCCTCGCTCCCCCCTACAATCATTAGGTGGGTGTTTCCTCGTAGGGGCTGGACCAAACTCAATACTGATGGCTCAGCTAAGGGTAACCTGGGGCCGGCTGGGGGTGGGGGAATTTGCAGGGGCGACAACGGTGAGCTTATTTTTGTGTTTTCAGCAGGTTATGGGCTAGATTCCAACATATATGCAGAGCTCTATGCAATCCATGAGGGGATCACCCATTGCTTTAGTTTAGGCATTTCCCATATTATGGTTGAGTCAGATTCAAAACTGGTGGTTGATTTTCTGAATGGCACAGCGTGCCCCTCCTGGAAATGGGCCTACTGGATAGAGAGAATTCTTAGATGGAGATCCTTAGGCCAAATTATTTTTCAACACATTTTTCGAGAAGGAAACGGCCCTACAGATGGAATGGCCCGTATGGGCAGTGAATCCCAGGTTTCCTCATTTTTTCGTCAGTTGATGCTCCTCCCGAGACATGTCAGAGGCAACCTTTTCCTTGATAGGCTAGGCCTTGGGGCGATTCACCTGGGTCCTCCCAGTGGTTAGTTCGATATTAGGTTTTTGTTCCTTTCTGTTCTTAGTCTTATGATAGGCTTCTTTCAAGTTCTTTTTTTCCTGAAGTAGCCCGAATGTCGATAGGCTAGTTTTTGTCTTCTCTGGCCTAGGCCACTTGTTTCCGGGCCTCGTGGAGACTTTGTTTGTGCAGGCGCGGCCTTGTTTTGTTGGCCAGGTTTCCTCATTGTTGGAGGGCCCTGAGGCGTCAGGTTGTAATTTCATCTGTTTATATAATATATGGTTGGTTCTAAAATAAAAAATAAAAAAAATCTCAATGCCGATTTACGAATTTGGGGGATTTAGTAATTTTTGGATTCCCGATTCGATGTGGACCCCTGTTTAGGGATTTGGGGATTTTAGGGTTTATAGATATGAATGTGGACCGCGAATCGAGGATTTTCTAATATTACAAATTAGGGATTTAGGAATTTTAGAATTTTAGGGACCTTGAGGATTTTTGTAATTGGGGATTTCAGGTGGTTTTGATAGCTGATTTGGTATATTTGATGTTTATTTGTTCATGTTTTGTTGATTTCTAGGATTTTGATGGCCGATTTGGAGGATTTGATGGTTATTTTTTCATGTTTTCTTGATTTTTAGGGTTTTGATGGCTGATTTGTAGGTTTTGGTGTTAACTACAATATTCCCTAGTGGCCCTTTGATGATAGACTAGCCAGTGTATCTGTCATTGATTTCTTCTTTAGTCTTTAAACTAGAAGAACATTGCAAACAATCAAACCTTTTCATGGATGCCAATGTGAGGGAGAATGAGTATTATATGGCCACTGCCAGCATAAAACAAGCATCAAACTTGGTTCGAACAAGGGTTTATAGCTTACTTGGGCTGATCATTTTTTTTAATAATAATTTGTATTTTCTTCTCTCTTGTAGAACTACATGATGGGAATTGTATATTTTCCGGTAGCTATATGCATACACAGTCACTGACTCGATGGGAAATATAGTGGGCTCATTTATTTCAGGCTTCTTTAAAGTTTCTCATATGGAGAGATGCTTGATTGGCTAGGCTGCAACAATGGATGGTCATACACTTCATTCTGGGATATCTTGGGTTACACTGAAGATGATGTGGTTTCCACTGACTTTGTTGGTGACAACGAGTAAAGAAAGATTCATATTTACTTGTTACATTTGTTTTCTTTACCCTTCTTAAGAATTACTGTGATACCTTTTTTTTTTTTCTAGAACTGCCTAATCCACAAAATAACTGCTGTAATAGTCTGCTGATGTTTATTTGACAAGATTATGGAGGGGATTATATGGTGGTTAGGAAAAAGGAAGATTGTCTGCAGATTTGGAAGTCCAAGGATGCAATTAGCTTATGCTAAGGAACCTTTCTTGATTTATATAATCCCTGAATGCTTCGGCCTAGGGATTCACCAATTTCCTTCTATGGAGGTAGTTACTGGTATCAGGATGACAACACATTCTTGTTACATTGTAACTACACCAATGATTCCTTTTATCTCCCTCTAAAAAAATGATTCCTTTTATCTCCAATTATGTGTATGTAAAAAGATGCTCTTGTGTGCAGTACAACTATATGCTATTATAGCCTCTCCAGTGAGAAGAACTTTTAGCTACAATAGCAGATCTTGCTTAGATCTATGCAAATTGCCTTTAGTAATGTGTAACCTTCATTGGTTTAGTCTTTTGAGATTTGTGTGTAACGAATTATTCTTTTGCTCTTGTCCAGGATATGGAATCTATTGTGGAGACCATGATGCAACAACTATTGTCAAAGGAGATTCTTCATGAACCCATGAGAGAAACTGGAGAAAGATATCCAAAGTGGTTGGAGGAGCACAAGGCAGGATTGAGCAACGAAGAATATGATCGCTATTGCCACCAATATGAGCTCATAAAGAAACTAAATGAAGTTTATGAAAATGATCCTACTAATTTCCCCAAGATTGTTGAACTCATGCAGAAAATGCAGGAATGTGGCCAACCTCCAAATGATATTGTGCAAGAGCTTGCTCCTGATCTTGATCTAACCAATCTGGCTGGCCAACTGTAAGTGTTCTATGGTATTTTATATGACCATTTGTTTAATTAAGCATGCTTACATAGTATTAGCATTTATTGAGATAAAAATAGGCTTAACTTCTCTTTCTTCAAAGATTTTTTTGTTGATTTAAGAGGTCCTACAAGCATGCTAGAGTTCTCTTTCAAAGAAAAAAAAATGCTAGATAGTGATGGAATTCTGAAGGGTCATGTGCATGAACTTGTTTGTTCAAAAGGTTAGAATGTATTGTAAAATTCAAAAGCATGCTCTTAGAACATTCTCTGGTGTCATATTGCAGTTTTCGTGTTCTCAGATGATTTGCTTTGTTTCAGGTTAAGAATGTCCTTTTATAAAACTGTTTTTCAAGGTTCATTTGGATACTGTGGTAGAGGATGGGTTCACAACCTTATCTAATTTGTTTTATTGACGATGACTACTTGAGGCGAAGTTCTAAGCTTTCCTTACCTTTTCCTTTTATTTTTTCTATTGAACTGTGCCCCCCCCCCCCCTAATGTGATGTGAGATGGAGAAAGCATCCAAAGCAAGAATTTATTGATATTTGGATTTTAAATATATAATTGTTATTACATAATTACTCCTATATTATGTTAATGCAGTAAATTTGCTCCATCTTTACTTCATCCATGTTTGTATTGTAATTTAGAGCTTGTGCATTGCATACGCATGATCTCCCTCTTTATTTATTTATTTATTTATTTCTTCTAGAACTGCCTAATCCACAAAACAACTAGTTATTTTCCAAGTCCAACATCCATATGAATTTTCTTTAGCATTTCCTTGACTAATATGGCTCCAAAACTATTCCTTATATTGTTATTTGGACTCCTGGCTGAGCACTGGATGTTTAATTCATGAAGTGTCTTGTCGAGTACAATGCAACATTAGCATCAATCTGCTTCATGACTATCCTTTATTTATTGTAATTAAGGAGTATCTAAGCAATCCTGTGCAAGTAAAGGTGGGAAAAGTAAGTAGCCCGACAGCAAACGTATCTCAGATTTTGGAGAAGGTTACTGAAAGTGAGAAGGTTAGCTTAACTGGAAACTTATGTGAAAAGTAACTTAAGCTTGAAATTTTATTTTCTGAATTAGTGCTTGAATATTGATAATTGTATTTGTAAGTTAGATAATTAGTTACTCGTTTGAGGATGATGAATGTTTCAATTTCTTAGATGGATGATGAATGTATTTGTGAATGTAAATGAAAATTAAAAACTTAATATATATATATATGTTATCAATGGAGGATACCTTGTTTAGGAGGACATGAAATTCTTTTAGCTTATGGTATGGTGCCCCAATATTGGTTGTATGTTACTAGTATGTAGTAGATAATACTAGGTTCAATAGTAGATAATACTAGAGAATACCTAAACCCGATCCAAACCCGAAACCGAACCTGATTCCCTAAATCTAGACCTAAACCTATAGCTTAAACCTAAACCTAAACTTATGGCCTATAACCTAAACCTAAATCTAAACCTATAACCTAAACCTAAACCTAAACCTAAACCTATAACCCAAACCTAAACCTATAACTTAAATGTATTCTCAAATCCCTAAACCTATAACCTATAACCTAAATGTATTCTCAAATCCCTAAACCTATAACCTATAACCTAAACCCAAACCAAAACGTATAACCTTAACCTAAACCCAAACCTAAACCTATAAGCTTAACCTTAACCTAAAACCTGAACCTAAACCTAAAACCTAAATGTATTCTCAAATCCCTAAACCTAATCCTAATCTCAACTCCTTAACATAAACCTAAACCTAAACTTGAAAACCCAAACCCGAACCCGATTTCCTAAACCTAAACCTTAACCTATTCTCAAATCCCTAAACCTATAACCTATAACCTAAACCCAAACCTAAACCTATAACCTTGACCTAAACCTAAACCTATAACCTAAATGTATTCTCAAATTCCTAAACCTATAACCTATAACCTAAACCCAAACCTAAACCTAAAACCTAAACCTAAAACCTAAACCTAAATGTATTCTCAAATCCCTAAACCTATACTTATAACCCTAACCTAAACTTCTAACCTTAACCTAAACCTGTTTCTCAAATCCCAAAACCTATACTTGTAACCTAAACCTAAACCTTAACCTATAACCTAAACCTATACTTATAACCTAAACCTAAATTTATAACCTTAACCTAAACCTATTATCAAATCCCAAAACCTATACTTATAACCTAAACCTAAACCTTACTTATAACCTTAACCTAAACCTATTCTCAAATCCCAAAACCTATAACCTAAACCTAAAACTTAACCTATAACCTAACCTATAACCTATAACCTATACCTATAACCTATAACCTAAACTCAATTCCCTAAACCTTAACCTATAACTTATAACCTAAACTCAATTCCCTAAACCTATAACCCACACCCTAACCTAAACCTATTCTCAAATCCCAAAATCTATAACCTAAACCTATAAACTATAACCTAAACCAAAACTTATAACCTAAACCCGAACATAAACCCAAACCCGAACCCCAAACCCGATTCCTAAACCAAAACTACAACCTAAACCTATAACCTATAGCCTAAACCTATAACCTAAACCGAAACCTATAACCTAAACCCGAACATAAACCCGAACCCGAACCCAAATTCCTAAATCTAAACCTATTCTCAAATCCCAAAACCTATAACTATAACCTAAACCCTAACCAAAAATAACCTATAACCTATAACCTAAACCTATAACCTAAACTCAATTCCCTAAACCTTAACCTACACCCTAACCTAAACCTATACTTATAACCTAAACCTATTCTCAAATCCCGAAACCTATAACCTAAACCTAAACCCGAACCCGAACCCGATTTCCTAAACCTAAACCTACACCTATTCTCAATTCCCTAAGCCTTAACCTATAACCTAAACTTATAACCTTAACCTAAACCTAAACCTATTCTCAAATCCCAAAACCTATACTTATAACCTTAGCCCAAACATATAACACGAACTTGAACCCGAACCCGAACCCGAACCTAAACCCGAATTCATAAACCTAAACCTAAACCTAAACCTATAACCTTAACCTAAACCTATAACCTATAACCTAACCTAAACCTAAACTTAAAACTAAACCTAAACTTAATTCACTTAACTTAAACCTACACCTTAACCCAAACATATAACCCGAACCTGAACCTAAATTCCTAAACCTAAACCTATAACCTAACCTAAACCTAAACCTATAACCTTAACCTTTAACCTATAACCTTAACCTAAACCTATAACCTATAACCGGTAACCTATAACCTAAACCTTAACCTATAACCTGTAACCTATAACCTAAAACCTAAACCCGATCCCGAACCCGAACCCGAACCCGATTTCCTAAACCTAAACCTTAACCTATTCTCAATTCCCTAAAGCTATAACTTATAACTTAAACCTAAACCTAAACATATAACCTTAATCTAAACCTAAAACCTAATTGTATTCTCAAATCCCTAAACCTAAACTTACACCTAATCATAATCAAAACTCCTTAACCTAAACCTAAACTTGAAAACCCAAACCTAAACCCAAACCCGAACCTGATTTCTCAATTCCCTATATCTTAACCTATAACCTAACCTTAACCTAAACCTAAACCTAAACCTAAACCTATAACCTAAACTTATAATGTAACATCCCAGATTTTCACTGTTTTGGATTTCCAAAAATTCTTGAAATTTATTTATTTATTTATTTATTATTAACTTATAATATCACTTAACGACCATTAGCACTCAATGTTAGTTTATACTGGGGTGGACCAGTCTAGTTATGATGGGACCAAGTGCGGGCTGCCAAGCCAGATGGCCCGTTTACACTTAACAACAGCCCGTGTGGGCCACCCAGCGACCGAGAAGGGTCAGAAAAATCTAAAACTTTAGAAAATCATAGATCTCACTGGGCTTGTGGTCCATCGCGGACTGTGGACCCAGTGGACACCCAGAAGTACCATCTGGCGCTTGCCCAATGCGCCCCACCAATGCCAGATTAAAATCTGGCACTGATAAAAGAAACTGAGACTCCGGGTCTTCCAGCCGTCGGATTTCTTCCAAATTTACGGTGAAGGTTTAATATATTTTTCAACGCCTTCCCACCAAATCTGGGCCCCGATCGTGGCACGATGACCGTTGATCGCGAAACGATCAAACCCCGCATCCGTTCGTTCCCAAATTTTGTAAGGCCCCTCATCGGGCTATGGACCACTTATCCTATAAATTTCATGACCAGAGGGTCATCAGAAATGCTCCAATCACCAAAATGGCCCCCACAGGACCACTTAAAGGTTAGAAACGCTTTCTCAGATCATATATCCGTTCATCCGTTCGTCCCCAATTTTTGCATGGGCCCTAATCGGGCCATAAGGCACCTACACGTCGAATTTGGTGGCCAGAGGGGTGTTAGGGCCACCCCAACACCAATAGGGAGTCCCATAAGTCTATTTTAGGAAATTATGGAAGTTTAGGGCCATTTGCACCAAATTTGGAATTATAAATAGAGGGTTCTTTTGGGCACCCCTCTCCCATACGAATTTGCCCTAGGAAAGGGGAGAGAGAGAAGAGAGAAAAGAGAGAAAGAAGAAAGGAGGAAGGGAGAGTGAAGAAAGAAGAGCAAGGTGGGCCCAAGGAAATCAAACCCCCACAATTCCCTACATCTTCTCAAAGGAGGATTCCTCATCTACAACCACCCTTTTTATTCCGTTGATCATCTAGGTAAGATCCACCACCCATTTTTGTTGAAACCCTTGTGATGAGGAGGGATTTATTTAATTCTAACATATAAATGTTGCTTTAGGGTTTACGATCGGCACGGTTCGGCATCTCTAGGTCGCTTTTTCAAGTCTCCAACAATCCATAGGTGCGGACTATTAATCTTAGGTGGCCTAGCACCAATTATATCATGAATTTAATGATTTTGTTTGCTTGGGTGAAGCTTATGTAGAATCTAGAGAGACCTTAGGATTTGGGTGCTTGTTGAGATGTATGGAATTATATGTTGCTTACCCTTTCTTACAATGTTGTTGGTGCCTCACTTGTTTGAGATATTGTGAATGACTATATGCTCACATGTTGCGTGATTTCCTCATATGTTGTTGCCTATGTTGTGTTTGATGTTTGTTCCATGTGCATTGATTCCTTGAAATGTTGGAAGCGCTCAACTTCCTCACCAACCCACACACTCACATGCACCTTGCTCTTAATAACGTAGTATGCTTGCTAGGAATATTTGACTCGTAGGCTGTGATGTATGTGGACATGCCATTTTTATGCTAGTCAAAAATCTTGATGGTTAGCATGCTATGAATCAACTTTGAACCCTTGGGTTGGTCGGAAACATGAGAAGAGACTAAGCAGTTCCATCGGTAGGACTATGCTCTGCTAAACCCATGAGTTTGGTCGGGTGTGTTCGAGTGGCTGTAGTTCGACTACATGGGTCCCTGGTGCCCGAGGCCACTCGTCTCACTCTCGCCTGACTCGTGCGGTCTAGCCTACTATCTGACCAACCTTGTTTGTTAACCCTGCTTGCTCACCTATGTATGGAACCTGGAACACCTTACAACCATTGTAGCCCACTGATACCTAGATTGTAATTGGTCCACAGCCTCGTGAGCCGGGCATGGTGGAATGGGACACGTGTCCAGAGCCGTCGGCCTACTGGGGTACCGCGCCTCCCGTAGTGACCTGCGAGCGATCCCTTCCTTTGGCACTCCTCATGTGCTTGGAGTCGGGGATGAGGAACCCGATGGGATCACGGATCGCCCCGGCCTCGCGCATTGAGGGTCTCGCACCGCAACTAGTTGAGGGCATTGATACGTGGGGTGAACTTCCCAAACCCGCCGGATGAACGGAATTAACTAAGAACTTGGCTAACATATCATTGCATCGCATTAGCTAGGGTGGCGACTCGGCGGTCGAGGTCGCCGAGGAGTGTTGTCATATGCGATCGTAAGATGGAGTCGCTTGAGGGAGAGTTGTGGCAAGGGCATGCATCATTTCATCCATCATGCATGCACATTAATAAGATTAGTTTAGTAACTGTGAATGATTGTTTTTCATTAAATCGTAATATAACCGATGTTTGTGATAACTTGAGACTAATAGTTCACACCCTGGAACGGTGTTTTAAAACACCAACCACTCCATTCATAGATGCACGGGTGACTCGGGGCATGAGGAACCGGCGAGGCGAGCTTGGACAAGGAGGACGGACTCTCCTACTTGTAGTTGATGGGCGGCTCTCCAACGGCTTAGGAGACTAGATTCTAGAGCGTTGAGTCGTGGGCTCAGCGTACCATTCTTATAGGCATATGATTTTCTTTACAATTTTGTTGGGCTTACCTTGTGCGGCCCTTTTATATTTCTTTGAACCTGTATATATTGTTTTCTTTCAGTTCAGTAGACTAGTTGTGGATGTGCCTCATGTTTCAATTAATTCCATGCTGCGCATTTAAACTTGAAAGTCATAAAACCATAAAATTGATGATAAGTGACACTCAGAGACTCGGGAGTCGAGCGTATGCACGACCCCCGATTTTCCAGGGCGTTACATATAACCTATAACCTAAACCTAAGCCTAAAACCTAAACCTAAACCTAAAACCTAAATGTATTCTCAAATCTCAAAACCTATAACCTAAACCTAAACCTTAACCTAAACCTAAACGTATAAACTAAACCTAAACCTACACTTATAACCAATAACCTATAACCTAAACCTAAACCTAAAACCCAAACGTAAACCCGATCTCGAACCCGAACCCGATTTCCTAAACCTAAACCTTAACATATTCTCAAATCCCTAAACCTAAACCTAAACCTACACCTAATCCTAATCTTAACTTCCTAATCTAAACCTAAACCTAAACTTGAAAACCCAAACATAAACCCAAACCCAAACCCGAACTCGAACCCATTTCCTAAACCTAAACTTATAACCTTAACCTAAACCTATTCTCAAATCCCAAAACCTATAACCTAAACCTAAACCTAAACCTAAACCTTAACCTATAACCTAAACCTATAACCTAAACTCAATTCCCTAAACCTTAACCTATAACCTACACTTATAACCTAAACCTAAACCTATAACCTTAACCTAAACAGAAAACCTAAACCTAAACCTATACTTATAACCTAAACCTATTCTTATAACCTAAACCTATTCTCAAATCCCAAAACCTATAACCTAAACCTAAACCTAAAACCCAAACGTAAACCCGATCTCGAACCCGAACCCGATTTCCTAAACCTAAACCTTAACGTATTCTCAAATACCTAAACTTAAGCCTACACCTAATCCTAATCTCAACTTCCTAACCTAAACCTAAACCTAAACTTGAAAACCCAAACCTAAACTCGATCCCGAACCCGAACCCGATCCAGATCCCGAGCTCGAATCTAAATCCCTAAACCCTTAGCCAAAACCTAAAACCCAAATGTAAACCCGATCTCGAACCCAAACCTGATTTCCTATACCTAAACCTTAACGTATTCTCAAATCCCTAAACTTAAACCTACACCTAATCCTAATCTCAACTCCCTAACCTAAACCTAAACCTAAACTTGAAAACCCAAACCTAAACCCGATCTCGAACACGAATCAATCCCTAAACCCTTATCCTAAACCTAAAACCCAAACATAAACCCGAACCCAATTTCCTATACCTAAACCTTAATGTATTCTCAAATCCCTAAACTTAAACCTACACCTAATCTAATCTTAACTCCCTAACCTAAACTTGAAAACCCAAACCTAAACCCGATCTCGAATCCGAACCCGATTTTCTAAACCTAAACTTATAACCTTAACCTAAACCTATTCTCAAATCCCAAAACCTATAACCTAAACCTAAACCTTAACCTAAATCTAAACCTTAACCTATAACCTAAACTTTAACTTATAACCTTAACATATAACCTAAAATCAATTCCCTAAACCTTAACCTATAACCTAACCTAAACCTATAACCTACACTTATAACCTAAACCTAAATCTACAACCTAACCTAAACATAAAACCTAAACTTAAACCTATAATTATAACCTAAACCTATTCTCAAATCCTAAAACCTATAACCTAAACCTAAACCTATAACTTAAACCTAAAACCTAAAACCTAAACCTAAACCTAAAACCCAAACGTAAACCCGATCTTGAACCCGAACCCGATTTCCTAAACCTAAACCTTAACATATTCTCAAATCCCTAAACTTAAACCTACACCTAATCCTAATCTCAACTCCCTAACCTAAACCTAAACCTAAACTTGAAAATCCAAACCTAAACCCGATCCTCGAACCCGAACCCAATCCTGATCCCAACCAGAATCAATCCCTAAACTCTTAGCCTAAACCTAAAATCCAAATGTAAACCCAATCTCAAACCCGAATCTGATTTCCTATACCTAAACCTTAACGTATTCTCAAATCCCTAAACTTAAACCTACACCTAATCCTAATCTCAACTCCTTAACCTAAACCTAAACCTAAACTTGAAAACCCAAACCTAAACCCGATCCCGAACCCGATCAATCCCTAAACCTAAAATTCAAATGTAAACCCGATCTCAAACCCAAACCCAATTTCCTATACCTAAACCTTAACGTATTCTCAAATCCCTAAACTTAAACCTACACCTAATCCTAAACTCAACTCCCTAACCTAAACCTAAACTTGAAAACCCAAACCTAAATCGATCCCGAACCCGAACCCGATTTCTTAAACCTAAACTTATAACCTTAACCTAAACCTATTCTCAAATCCCAAAACCTATAACCTAAACCTAAACCTTAATAAACCTAAACCTTAAACCTATAACCTAAACCTTAACCTATAACCTAAACTCAATTCCCTAAACCTTAACCTATAACCTAACCTAAAACTAAACCTATAACCTACACTTATAACTTAAACCTAAACCTATAACCTTAACCTAAACATAAAACCTAAACCTAAACCTATACTTATAACCTATTCTCAAATCCCAAAACCTATAACCTAAACCTAAACCTTAACCTAAACCTACACTTATAACCATAACCTAAACCTATAACCTAAACCTAAACTTAAAACCCAAATGTAAACCCGATCTCGAACCCAAACCCGATTTCCTAAACCTAAACCTTAACGTATTCTCAAATCCCTAAACCTAAACCTACACCTAATCCTAATCTCAACTAAAACCTAAACTTGAAATCCCAAACCTAAACCCGAACCCGATTTTCTAAACCTAAACTTATAACCTTAACCTAAACGTATTCTCAAATCCGAAAACCTATAACCTAAACCTAAACTTAAACCTAACCTATAACCTATAACCTAAACTCAATTCCCTAAAACTTAACCTATAACCTAACCAAACCTAAACCTATAACCTACACTTATAACCTAAATCTAAACCTATAACCTAAACCTATAACCTACACTTATAACCTAAACCTAAACCTATAACCTAAAACCTAAACCTAAAACCTAAATGTATTCTCAAATCCTTAAACCTAAACCTACACCTATTCCTAATCTCAACTCCTTAACCTAAACCTAAACTTGAAAACCCAAACCTAAACCCGATCCCGATTTCCTAAACCTAAACCTTAACCTATTCTCAATTCCCTAAAGCAACCTATAATAACCTAAACCTAAACCTAAAACCTAAATGTATTCTCAAATCCCTAAACCTAAACTTACACCTAAAACCTAAACCTAAATGTATTCTCAAATCCCTAAACCTAAACCTACACCTAGTCCTAATCTCAACTCCTTAACCTAAACCTAAACCTGAACCCGAATCCAAAACCGATTTCCTAAACCTAAACCTTAACCTATTCTCAATTCCCTAAACTGTAACCTATAACCTAACCTAAACCTAAACCTATAACCTACACTCATAACCCAAACATAAACCTATAACTTAAACCTATAACCTTAACCTAAACCTATAATCTCTTTTAATTTATTGCTTAGTTTCAATAAGATTGTACATAATTTGTTGCAAAGGAAAAGAAAAGGGTTTAGTTTTCGAGTTTCTTTTAAGCTTCCTCCTCATCCATGCATGGCATTGCAAACCTTTACTAAACTATAACTCTAATCGGAACTTTATGTGCAATCTAATCAAGTTCATTAACATCTAATACTATCCTATTCCTTTGCAGGATAACATTGTCGTATTTATGAGCCCTTGTGCTGCGATTCTTGTTCTCATCATCATTGGACTCTCATGCATGGGAATCAAGGATGTATCCCTTTTAACGCATGCCCCTTTTTACAAAGCTTTAATTTTTGTTGTTGTTTCTATTAACTTGAATTGAAACACTTTTTTACATTATTTGCTTGCATTACTTTTATTTTAATGATTAGTTTTATTTTAAACACTTTTTTGAAAAAAAAAAAAGTGAATGAAGTTTCTACAGTTCTTCATGATTCTGAATTATAATGTTTTGTTGGTTGAATATTGTTTTATTAGATGAAAGACAAAAAGAAAATTGTTGCTGATTTTCTTTTTATTTTACTTTTTAATGCAAGAAATTTTCTGACGGCTTTTAGGCTGTCCATATTTTTCTAAAAATTCAAATTTGAGACGATCCATAACCGTCCTTTTAGGGTTCATCAAAGACTGCTCATGACCGTCCTTTTTAAGGACATCCATGACCGTCCTTTTAAGGTTCATCAGAGACTGCTCATGACCATCCTTTTTAAGGATGGTCCAAGACCGTCCTTTTAAGGTTCATCAGAGATTGCTCATGACCGTCCTTTTAAGGTTCATCAGAGTGCTTATGACTGCCATTTTTAAGGACGGTCCATTAAGGTTCATCAGAGACCTTATCTCTATATTTATTGACGGTTCATGACCGTCCTTATTTACAGACGGTCCATAACCATCCTTTAAATGTCCATAGAAATGACGGTTCATGATCGTCCTTCAAGTAATACAATGCCCCAAAATAGGACGGCCCTTGCGACGGTCCAAGACCGTCCTTTATTGTCTTTTGAGACAGTTTTCAACCATCCTTTTTTCACTATTTTAGCGTAGTGCCATATTTATGATGAAAGGAAATAATAAATTTTTATGAGCAGTCCCCCCCCCAGACCTCAGGAAGAGCCATCAACATTTAATTTAATCCATCCTACTAATCTCCCATGCAGGTTGGGCCTTGATGACAATATTAGTTCCTAATTTGATCACATGATTTTAAATATCGGCTAATATCATGTTGCGTATTTGTTGTTATCAATACGACATATTGATACTTATCATGTATTAAAGGTAAATCATAATATATATTTTTTAAATGCATTTTTTAATTAACTTAGTCCGTATAACAAAATATTTACTCATCTATCAATGCATATAAAGATTTTTTTTTTAAGACAAATATACCTATCAATTATATATATATATATATATATATATATATATATATATATATATATATATATATATATATATATATATATAAAATCAATGTTTTTTACCTTTGAAATTTTCACACCAGTAAGTCCCATAAATCGATTGTATCAGCCTATTCAAAACGTACATATTGTATTGTGTATAGATAATCACCAGTATGAATACAATAGACAATAATTTGGACCATGAGATCAAGTTAATTTACAAGAAATTTCAAAAAAAAAAAAATCAAAGGTGGGAACTGCATGATCATGGTCTAGATCAATTACTATACCTTTTCTAGTATAATTAGTATGGACAATCCACTTCACTAAACAATGAGTGGATTGTTAGGATCATTGTATCAATATTATTTTTGATAGAGATGGATGTGGTACCCACATGATGGATGGTCCATATGATAGCAATTTTTTTTAATAATCAATAACACCCTGTGGTCTACTTTATGGAACCATAACATGTGAGTGGATGGTTGAGTTTCACATGAATGCAAGCCAAATTCGCTGATGGCTAATGTTATTAGATAATCAATGAACTGGCCCGGCATGGATGGCCAGTGTACGAAGATTGGATCGTCAGCAAGCCCCACCATGATCATTCACAATTTCCACTGTGATTACATCCTGAATCGACATGTACTCCGCACGGAATTGAAAGATTTCTCACTCTGGCTCATCCATGTATGTGGGTCACCAGATGAATGGTCCCGATTACCAAGGGTCGGACCCATGTATGGAGGTGAGGATCACATACTAGGAATTTGAGTAGTCCTGCGGACTACTAAACCAGCCCCCTTTCGAGAGGGGCATTCTTGTCCAGTCCAATTGTCTAGCTCTTATTACGTATTTTACTGTTAATCCTCGTTAAGACAAGTTGGTTTACGAAAATCTACGTTCCAATGTCGTCACTCAATACCATGAAAAGAAAATGACCAAATTACCCTCAGGCTTAATTAAAGGATTAGAAATAATATAATCACCTTTAAGTGACGATGATAAGAACGTTTAGCATTATTCTTTTCATTTGTTTTAATTCAAAGCAGTTTTTATATATCATATAATATTTTAAAAATTATTATTTTTAAATTTCGTTTTACAACAAATACTCTAAAATGAGAGCTATCAGATACTCTGGTAGGGTCGATAAACGGTTAAAATGGGGGACCCAATGTGGCTAATTCACAGTTCCAAAATTAGATTGTTTGAACAATCCTAACCTATGATTTGTGGACGGTTGTTTGTTGAAAGAGGACCGTTGGATTGTTTTTTCATTTTAATCATCCACTAAATGTCCACCAGTATGATCATTAGATAATTTTTACTTTATGATACATGCAAATTTATACCAATAATTTAGAGAGCTTAGTTTGAAAAACAATTATATGCCACATTTGAAATTTTCAAGTGCCTGCGTATCATCCATCACACCCTGTCAGAGTAACAATGTTTTTATTACAGGGATGAGAAGGTAGCAAAACGACGGTTCTTAGCCATCCCTAGAAAGGTGAATTGATACGGTAGTATCGGAAGAACTGAAGAATGGTGTAGCTCCATGTCCTCTATTCAGCATAATTTTTAATCGTGACTGTCAATCTAGTGGGCCACATCATGAACCCCTTTTTAAAAATCTATTAGTGAAATTTCGACAGTTAACCAGCTTTTATTTTAATTTGAGTGACAGAGATCAGATGGATATCACCATCTGATCTACGGTAATTTGAACCACGTTTCATCTACACAAGTAGAAACAATATGGACGGTCTGAAACGAAAACATAACCTGGCCACATGTGCTGCAAGGAGATGTTTGTACCATATTTCAGTACTCCTGAATCTACCCTATCATCAAATGCTCTCCAAAAAGAGACCTGACTAGATAAGGTACTCTTTAAGTGCTGCATGGAGCTTTCAATACGCGGCAAAACTCGGGTGACAATTTTCACAAAATGGTGACGATGTATCCACCGTACACGTTGCACACATGCATGTAATCTGCACTGTTCAAATAGTGTGCCCATTGCAGGATTAACGTAGACTGAAGGCCGCATTAATCAGCTGATCCTAACCATCCAATTTCGGTAGTAAAAAGACGACTAAAAACAAAATGGCCAAATCAGATACTTGAAATCGTCTGATATCATTTTTATTTTTTTAGGTTATGCTCCATGGCCCATGTTTTGGATGGACCAGATTGCTATTGATACTTGCCACGAGTACTTTTACAATGGTGATGAACTGTACGTGGTCATAGTTTATGGCCCCACGAATACATGATCGTTTTCTTTTACTAGAGCTATGCTTTCATTAGGATTGAACGGCAGTCCGAATTCACATCAAGAGGGACCAAGATTTCGAACGGTCCAGATTGCCATGCTTCCCCGCCCGCCACTTGTGCAGCTGAAATAGTAATGGATTATCACCATTTGCATGGGTGGTATTGATACTCGGAGAGTATGACACTTGATGCGCGGGCACTTAGAAATTTGTACCCGTCGCATACGTTAGCTAAATTTAAACTGACAAAATTGTGGAAGCCACTGTCGCTAGGTCAGTGTCCCAAAATCAGCTTAACAATCCTAACCATTGATTCGTGGACAGTCCCTTGTTGAAATAGGACCATTCGATATTTTTCATTTTTAACCGTTCAATAAATGTCCACCAATCCTATGGTCAGATATTCAAATAAGTGTAATTTTTGGCCTCTAAAAGTTTAATTCGAATTTCCAAAATGCCTGCATATCATCCTGGCACACCATCAGAGTATCAAAGCCTGTAATCTGTGCAAGGTGGCCCTTGAAACGTTGATGAGGGCACACCTGAGCATCCCGGAAATTTTCTAAAAGAGGGGAGCACGCCTGAGAGCCATATTTAGTAACAATAACAAGTGGGTTTTAGTAGCAGGGAGAAAAAAGATAAAAAGATTCGAAGTTGATAATGAATAACGTAAAAAGGCCAGCTAGATGGGGAGGGCCCCTTTATTTGGGTTTTCTTCAGGGGGGGTTGAATTTAGAGGTGTAATATTCATTACCGTCCACTTTGTATGTGTGTATTCAGACCGTCCAAATTGAATATGGTCCATTGCAGATGGGCCATAGTCGGAGAATTTCATGTGAAATGATCCTGACCGTCCTTGGTTGGTATCAAATGGATGGCTATATGAAGTGTGAAACGACAGCTTGGGTGAATGCGTTTGCCCGCGCATGCGCAATGTTAGGTTGTGAAAAAGTTTTTATACTCTGGCAAAGTGTAATGGATGATACACGGCACTTAGAAATTACTTAGAATTGCATACTTTGGCATGCAATTAATTAAAATTAAACTATTCAAGTATGGGTGAGTTTCGATATGTCATGAACAGAAATGTTGAATTGTACGGTTAAAAATGAAAAATATCAGGTGGTCCTGTGCTATCAAACCAGGTCTGGGAATCAAAGGTTAGGATTGTTCAACAAAACTGGCTTGGGGACTGTGATATATAGACATTGGGTTCCACATATGCGTTTTCTGAGTGCCTGCGTAGCAAGCGTCAAACCCTTCCAGAGTATAAATAGTTTATCTATTTTTGTGGGGTGGCTAGGATTAAGTCACTGAGCACAAGTTTGTTGCATTTCTGTATCTACGCCGTCCAAATGGTAGGTGGTATTGTGGATGGACAGTAGGCCGTTGGATCGATCCTGACCGTACCTTAGATGCATTGTTTGACGATCCTAACCGTCCAATTGATTGCCATCAACTGGATTGTTATTACCTGGCAATAGCGGTCGTTAGTTTCGTTTAAGGCAGTTTATAGATTAATCCAGGCCGTCTAAATAGTACGAAACGTTGTGAATGGACCGTAGTCCGATTATGTAAAACCTCGAACGATCCTGACCATCCAACAGGGAGAAATGCCGTTATGAATTTGCAAAACGACAACATTATTGAGAGATAGGAACCGCCGAAACCGCAACCTGTTTTGCTCAAAAAACAGCTACCTGTTTTATCTCATTGGGAAGGAGCATTAATGAGAAACAGACAGGCACAGGGTTGTATGTGAACTTTGAGCGCGACTGGTGGGACCCTGACAATAGGCCCCACCTTGATGCATGTATTTTATATCCACGCCGTCAATCGGTTTTTCCATCTAGTTTCAGGGCATGGTCCAAAAAATGAAGAAGATGTAAGCTTCAGGTGGACCACACCACAGGAAACAGTGGTCGTTGAACACCCACCATTAAAAACTTCCTAGGGTCCACCATAATGTTTTATAACCATCCAACGTGTTGATAAGGTCAAACAGACCTCGATTACAGGAAAACAAATATTAGTTTGATCCAAAACTTTCGTGGCCCACAAAAGCTTTTCAATGGTCAATAACTACTGTTTCCTATGGTGTGGTCCACTTTGAAACTGTTATGTTCTTGATTTTTGGGATTAGGCCCTAAAATAATCTGGAAAAATAGATAGAGGGCGTGGATATATAATGAATGTATCGAGGTGAGCCCTACGGTCATGGTCCCTCCCACATCACTGGTTCCCGGGCCACAGCAGATCGCACTCCTGAACTTTCGCATGCAATGCTATCTTTCCTGCCACGTCTGTTTCTAAAACATCCGATGCCACAAAAGCCTTTTAATAGTCAATAACTAATGTTTCCTGTGGTGTGGTACACCTGAAAATTTTATGTTCTTCATTTTTTAAACCACACCCTAAAATAAGCTGGCAAAACAGATGAACGGCCTAGATATACAATGCATGCATAGAGGTGAGCCCTACGGTCAGTGTCCCACCTAAATCGCTGATTCCGGGGGTCGCAGCCGGTTCGCGCTCCGGAACTTTCGCATGCAATGCTCTCTTTCCTGCCACGTCCGTTTCTACAACTAACGTCTGAAAGAAATGGACCATGATGTGAAGTGGGCCATCTCATAACATTAAGTCATGCCACTAGCCGTCCAGGGATTCTGATGGAGTGGACCATCCTGATTTTCATCCCAAGTGATCTTTATGGTTTGGCCCATGTATTCAACGGCTTGGATGTTCTACATAAGTTACAAGCTAGTGGAAAAGAGGAATCGTTTAGTTCACATATAACGTTCCATGTGATGAGAGGGATGCTAATTGCACTCGCTTGAAAGGGTATTCAGCTCACACGTGGAAACGTAGCGAACGTGTGCGGCATGGGAGCCGTTCATCAGGGAATTCCAACCATGTAAATGATCCTCAGGTGATCCGCAAGTGGTTAGGTCCAAAGAAGCTGATCACTGGTTTAAACTATTCCTGCTTGTCTTGCCTACATGATGAATGGCTTAGATCACTTCGCCCCACTTATGGTGGAATCCATCTACCCAAGTTTACCCTTTTTGCATGCTAGAAATAGAAAATGCAGATCCACCGAAGACCTTTTGCCCACGAGTCGACCGTTGCCGCTGTACGTGTTAGCCGCTGGGGCAGAAGTCAGCTCGCCTCAGCACACGGAAAGATATTGTCGGCTTTGACTGTTTGGTGCATTTTATAATGGCTCTCCGCGTTGAAGAAGCTATGCGCGGCACACGTGCGCCATTTCTTGGCCACTATTAATCCACCTATGGGATCATGAGGTGGGCCACACGAGAGTACAGTGAAAGGAGAATGCTGGATATTCCAATTTTTTTTAGAAATGTGGCCCACCCGGTGAATGCTGGCCGTTCTTTTTCTGACACTCCAATATTTTTATTTATATAAACGTGGCCCACCCTATTCTTTTGGCAAGTGATTGTTTAAGTTGGGCTCCATATGAATGGCTCGTATTTTATACACGTGTGCCACGCTGGTATTTGCGCTGCGAATCGCTTCTCCAACTCTCCTCCCGTGGTTCGCTCTGGATGTGCTTCGGGTGCTCTCCCTGCCTGTTTCAGCCTCTGTGGGCTACTGTGATGTTATGGATTTTATCCGTACCGTCTATCCATTTTTCTATGCCGTTTCATGGTACAAGACCGAAAGTAAGTCATATCCAAGCCTCAAGTAGACCAAACAATGGTAATAATGACTTCCACCGTTGAAAGCTACCTACAGCCTACTATGATGTTTATTTCAATCCAACCTCTTGGCAAGATCACGTAGACCTGAAGACCTGAAGGGAAAACACAAATATCATATTGATCAAAACCCCCGTTACTACCAAAAAGCTTTCAACCGTGGAAATCATTGTCACCAGTAGGGTTCTCTTGAGGCTTGGTTATGACTAACTCAAACTTGGCTCAACTCAGTCCTAAGCTTGATTGGCCAGATCGGCTCAGTTCGGTCAATAGCTTTAGCTAATTCAAGTTTAGTTCAAGCCAAGATCGAGTTGAGTTCACCATTGCAGCATTTCTACAAACACCTTAACTGCACCTTCAAAATCTCCCTACATGTAAAACAGAAGCAATGTTTTTATAGGTATTTTATCAAACACCTTCTAATCAACATAAAAACCAAAAAAAACTAAGGAAAAATAAAAAATGAATACTTGTTTTATGTACATACCTTCGTTGCCACCAGCCACACTTGGTTGAGTCATTTTATCGAACACTTGGTGAGCAACATCAATGGCAAAGTAACCGAGTCAATCGAACTGGTTCGATCTGAGTTTGATTCGAGTTGGATTCGATCTGAGCCGAATAAAGCTAGGGCTTGCTCGAACTCATTTTTAAGCTCAAAAAATCAGCTTGGCTCGGCTTGAACTCAACTTCAAACCAAGTCGTGTCAAACTTTTTTATTCGAGTCGCCCCTAGTTTTAAATCATTTTTGTGCTTATACCTTAAAACGATGTCCATCCTGTAATATTTATATGATATTAAATCCCTTTATAAGGTGAGTCCCACCAAGATGAAGGAAAAACCTGAATTTTGTTGGGCGTCCCATGTCCCACCGTTTCATGCGGTGTGGCCCACTTGAGTTTTGTATCCGAGTAATCAGCTGAGGCAAAGGACGGACCCGAAGGATCTTGTACCGACGTCGCGGTGGGTCCCACACGGCTTTTTCAGCACGGGCGCCAAATGACAGGTGTTGCAGGACAGTCCTAACTTGGCGGGGCGTTGATGCGCCACATGCAAATTACTCAGAAAGGAAGAGGATCCAGTTGAATCGTGTCCATTGAACTCCATGCAATCTACCTTCCTATTAACAGGACACAAGCTGTTAATAAATCTCAACCGTTCATCTACGTTATCCAGACACAGATGGCCCAATTTTGTAATCAAACACCAAATATAGAATTTTACGCAACCGATTGCTGTCCTTAAATTTGACTGTATTAACAAAACGGTTAATGGTCCCAATTTAGAAAGAGAAATGGATGAAATCGAAGGTCCATATTGTTATAACTCAAACACATACACCAGATGCAGGGTTGATTAGATGGATGCGTCGATTCATCATCATTCTAGCGTCCTTTCCATCCGTAGAATATTAGGTGAGTCTCATGGGATTTCAGTACAGACGGTTCTACTGAATGATTTCCCTGCTCAGAAACTCCAAACGGACAATCCACTGCAGACGGGGATTGTGGAGTGCGTAACTTTGCTCAGAAACTCTGTGGGGCCCACCGTGATGTATGTTCTTTATACACACTGTCCATACTATTTTACAGCCCCTTTTAGGCATTAGCCCAAAATAGAAGTATATCCAAAGATCAATTAGACTACACCACCACCGAAAACAGTGGGAATTGAACGGCTCCGATTGAAAACTTCTTTGAGGCCACAGAAGTATTGGATCAAGATGATATTTTGTATTAACTTCATCAATATCTGTGTGACTTTATGAACGGTTTTGGATGACAAAAAAACATCACTGTAGACCCTAGCAAGGTTTCAACCGTGGACGTCAATATCCCCACTGTTGTCTGTGGTGTGGCCCACTTGAGCTTTGTAAATGCTTTAATTTTTTTGTGGTGCCCTAAAATGAGCTGAAAAAACGGTTGATCGGCATGGATATTGATACATACAAAAATGTAGACCCCACAGAGTTTACTCACCACTCTATAGGGTGGTGAGTTGCTACACAATCCGCATTCATACACCGCATGTTTCAGTTTCCCAAAACTAGTGCATGTTTACATCAGAATGACGTCATATAGGCTGTCTTCTGTCAACCCTTCTATTTCAACGGCTTCGGGTCTAGAATTCAGGTCGAACCAAATCCAATGTCAACGGATTCGGGTCCAATTTCGGACCAGTCGACCCAAATGGTAAGCAATCAGGGTCGCGTATTGGACCCGGCTAAATCCATTTCGGGTCACCTCGAATTACTCGAGGGTGTCTTTGGTTGCACCAAGTGTCATTAACCCAACCTACAATTAATTGAAGTTTGCTAAGCCAAATCAGTTTACACACTACGCATGTGTCAAAGGGGGGCACATGCGTGCAATCTAATCCATCCAAACTGTCTTGAACAAAGGTTCCAAACACCCGATGAGCAACCAATGGTTCCAGGCTACCAGCTTGATCCTGTCCGGATCTTAAAAACGACTGTGACCCGGAAAGACCCGAACCCGATTAGATAGGGTACGGATACTCTAGAACCCGTCAAGCGACAACCCTGCTACGAACCGCATGCACCACATTGACAAGCACTCGTGAATGAAGTGGATTGGAGGGGTTGCACCAAATAAGCTGCAAGGGTTAGCCCGATGGTGTATTTACGGCAGGTTCCAAATTGTAGCAACTCATGGCATGCATGCTAGCCAATCCGCTATTAGAAATTTGGGGCCCGTTGTTGATCGAGCACAGCAGAAAAATACACTGATCAAAGGATCTTATCCTTCGGTTTTACCTTCCATACTGTTGACCATTTTCTTTTTAGCCATGAATTCAACTGTCATGATTGAACCTTCGCGATCTGTCTGATCAGTGTGATCTTGGAGATATGGCTCATCCAATTACTAGCTGACGGTTTTTGGCCGTCGGAAGCACTGAACGTTGGCTTTTTAGCTGTCAAAAACGCCGACGGTTTAAATCCGTCAGTGAGAAATACCAACTGAGGTCATTGCCGACGGTGTTTAGCCGTCTGTGTTACCTTGTGTCTTTTTTTTTCTTTTTTTTTTGTGTAGTGACTACTGTTCGAATGTAGACAAGGGTGTGAGATACAAGCCATTCACACTATAGAATTCCCTGCCCCGATCCACAAAGAAGCCAATCCACTCATCAAGTAGATTGCACTTCAGTTAAGTAGAGATGCCAATTATTTAAAAGACGCCAAATGGATGCTTGATGGGAGTTCAATGAATGGTTGAGATGAAAGCAGTCAGATTTAGCAAACACATGTACATAGATAAATGTTAAGATGGTGTTGAACTTGTCAAATGATATATATATATATATATATATATATATATATATATAAAATCGAAATCAAAACAAAATAAAAAAGATTTAAATTAGCTCTGAAGCACGTCTCAAATATTAGTGTTATTTACCCCTTTCATTAATATGAGATTACTGTCGGATTTTAATGAACCACGATTAGAATAAGACAAGATTTGGTGGCTCTCCGTGCCATAATCATGAAGAGACCACAATAGGAACTCGATATGCACTTTACAATTCCGGCGGACTCCGTATATTGAGAAAATAGAAAAACCCACATCACTTGCTTTTTTTAGAAAAAAAATAAACAATAAAGAGAAAATGCCGTGTATTATAATCCTTGATTCAAAAGGGATTTTGCATTTTCATAGAGAAGTTTTTCTTAAAAATGTGTCTAAAACCGTTTACAATGATCAAATAATTTAAGAAGAGAACTAAATTCAAAAGGCAGAAGTAACAATTTTCTTATAAAGGCTAGGTCCAGCCGAACCATCATAACATTTGACATCTGCAGCCAAATCGTCATAACAATTGAAATCTATCAATCGATCGAGCGACAGTCGAAATCCACCAACCGTTCAGCACAACGGAAACATTCAACCATTTTTTGTTGGTCGATCTGCAAAATGGTCAATATTGGCGAGTAGATTGATACAACGGTTGGAATCCATGATCTGTTTAGTGCAACGACCGTCATATGTTGACCTATTGGCATAATGGTCGAAACCTTACTGGCTGATTGGCAAGACAACCATATTTGCCTGCCGAAAGGAAAAACAACTGCTCTCTTCTGGCCAATTAGACCAATATCCACAATGTTCGTTCTCTCCCGATCGGTCTTGCAATGGACATACTCGTTATGGCCGATTCTGCAATGGATATCCTACCATCTCTTTTGCATAAAAAAGGGTGTTAAATATTCCATTTTCCTTCACCCATCTCAAATCAGCTACGTTCCATCCACACATTTTAAACACACCAACCGTACAAGCACTCACTTTTTTTACTTTACTCACACAATCGTATCTTACCTCTCTTTTTTTTTCTTTTTTTTTTGCCTACTTGGACGGTAGGTTTAAGTGTCACCTATTTTCTCTTTTGCCTACTCTGAGTCCCAAACTTCACGAAGCACGGCTAAATGCATGCAATAGTATCGAAATTCTACTAAATTTTCTAAAAAACTGTTAGATCATATAAAGTAGAGACCGCACATTATGTAGGTAAAAAAGATTGCCTAACCCTTTACTTTTCCATAACCGATGCCTTCCTCGAAATATATAGTTGCATATCAATCACAAAAGTCAATTGAGTCTAAAAATCTTACGATTCTCTAACATTTAAGCTATTATATGATTTTTAACCGACTGTAAATTTCAAGATTTATTTGGCTAGTGTCCACTCCGAGTCAAACTAATTTTTTATATTTGTGTCAACTCTACATCTAAATCAAATCAAAATTGAAACCGACTAATGGAAAAAGTCGAGAAAAAGAGAACTTCACCCTACTGCGTGTTCCCGCGGGAGGGCGTGCACATTCACATATAACGTTCTATATGATGAGGCAAACTATATTTTTTGGTACCACTTTACATGGGCCCACCTTCGGGATCGGAGCCGTTCATGGGACCCATAATGGGTTGCCTAAGATGCGACAAACCCATTGAGGGAAGCTAATTGCACTCGCTCGGAAGGGTATTCAGCTTACCTATGGAAACGTGGCCAACGTGTGCGGCATGGGAGCCGTTCATCAGGGAGTTCCAACCATGTAAATGATCCTCAGGTAATCCGCAGGTGGACAAAAGAAACGTTAGGTCAAATGAAGTTGATCATTGGTTCAAACTATTTCTGCATGTCTGGCCTACATGATGAACGGCTTAGATCACAGATGTAGGCCCCACTTACAGTGGAATTCGCGCACTCAGAGAATACTTGGCAGTTTGCCATTTCTGGCATGCTAGAAATAGCAAACGCAGGTCCACCGTCCACCTATTGCCCAGGAGGCGACCGTTGCTACCATAGGTGTTAGTCACTTAGCTACGAGTGGCACGAGTTAGCCGCTGGGGCAGAAGTCCGCTTTCCGCGGAGGGCGGATTAGGTGCGGCCCCGGCCTCACCCAATACGGTGCAGCCCTTACCGTAGGGTCCACTTTGATATATGTATTCTATATCCACGCCGTCCATCTGTGTTTCCAGATTATTTTAGTTAAAGAACCCAAAATGAAGTAATACAAATCTAAGGTGGACCATACTTACAAGAAATAGTGGTTTTTGACGATCTAAAACTTCTTATGGGCCACAAGTTTTGGATCAATATGATTTATTTTATTTTTTTGTCTTCACCGATATTTTTCTAGATCACCTTATCTAGGATGAAAAATAAGCATTACAGAAACATTATTGTGACCTAGGAAGTTTTTTAGTGGTGGGACGTGCAATCACCAATGTTTCCTGTGGCATAGTCCATCTGAGGTTTTTATCTACTTCAGTTTTGAGCTCATGGCATGAAATGATATGAAAAAACAGATGAACGATTTAGATATAAAATACATACGTTAAGGTGGGCATCATGATAAGGGCCGCACCATCTTGGGTGTGGCTAGGGCCGCATCCAATTCCTCCTCCCCTACCTCAGCCCACAGAAAGATATTGTCCGGTTTGACTAGAGTTGTATACTAGCTAACCGAATTAAGCTTAGCGCAGCTCAGCTCAGCTCAGACAATAAGCTACTTCAGCTCAAACTTGGATCAATCTTCGGGTTTAACTAGCACTCGGCTAGATAGAAGCTCAGGTCAACTCGAGCCAAGCATGAGCTCCATCTTTTAAGCTGAGTTGAATTTTAGGTTTAAAGGTTTTTAATATATATATATATATATATATATATATATATATATATATATATATATATATATATATATATATATATTGTTAGGGAAAAAATATGATAAGTCCTTCAGTCGGTCAGAAAAGCGGAAGAGTAGTGAAGCAATGGCTTAGACTCGTTGGATGCCAAGTCTGGATAAATCCCAAAATCTATGAAAACGCTGGATGGAGAGACGTAGCTCGGACCGTGAGGTCCCTGATCAGGCCGTAGCCTGAGCGTCCTGAGTCGTAAAGCGAAACCTCAAAAGGAGGAAGCGCACCTCAAGGCACAACCGAAGTCTCACAGAGAAAAGCCTAAACTGATAGGTTAAGATCAGTCGGCCTTAGATCTGCCCAAACTTTAGTTTGACTCAAGGATTGAGTCGGCTAAATAAAGTAGGCAGAGAATCAGCCTTAAAGCTTGTCTCAGCATGACAGTGTTGGAGAGAAAAGCGTCGGCCGAGCTATAAATACTCCATATCCGGAAGTTGCCTAGTAAAATTTTGCATCTCTACCCGATATCTTCGGAATATAAGATAATGATCTCCAAGAATATAGTAGATACGAGGGATTACAGATTCTCAAAAATTGAGATATGCTCTTACCGGATTTACCCTAAAAAATATGAAAGCCCTACGGGGTACGACGCCATTATAAATAAAGAAACCTTCATGATAAAAGGTATGCATAAATTCTCACCCTAATATATATATATATATATATATATATATATATATATATATATATATATATATATATATATATATATATATATATATATATAGAATCTGAATCGAGTTTAATGGTTTTGAATGAGACAAGTTTCGAGTTGAGTAAAGTTGAGTCGGGTCAAGTTCCGGCTCCAAAATTTTTTGAGCTCAAAGAATCAACTTAACTCGGCTTGAATTGAGTTGAGTCGAACGAGTCCTACTGTGTTCTTTAAAAACATATTGACAGGGTGGATTAGTTATGAACGCCTCGTTGGACCCCACACAGGCCATCCGCTTCCTGTAAAATGGTACGGGGGCTCAATGGACGGGAATAGTCAACGAACTAGTTGTACCCAGCAAGTACACCACCCGAGACCCGTGGGGCCCACTTTGTTCTGAGTGTAAAATCCAATCTGTTCATCAGGTGATTCAAAATATTTTTGTTCATCAAGTGAAATATCATTTTGATCTACCTCTCACATTGGCAATACCACAGGAAACAATAAGGAGAGGACACCAATAATAGTTTTGTGCGTAGGACCCGCTATTTTGGGAATATTTAATCCGATCCGTGCATCCGGTGGGACTCACTTGTAGGAACGGACATATCAAAAATCAGACCGATAAATAACTCAGACAGGACATATCAAATTACTCGAAAAGAAAAAGGATACAATTGAATCGTGTCCATGGAACTCCCGTGCAATCTACCTTCCACTATACAGGACGCAAGGTTTTTTTTTTTAATGAATCTCAACCGCTCATCTAGTTTAACAGGGCACTGACGGCCCACATTTTAGAATCAAACATCAAATGTACAATGTTCGTCACCCGATGATTGTCCTTAAATTTGACAGTTACAAAACGATCAACGGTCCCAATTTAATAAGAGAAGTGGATGAAACCGACGGCCCATATTGTTACGACTCAACTGAGGACCACCAGCTGCAGGGTTCATTAGACGGATGCGTCAATTCATCATCATCCTTGCTGCCTTACCACCGCAGAATATATGGTGAGTTGCATAGAAACTCAGTACAGCCGGTTCTACTGAATCATTTCCCGGCCGAGAATGTCCTAATGTCATTGGACAATCCACTGCATATTTCGGTTGCGTGTGTGTTGACGTCACCAAGCGGATTGCGTGTGTGTTGACGTCACCAAGTTCCGTCGGCCCCAACATGATGTATGTGTTATATCCAAACCGTCCGTCCGCTTGGGGAGAACGTTTTAGGCTTGATTAGAGAAATGAGACAGATCGAAATCTCAAGTGGACCACACCATGGAAAACAGTGTGGATTGAACGTTCTAGATCAGTCTTATATTTAATTTTTTCCTTTCATTCAGGTCAGTGTGAACTTTTAAACAGATTAGATGGCAAATAAACATCATGGTGGGCCGTAGACTAGTAATATTTTGAATAGGTTCGATGGTAAATAAAGGCAAGTAGATTCATTATCTCCCCTGCTTTCTATGGTGTGGTCCACTTGAGCTTTGGATTTGTCTAATTTTTGGGCTGTTGCACTAAAATGATCTAGTAAAAATAGATGGACGGTGTGATATAACACATACATCATGGTGGCTCACAGACATGATGAGATCAACACACCACCGAGGTCGGTGGTGTGCTGCACTCCGTGCAATCCGTTTCCATCGGAATGCCATAATATCAGTCTGCGCTCGAAAGTTGGGTGGGACCCAACGTAATGTTTTGAGAAATCCACACCATAAATCTGTTTTCTGAGCACATTTTAGGACTTAAGATCAAAAGTGAGAAGGATCCAAGACTCAAGTGGACTGCACTAGAGGAAAAGGTGGGTAGGAAAATTCCTACCGTTGAAAACTCTCTAGGATAGAAAGTGATGTTTACATGCCATCCATACCTATAATAACGTCATTCCTACTGGGATGAACTGAAAACAGAAATATTAGTCTGATTCAAAACTTCTATACCCCCACGAATATTTCAAACGTTCAATACTCACATTTTAGGCCACTTGAGTATTAGATACGGTTCATTGTTGCCATATTATCCTAAAAATATCTCAGAAAACGGATGGACGGAGTGGATTTCTCACAAACATCACAGTGGACCCCACCTAGGTTTCCAGCGCAGGAAGTTCCTACGAAAAGCTTTCGCAGGAAATCCGCGTCCGCCTGCCTTCAAACTGTACCGGACCCGATCTTATTTCAACGGCTTCGGGTCCGATTTCAGACCCGTCTAAATTGCAGACGTTGGCCCATTGGCGTATTTATCAGACGTTCAAAACTGTAGCAACTCGTGCCATGAATACTAGCCTATCCACTGTCAGAAATGTGGGGCCCGTTATTGATCGTGCACAGATTAAAAATACGCTGATTGGATGATCTTATCCACCGATTCAACGGTCATGATTGAATCTTCCGATCTGTTTGATGAGTGTGATCTTGGGGCTATGGTCCATCCACCAGTGTTCGAGTGTGTAGATAAGGGTGTTAAATCCAAGCCATTCACATTGCAACCACAAAGAAGCCAGTCCGCTCATCAGGTAGTCTCCACTTCACGAAGCAGAGAGGCATCAGGAAGATTTTAAAAACGCCAAATGGATACTTGGTGGACATTTAATAGATGGTCAAGATGAAAACGGCCAACGATCGGATTCAGCGAACACGTGTACGCAGATCAAAGGTCAAGATTGTTCAAATTTATATCAAGGTCTAAGATGGAATAGACTTGGACCTGGGTCCTTCTCTCGTGGTGGCTGGAATGGGCTTGGGCTTGGGTGCTTAGCTCATGGGCCTCGTTTTAATGGCGTGCGTTCAATCCCCACTTTGTAGTCCACTTGAATCTTTTTGGCTCATAATCCGGAAAATTAGATTGGACACGTGGATAAAATCTATAGGTCATGGTGGGCCCCACAGAGCCCCTGCCTGGACCGAGTCCGTCCAGGAGAGGGCAGAACGCAAACCCCTTCCAATGTTTACGAAATGGTGGTAACGCACCCTCCTGACATGTTTACCATCATAACCTTCACATGCGCACACGTGCCAACGTGAATCTGTGTGTGAGATCCAAGCTGCTCATCAGGTGGGCCTTACCATCTACATGCGGCTGCCAGAATTCAACCATCTAAAAGGCATGTCACATATGTACACGGCCTGTTTTTAACCATCCATTCATTTGGAAGGCTTGTGGCCCAATTAAAGAGCAGATTGCCCTAACGTTTAGGTTAAAAGGTTCAGCAAGCCTGATGAACGGTTTGGATTTAACACATGTGGCTCAAGTTCGCATATGCATGGGAGGAATTAGCATAGCTCTTCTTATACTATAACATAATTAAAAATGAGATTTGGGTACTCAGCCAAGGTCAGAATCCGACGGTTTTGATTGGTCGCGACTGGCCAGTCATTCGTTCGCTCGACTTTCTCGTCCAATCACGATCTTGCCAGACGTGGGTCACACTCTCCCACGTGCGAGACCCGTCAATCTAATTGCTTTCGCTAATTGCATGTTCTTTTCCACGTGCTTCTTGTCTCCTGCTTTTCTTGGTCACGAACGGGTCGTAGAAGTGCAGATTTCGGGTACACACGGCCATCAGTCGGGCTAATTTTAAGCGGGCCTATTAAAGCCCGAACTTGGACCCGTTTGTCTTTCTGTCCTCAATTGGGCTTGGGCCAGACACCTGGACGTCCATTTTGATCAAAAGCCTGACAAGTAAGGTTTTTAACGGGTTGGATCTTGCAAGACCCGACTTGGTCCATTGCCAACAATTCAATCTCGGCCCCACACCACAGGCTTTATGTGTAGACCAATCCAAACTGAGTCAGCCACTTTGAGCAGATTTGGGCCGTGTTAGAAGCCTGCAGTTGGAACTCGGCTTGATTTCTGGGCCCAGTAATTATTAGGATGGACGGTCTTGATTAACCCAACTTGTTTAACATTGGCAGGTTGAGATAGTGGGCTCAGCTCGGTCTAAGTCCCACTCTTTTGGCTAATGGGCTACACTGGGCCTGGACACAGTTCCTTACTTGTAATGGGCTTGGACAAGCTTCTTCCAGCCCAGGTGGAGAGTTCCCTTAGTCCTCGTCTAAGGAAGAGCACATCAGATCAACGGTTGGGATCCTGGAACCATGGGCTCCACATGTACAAAATCCTACGCATAAGCAAACTAGGCCTTGTCACAGATTGCAGCTTTTGTCACCGTCCACGTGTCGGTTTCCACCATGGTAGACCTCATACGTGCGTTTAATGACCGCCAGTGTGCTGCACACGTGCACATCCGATTTTGGCTTCTCGTTGCACACGTACACAAAGTTGGAACCCGTGTGATCGTGTGGCTTTCCTCAGGTTACTGTTGTATACCCTTCCAATGTAATGGAGTCGGTTCCTCCACAAGGTGTGGAGCCCACCGTGATGTTTCCCTGATATCGAAGCCGTCCATCATGTGTACCTCTTCATGAATGGGTTGGATGACATATACACAGTACGGTGGACCGCATATTCCATCAGGAAGGGCATCCCCATCTCCTGTGTTCCTCACCGTTCCCTTTGGTGTGGCCCATCTGAATTATGGATCAGTCTAGATTTTTGGAATCTGGGATTGGCATCGTGAAGCACATCTAGTGGACGGGTTGATTGCACTCACACATAATGGTGGACCACACACAGCTCGATCATGTGGTAATTACCATAGGTTCCGACTCATCTGAGTGGACCAATCAAGTTATCTCTAGGGGTTCCAACACGGCCACGTAGGCCCACTTCTAACCAATGCACCACACGTGTGGGGGCCACGAGCTAGTAATTGCACAGTGGCCATTGGTTTTGGGACCCTGGATGTGGCCTGATTGCTGCAAATGAATCCAAAAGGACTGTATCTGACCAACTTAGGCTGGGCCTTAAAGGTCCAATGAAATACTCGGTCAAATACGGCCCAGATATAAGAGTGTTTATGTAATTTAGAAAAACAAAATAACTTTAAACATCCAGACTAAGCTGTCAGAGATTGCCACGTGACCGAATCACCTAGGAATATCCATGGCGGGACTCGAGTTGGGTGGTGATCCTGAGTCGGCCCTAAGACATGGTTCAATCAAATAACTTTCAAACATGCTTTTGCTCTGCATATCTTTTAATGGCCAATAAAACTCACCACATTAGGTCACCAAGAATATCATTTTCTGGTGACAAAACATGACGGGATTTGATTAGAGAAAGCCAATTATGTGGATTGTGGTGTATTGATGTCACCAATTCCAAGAGCCTTACCATGATGGATATGTTATATTCACAGTCTATTCATTTTGTGAGATCATTTTAAGACATGACTCTAAAAATAATGGGAATCAATATCTCAATGGACCACACAATAAAAAATCAGCAGGGACAGCTATGCCCATTGTTGAAAATTTCTTCTGAGTTACAAAAGTTTTGAGTCAAGCTAATATTTGTGTTTTCCCTTCACCTAGGTCTATGTGACATTATGAATAAGTTCGATGGCAAATAAACATCATGGTGGGCCCTTGAAAGGTTTCAATGGTGGGATTGATTGTCCCCTCTCCTAATATGATGTAGTCTACATGAGCTTTGGATCTAACTCATTTTTGAGTCCCTGCCCTAAAATGATTTCGCAAAATGGATGGGTGATTTGGATATAATACATACATCATGGTGGGGCTCATAGGACTTGGTGATGACAACGGAGCAAGAAGATCGGCACACCACACAATCCACTTCCTTGATTAGACCATGTGCCATGCAATGGAGCTCATATAGAGCATATTTGAAAGTTCTTTAGTCCAGTAACTCACCCATAATGACATGTTGCCTGATCAAATCGGGCTACATCAGATTAATAGAGATATCCTTAATCAAATTCCACCATGTTGGGTCACCAAAGATATCCCAATTGATTTAGTAATCAAGCAATTGGCTTCCTTCGGTAGGAATTAACACAAATTTCCTGTGCCAATTTGCTTCCTTTTCTAGGGACACAAATTGCTCATGTCCTCACCCACATGAAGTTCCTATGATTGAAAGCTATGTGGGCCTAACAAAGATTCTCACAGGAAATCTGCATTGTTGGAACTTTTTGGCATGGATATAACAATGTGGATTCCACCTACCATGGGAAACTTTATGAGAACCACATGAGTTCTGGATCTGGATGATATTCAATGGCATGGCTATTTGGGGTGGCTGAATTCTACAATGACCTATGACCCCTCTATTAGTGATGCCATTATTGGAAAAGCTATGTGGACCCATCAAGATGTATGGGTTTTACCCACACAGCTCATCCATTTTTTCACATTATTTTAGAGCATGAGTCTAAAAGAGGCAATTCAAACCTCAAGTGGAACACATCACATGAAGCAATGGGGATGATAACACCCACCATCGAACCCTTCCTTGGCCTAAGATGGTCTTTCTTTGCTATCCAACCTCTCATGAAAGTGGAATAAACCCGACAAACAAATGAATTTGGTCCATAAATAAATTAGCAAAATGGATGGATGAAACATGCTTTTCAACACCAAGGTCTGTAGCGAACAGGAAAGCCTTTTGCAGAAGCTAAGTGGGGTTTACCATAATGTTTGTGAGAATTTCACCCCCTTTATTTGTTTTGATATGTTATGACATGACTTGAAAATGATGCAAATTCATAACTTAAGTGAGATGCATGGAAAGGAATTGAACTTTTACTGTTGAAACATTTATGAGACACCTAGGTTTTCACTCGGGCTAATTTTCCCTGTTTTAAGTTCATTCCAATAGAAATGACCTTATGAATGATATGAAATGCATGCAAACAACAACCTCAATCCTAGGAGGGTTCAACAGTAGGAATTTACCTACCAACGATTTTCAGTGCAGCCCACTTAAATTTGGATTTGTGTTATTTTCGAGCCGTGTTTTAATATGATCTGAAAAACAGAAGAGCAGTTTAGATTTTTCACAAACATTACGGTAGGCCTAACCTTGATTCCGGTTGCAGAGTTGGTGGGAACCCGCATCCGTAGCAGAGGGGTTCAGAATCCGAGTCTTGGGCAGCGGCTCATGCCACGTGGCTTGCTCCATTGGTAAAAGTCCACATCTTTTCGATCACATGGAGTTTTCTTTTCCAGTCCAGATAAGGCCGGTGGGACCGACGCGTGTCCACGTGTGTCCGATACAGGTGATAAATTCCCGCCAAAATCGCCACGTGAGTGGACACGTCGGACGGAAAAGTCACCCGCAGCGCGAGCGCTGGTGAGACGCTTTTCCTGCAGTTATTAGAAATGAGTTCATTTCCAGTCCGGTGAGGCGGTACAGATCTCAGTCCATCTCCTGTCGCCACCGCACATTCTTTAAAGGAACCATTGATCTGAACCGTCCATATGATGTCATCCTCGTTACATTATCCAAAAAAAGAAAATAAAAAACAATACAACGATTCTCACAATCCAGTTGGTGTACTTTTATTCTTATTGAGTGGAGATTTTTGATCACCACCGTTCATCTTCGATTGTTTGAGGACCATAAATTAGATGGACCATGGATAAGAAATGATACTCTTCAATCACTGAAACATTTGTAATGAAAGCAAGACCATCTTAATCTATAGAGAAGTTAGGGCCATCCAAATCTTACATTCTCCACTGGTTGCACGAGTTGATGCATTCTGAAAGTGGGCCCACTTATTACATTCTGTTTCCTGAAACTGAGAGCGATCTGGTCATAAGATGGCCACATGTGTACATAAAATGTGGATTGGTAGTCAGTTATTCTAACCGTCCCTTTTCATCATACAAGGTTGAACTACTTGTTGGCACAAACAGTCTGATTTTGATTTGAAAATACATAAACATTGGTTTCTACCAGATGAACGTCTCAGATCTTTCTCCAGATTAGCACGTATGTGGGAAGAGGATGGCCCATGCGTCCCCATGTGACATATTTCTTCAGTCTATCTCGCTGGACTAGAAACGAGCTCTTGAAAAGAAGCACAAGCTGCTCACCTGAGCGCTTGCCTCTCTTTTTTCTCTCTCAAAATCTCTCTGATTTTCTCTCAAAATCCACCTCATTTTCAATCAATTGCCTTATAAAACCCATCTCAAATCCCAGATTTTTCCCCCAATCGAAACCATCTAATAGCTTCCTACGCTTTGGATTTTGAGGTGCCTTTTTTGCATAGAATTTTCATGGAATTATCTGTGCATGCAACTGTACTGCTTTCATATCTTCAGACTCAGGTACGGATTCGTTCTTCGCGTTATTAGATTAAAATCGAGGTTGGGATTTTAGGAGGATTTTCGGTGGATAGGATTTTCGATATGAAAATAACTTACTAGAAATATTTAAATTCTCTGTCTCTCTTCTTTTAAATTTCTTTTGAAACCATTGATTGAGATTTTGATTTCATGAGTTTAGGATCAGAATCTTTCTTTGTATTCGTCGGTTGAAATCAACATTTGGGTTCGATTATCGACTCCAAGTAGAGACTATTTTAATCGGAGTAGAAGGAAGAAAACAGAAAAGATGGATTGAATTTTGAATTCCTTGATCAAATCCTTTAATTCGAAGCATTTTCTTTATTGGCTTCGAATATTTCGGTTGGTGAATTTGGGATTGGATTTTTTTTGGGTACATGGGTTGAAATCGAGATTCGGGTTCGAATTTGGACTCCAAAAGTGGAGAATTTTCAATTGGTGTGAAAGAAGTAAAAAGGAGGAAAAAAAAGATACGTATAGGAAGTGTGATTTTTCTCATTTGGGTATTTTCAAATCCATTAGTCGGTACATTTTCCTTTGCTGGAGTTTGAAGATCTGGGTTTTCTTTCCAATTGGAGGAGAAAAAGAACAAAGAGAGATAATGGGTTGAAAATGTTGCTTCTAATCGTTTAGATATCAAAATCCTTTTAATTGGAAGCATTTTTGGGATTGATTTCCAGCACAAGGAGTGGATTTCAAGAATTGGAGTTTTGCTTGATGCTGAATGTGATTGGAAATCAAATGGATAGAAATTGTGAATTTTGTGGCAAGTCTCGGCCGTCGGTTTACTGCAAATCTGATGCAGCGGGCCTTTGCCTTCCCTGCGATGCTCAGGTGCACTCGGCAAATTCTCTGTCCAAGCGACACATTCGGGCTTTCCTTTGTGAGGGCTGTGGAACCCAACCAGCTTTCATATGGTGTGTGGACCATCGGTTGTTTATGTGCCGCGGGTGTGATCGGAGCTGCCATGAGGTGGTGTCAGGTGGGCCACATCAGAAACGGGCTGTGAGTTGTTACATGGGGTGCCCTTTAGCTCGGGATTTTGCAGCGCTGTGGGGCTATGCATTGAAGGGATTGCTCAGAGGCGATGGTTCTCGAGATTGGGGTGTTTCCAGTAAGTTTAGTTCTGTTGTTATGGGTGCCAATAACACGGAAACTTTGAGGGAGTTCCGTCCATTGATGGAAGAATCTTCTTCAACATCGGGGTTGGACTCAATGGCTTCGATCTTTGACGGGGGCGGTGATACAGGTCCCAGTGTGCTCCAAAGCAAGGTATGTGGGAGCTGTTTGTGCTTGATGATTGTCTGATGTTGTTTGATTTTGTTACTTAGATTCTTTGTAACATTCTTTGAACACAGAAATGTGTGCATAGCCTGAAAATCACGCTGATTGCATGATCCTAGCCATCCAATTGGTGGCTGTTAATGGACAATAAATGAAGAAATTGGTCAACTGTTCAACTTCAATGGGGAAAAAAGATGGTTAAGGTGCAATGATCAGTGTGATTTTCAGGCTATGCTTAATCTGCAATAGCCCACTATTTGGAGGGTTTGGATTGATGCTACATGTACCGTGGATGAGTCGACCATTTAACATGTGTGGCAACTGGCACGCACACATCAGAGTCCAGACCTTTGCTCATGTGCTTGATATGTTCAAAACTGGGCTGGGAATAATAGTAGCAAGAACTTCTAAGAGTTTCGGAGTTCTCCTTCTCTACTAATAGAGTCGAAAAACAAAAGATCATTCCATGGGAGCCTTTCTATGCACTATCAAAATAAAATTGTTAAGAAATAACCAAATCCAAAGTTTCATTGGGCAAAACATTTTGATGTTGATTAAGGAGAACTGAATTCTAGGGGGGATACGGGTGTGGCCCAAATGGACAATACTCTGTGTCACAACATTGGGGATGTGTGTTTCAACTCTCCCTACCTACCAAATAAATAAATAACAAGCGGGTCTAATTCTCAAAAGTCCTATTTCGGTCTATCACATGTTTCGAGAAAAAAATTATGTATCATGGGCCCTGCGAAGGAAACAGAATGCTATTTTCAAGATCAAGTGCAAGAAGCTAGAGTTATGATGGAATCGATAGAGGTCATTACTTGGCTCAAGCATTTGGGCCCACGCCACAGGAATTCATGATTTTCGGGATCTATACTCATATAATCAAATTTACAAAAAGTCATGAGACGATGCTCGGGCAGATATGAAAGAGCTCTTTCTTTCCAATACAACACTAAAGTGCTCCGTTTTGTGGTTTGTGGAATCCTACTAAGAGTAAAATTTCAAATTCACAAATCGGGTTTCTTCCCTCCTGAAGTGGCCAATGATATTACTCTCTAGAAATTATCTATATCAATGGCTGGTGTATCTTGGTTTCTCTCATGAGAGAAAGCAAGGGCAAGTCATTAGGTGGAATATATATGTACATATGTTTGTATGATCTCATTTCTGGATGGAATATATAAACATATGTATGGTTGTTTGTATTTATCCCAATTTGTGAATGGCGTATATTATTTCCGTCACCATTTATTTTTGAGAAACCATTAAGAAGTGTTAGATCACTTTCCATTTTTTGGAAAATGTTTCTAAAGGTGTTCTATTCTACATTCTGATCCAGATCATTGATACGAATTATGATACTTATATCAGAAAATAATCTAGGCCATGGCCATGTCCAAGATGTGGATAAAGCCACCTCATCCCATTATACTGTCAAGAACCCTAAGTTTCCTCTTTTTAAGTACTTTTATATACTTATCTGAGCTTTGCTAAATGCACACATGTGAATAAAGCTTGTGTACACTCCACACATGTGCCAACATGGTGCATACGCACGAGATCTAATCCATCCATCAGGTTGGTTTGACCTGGTACATGTTTTCCCAAAAATAAAATCTAGTCCGATCAGCATGTGGGCCCTAATAATGGAAACAGGTGGATGGGTTAGAAAACTCATCCAAGTTTTTCAGAGCCATACATTTTTTTGCACACTTGGGCCTACCTGACCAGTGGAACAACCTGATTCTTGGGCCAGGGCATCAATATACTGATGCCATTCTGATGGATGGATTGGATCTTGGACCTATCCTGTCATGTTGGCTCATGTGTGGCATGTACACGAGCTTTTATTGCATGCACGTGTGGGCTCAACAAAGCTCTACTTATCTTTATATTGTAATATTTAAAATTCCACAACATTGTTATGTTTGAAAACTGGTTTTGTTGTTCAACCCTCGCATGTGTGTCCATGTCCAAATCAACATCAATTTATCTAGTGATTGATTAGTAGATTTGGGTTGACAAAGTTGAAAGCAAAGAGCAAATGATGCAGGCTAAGAGAAAACTATTCCCCTTTGGTTTTTTGTGTATTTGAGACAACCCTAAAGGGTTGAATATATAGAGCTTTACAACGTCAATACAAGGTAAATGTTAAATATAAAATCATCTATCTATGTAAATTAGCTATACATCATCTACCTATAGAAATTACCTATACAAGGCATGTGGCCTGTCTAACATTCCCCCTCAAGCTAATGCTGGTCATCAACAAGTAGTAGTTTGCCAACTAGAAATGAGTGACATGCAGAAGTGAGAGATTTCGTGAGAATGTCAGCAATTTGATCATGGGATGTGACATGTGGAAGAGAAATGAGCCCAGACTGAAACTTCTCTCAGATGAAGTGACAGTCAACTTCAATATGCTTTGTCCGTTCATGAAAAATGAGGTTAGAGGCAATCTGAATGACACTCAGATTATCTACATGTAATGGAGTAGGAATCTGTAGATGAATGCCAAGTCAGAAAGAAGTCCACAAAACCAGACAAGTTCACTACAAACAGCTGACATCGCTCGATACTCGACTTCTGTGCTTGATTTGGAGACAGTGGCCTGCTTCTTACACTTCCACGAGATGAGAGAAGTGCTGAGAAAAACACAGTAGCTCATGGTAGATCTGCGTGTAAGAGTACAACCGGCCTAGTCAGCATCCAAATAAGCACGAAGGTCTAAAGTGGTCGTGGAGGAGAAGAACAGTGATCGATCCAGAGTTCCACGTAGGTATCGTAGGATGCGCAACACCGCAGTCATATGAAGAGTCCGAGGAGCAGAAACAAACTGGCTAACAACTTGGACAACATAGACAATATCAGGGCGAGTCATTGTTAAGTAAACTATGAAAACCGAGAGAAGCTGAAGATTTTTTGTATTTGAGACAACCCAAAGGGGTTGAATATATAGGAATTACAATCATCTATACAAGAAAAATAATGAAATCAGAAATCGGAATCCTCTACATATGGAAACTAACAATACAAGGTAAGGGAGCCTGTCTAACATCCCCCCTCAAACTAATGCTAGTCATCGACAAGTAAGAGTTTGCCAACTAGAAATGAGTGACGTGCAGAAGTGAGGGATTTGGTGAGAATGTCTGCAATCTGATCATGGGATGCAACATGTGGAAGAGAAATGAACCCAGACTGAAATTTCTCGCGGATAAAGTGATAGTCAACTTCAATATGCTTCGTCCGTTTATGAAAAACTGGGTTAGAGGCAATCTAAATGGCACTTAAATTATCAACATGGAGCGGAGTAGGATTCTGCAGAGGAACACCCAAGTCGGAAAGAAGTCCACGTAATCAGATAAGCTCACTACACGCAGCGGACATCGCCCGATACTCGGCTTCTGTACTTGATTTGGAAACAGTGGCTTGCTTCTTACACTTCCAAGAGATGAGAGAAGTGCCAAGAAAAACACAATAGCCAGTGGTAGATCGTCGTGTGAGAGCGCAACCAGCCCAATCAGCATCCGAGTAAGCACGAAGATCCAGAGTCGCCGTGGAGGAGAAGAATAGTGATCGATCTAGAGTTTCACGTAAGTACCATAGAATGCGCAACATCGCAGTCATATGAAGAGTCCGAGGAGCAAAAACAAACTGATTGACGACTTGGACAGCGTAGGCAATATTAAGGCAAGTCATACTTAAGTAAACCAGACTCCCAATCAAGCGGCGGTATAAGTCGGACTGTGTGAGCAGATCACCATCATCACGGCCATATTGAACGTTAAGTTCTACGAGAGTCTGAACTGTCTTCTGATCCGTCAATGATGCCAAGGCAAGAAGATCCTTGGTATATTTACGCTAGCTGACCAGGATCCCATGTTTAGAACGTGAAATTTCAAGCCCAAGAAAGTATGTGAGATGGCCAAGATCCTTCATCTTGAAGGAGGATTGCAGAACTTCCTTTAAAGCCGAGATGCCAGTGGCATCACTACCAGTCAGAAGTAGGTCATCAACATAGACGAGGACAATGACAATTCCGTGAGCAGTGGTGCGCAAAAATAAGGATGGGTCATGACCACTTTGAGTAAAGCCGGCACCTGTAACAACATTGTGAAACCGTTGGAACCATGCCCGAGGTGCCTGTTTGAGGCCATACAGGGCTTTCTTCAGGCGACATACCTTATTGTTAGGGATTAAGGAACCAGGAGGAGGTTTCAAATATACTGTTTCTTGGAGGTCTCCATGAAGAAAAGCATTTTTCACATCCATCTGAGAAAGTGGCCAAGAGTGGACGGACGATATTGCCATAAGAGTACGAACAGTTTTCATCTTGGCCACGGGAGCGAATGTCTCATCGTAATCAATTCCGTATTCCTGTTTGTATCCCTGAGCGACAAGTCGAGCCTTGTATCTATCCAATGATCCATCAAACTTGAGCTTGACAGAATAAATCCATTTGCTACCAATTAGCTGTTGGTCAGCGGGTCGAGTAACAATGTCTCATGTATGATTATCATCTAATGCCGCAAGTTCTTCTGCCATAGTCTTCTTCCAACAATCATGAGTGGCTGCCTGAGAGTATGAAGTAGGAATAGAAACAGTATCCAGAGTAGCATTCATGGCAGACATAGAGCATATCAAGCGATCAGGCGCTCGATGTAGACGATCGGAACGATGTATCGAGGTAGGTTCAGGATCTGCAACAGGTACAGTGGGTTCGGGTTGAGTAATAGGTGGCAGATCTGTACGTGGTCGACGTGAGTAAACCTGCAATGGACGAGGGAGAGTACTCTAGGCAAAAGGAATATCAGGAAAGGTGGTTAGACCAGGAGATTTTGGGGCGTGCGCAGGAGGAAGATCTGAATGAAAGGCAATATGTTTAAAAAAAACAACATGTCGTGAAACCCGAACACGACGTGTGACCGGATCATGACATCGGAAACCCTTCTGAGTTTCTCCAAATCCCAAGTACATACATTTGATCGATTTTAGAAATAGTTTATTACGCTCATGTGAAGCCAAGTGAACATAACAGACACAACCAAAAACACGAAATGTGGAATATGCAGGAGGTGAGCCGTTGAGAACAAAGTATGGAGATTTACTGTTCAGAACATTGGTTGACATCCGGTTAATCAAGTAGACTGAATGTAACATTGTTTCCGTCCAGAACGAACGAGGAACACTCATAGCTGTCATCAGGGTGTTGGCAGTTTCAACAATATGACGATTTTTTTGTTCAGCCACCCCATTCTATTGTGGAGTATCAGAACAGGTGGTCTGATAAATAATCCCATGACTCTGAAGAAATGTACGAAAATCGATTGACAGATATTCCCCCCCTGAGTCAGAGCGAAGAGTTTGTACTGGAACCCGAAATTGAGTCTTCACCATAGAGTGAAATATCTTGAATTTTCGAAAACCTGTGACTTTGAGTGCAGAAAGTAAATCCAGGTGTAACGTGTGAAATTATTAATGAATATAACATAGTAACGTAACCCAGAGAGAGATATAATAGGTGAAGGACCCCAGACATCTGTATGCACAAGTTCAAACATAGAAGATGATTTTGTAATACTTAGAGGAAAAGGAATACACTTACTTTTTGAAAGACAACATGATGAGCAAAAATAATCCAAATCATTTTTATTAAGAGAAACATTCCCTAACATGCCAGAAGAAAATAACTGAATTAATCGATCGGAATGTGAATGACCCAGGCGAAAATGCCACATTTTCCACAATTTATTTGCCGAACAAATATCTGATGAAGATGGAGAAAAGAAACAACGAGCCGTAGTGACAGATCGATCAAAGTCCAACACGTACAGACGACCATGCCACCTACCCATCCCAAGTACCTTCCCCGTTGCCAAATCCTGCACAAAATAACAGTTGGGAAGAAATATGACTAAGCAGTTATTGGCTGTGAGTTGACCAACTGAAATTAAATTGGAGGAGAGGTTAGGAACATGAAACACATCATGAAGAGTGAACTGACGATGAGCAGATGTTGAGAAAGTCAATGATCCAACAGACTGAATAGGTAATCTAGTGCCATCCGCAGTTGAAATAGCCTGATTTCCGGTGTATGGACGAATATCACAAAGATGGGATACAGCACCAGTCATATGATTGGAAGCACCTGAATCGAAGAACCATGTAGAAGATGGGGATATACCTGACATCCCGGCCACAGAAAGAGCCTGAACGATTTGCTGGAGCATCGCAGGAGTCAAAGGTGATGAAAGACCTTCAGCAGAAACAGTAGATGCAGAATCACTAACAGACGGCTCGGAAGAAATAGTGATAGCAGTAGCAGAAAGAGCACGACCACGGCCACGACTACGACCACCACGTCCACGGCCAAAAGAATATGCATAGGCACGTGTACGGCAGTCCTGAATACCATGACCAGTCCGTCGACAATAAGTGCACCGTTCTTTGCATTGAGCAACAACATAACCCACCTTGTTGCAGTCACGACAAGTCAGAGGAGTGGAACCACGTGTAGTAGTGGACACAACAAGCACCATATCAGATGAATCCCGGAGTTGAGGAAGGAAGAGAGAGAACTTTCAGTCGTTGTTCCTCAGCCAATAAATCATTAATAACCGAATTCAAGGAAGGAGGAGGACTACGGTTCAAGAGAGCAGTCCGACAATGCTCAAATTCTGGACGCAAATTCATAAGAAATTGTCTTACTTGCGCACTCTCGCACATAGATTGGAATATTTTAAAGTCATAAGGAAATGTTGGATCCATCATAGCCATCTCCGTCCAAATAGTGACAATTTTGGAGTAAAATGATTGAATATTGTCATCACCCTGAGTAAGGTTAATGAGATCTTATTCCAGGCAGTATAACCTCGCCGCATTACTCTGTTGATAAATTGTCTGGAGATGCTCCCACATTGCCTTAGCAGTGCGATGAGGTGTGAGGCCAACAGCAATGGAACGATCGACGGAATCAAAAATCCAGGTAATAATCCGTCCATTGTTCATTTCCCAATCAGCTAATTTGTCGGCATCGGTGGAAGTGGGGATAGTAATAGATCCATCAATTAATCCCCACAAACCACGACCCTTAAGGAAGTTCTGAAAATGGATGGTCCATAGAGAATAGTTGGTTCCATCAAAACTACAACGTGGGGCCTCTTGACGTGATGAGTTCTTGTCCATTGAGCTGAAGTATTATAAAGTACCCAAAGAGTTGCAATAGAAGAAAGATTTAGATGTACCATACAACACCAGCAACAGCAATAGGTTCTGTATCTGGATCTGAATCTGGAGCGAGATGCTCAGAGGGGCACTGGAGTGGATCGGATTTGGATCTGGAGCGAGATGATCAGAGGGGCGCTGGAGCGGATCGGATCTGGATCTGGATCGCTGACCAACAGCAACAGGTTCGGATCTGGATCTGGATCGGAACGACGCAGATGCACAGATGGGTCGAGCAAAGACACCGGACGACGCAGATGAACAGACCCAGATGCACAGATGCAGAGGGATCGAGCAAAGGGACCGAACGATTCAGAGGGCAGAGGGGTCGTCGGATGACGCAGTAGGGGCGGCCGGACGACGTAGGAGCGGTCAGACAACTAGGTACAGTGACCAGATGCAACAGGGATGGCCGGACGACACAGCAGGGGTGGTCGGAAGACGCAGGGACAGTTGGATGCAGCAGGGATGGAAGTCGAACGTAGCAGGGGTGGTGACCGGACGACGCAGAGGCAGTTTCGGATCAGTGTGGCTTTGATACCATGAAAACCGAGGGAAGCTGAAGATTTTCTGTATTTGAGACAACCCAAAGGGGTTGAATATGTAGGAATTACAATCATCTATACAAGGAAAATAATGAAATCGGAAATCGGAAATCGGAATCCTCTACATATGAAAATTAACAATACAAGGTAAAGGAGCCTGTCTAACCAAACGATGGTATAATATGGGTTCTGCAAGGAGATCACCATCGTCATAACCATATTGAACGTTAAGTTCTAAGGGAGTCTGAACTGTCTTCTGATCCGTCAATGAGGTGAAGGCAAGAAGATCTTTGGTATATTTACGCTAGCTGACCAGGATTCCATGTTTAGAACGTGAAAATTCAAGTTCGAGAAAGTATGTCAGATGTTCAAGGTCCTTCATCTTGAAGGATGATTTCAGAACTTCCTTTAATGCCAAGATACCAATAGCATCGCTACTAGTCAGAAGTAGGTCGTCAACATATACGAGATCAATGACAATTCCACGATCAGTGGTGTGCAAGAATAAGGATGGATCATGACCACTTTGAGTAAAGCCAGCACCTGTAACAACATCATGAAAGCGTTGGAACCATGCCCGAGGGGCCTGTTTGAGGCCGTATAGAGCTTTCTTGAGGCGACAAACCTTATCAGAAGGGATTAAAGATCCAGGAGTAGGTTTCAAATAAACTGTTTCTTGGAGGTCGCCATGAAGAAAAGCATTTTTCACATCCATCTAAGTGAAAGGCTAAGAACGAACAGATGTTATTGCCAGAAGAGTGCGAATAGTTTTCATCTTGGCCACAGGAGCGAATGTCTCATCATAATTAATTCCGTGTTCCTGTTTATATCCCTGAGCGACAAGCCGAGCTTTGTATCGATTCAATGATCCGTCAAACTTGAGCTTTACAGAATAAATCCATTTACTCCCAATTAATTGTTAGTCAGTGGGTCGAGTGACAATGTCCCACGTATGGTTATCATCCAATGTTTTTCAGTTCTTCTGCCATAGCCTTCTTCCAACAATCATGAGTGGCTACCTGATGGTATGAAGTAGGAATAAAAATAGTATCCAGTGTAGCATTTATGGCAGACATAAAGTATATCAAGCGATCAGGCTGTTGATGTACACGAGTGGAACGACGTACCAAGGTAGGATCTGGATCTGTAACAAGTATAGTAGGGAGAGTAGTAGGTGATGGATTTATATGTGGTTGTCGTGAGTAAACCTGCAACGGACAAGGGAGTGTACTCGAGACAACAGGAATGTCAGGAAAATCAGTAAGACCAGAAGAGTTTAGTGTGGGCGAAGGAGGAACAGATGAATGGAAGGCAATATGCTAAAGAAAAACAACATGTCAAGATACTCGAACACGACAAGAGACCGGATCATAGTAACGAAAATCCTTCTGAGTTTCTCCAAATCCTAAGTACATACATTTGACTGATTTTGGTGAAAGTTTGTTACGTTCACGTGATGTCAGATGAACATAACATACACAACCAAAAACATGAAATGTGGAACATGTAGGAAGTGAACCAGTGAAAACAAAGTAGGGAGATTTACTATTCAGAACTGTGGTTGGCATCCGGTTAATTAAGTAGACTGAATGCATCATAGCTTTCGCTCAGAAGGAACGAGTAACACTCATAGCTGTCATCAAGGTATTGGCAGTTTCAACAATATGGCAATTTTTTCGTTCAGCCACCCCATTTTGTTGGGGAGTATCAGAACAGGTGGTCTGATGAATAATCCCATGACTCTAAAGATATGCACGAAAATTTGTGGAGAGATACTTTTCCCCTGAGTCAGAGCAGAGAGTTTGAATTTTTACTCTAAATTGAGTGTCCACCATAGAGTGAAATATCTTGAATTTTTCAAAAACCTGTGATTTAGAGTGCAGAAAGTAAATCCAGATGTAACGTGTGAATCATCAATAAATATAACATAGTATTGTAGTCCAGAAAGTAACATAATTGGTGAATGGCCCTAGACATCCGTATGCACTAGCTCAAACATAGATGATGATTTCGTAGTACTTAGAGGAAAAAGAATATACTTACTTTTTGAAAGGCAACAAGAAGAACAAAAATAATCCAAATTACTTTTATTAAGAGAAATATTCTCTAATATGCCAGAAGAAAAGAGCCAAATCAAACGATCAAAATGTGGATGACCTAGGCGAAAGTGCCAAAGTTTCCACATTTTATTTGCCGAACAAATATCCGAGGAAGATGGCGAGAAGAAACAATGAGTTGGAGCAACAGAACAGCAGGGACGTGCGTAGCACGTGCGGATGAGGCTAGGGTGTGATCGGACGGGCCTAGGGTGCGATCGGACGGGCCTGGGGATGATCGGGTGGGGGTTAGGAATGGTTGGACGGATCTGTTGACTCAGCAGGAGCGGAGAAGGGGCGCAGGGGTGGTTCGAAACAGGGTTTTCTGACACAGGAGGGGCCGGATCTAGCAGGAGGTGGTGCCGGTGATGAAGGAGGTGCCGAATCAGGATCGGTATGGCTCTAATACCATGAAAGCAAAGAGCAAACGATGCAGGCTAAGAGAAAACTATTCCCCTTTGGTTTTCTGTGTATTTGAGACAACCCTAAAGGGTTGAATATATAGAGCTTTACAACGTCAATACAAGGTAAATGTTAAATACGAAATCATCTATCTATGGAAATTAGTTATACATCATCTATCTATAGAAATTAGCTATACAAGGCATGTGGCCTGTCTAACAAAAGTTCCTTATGTGTTCTCACACCCACCTTTTCTTTGAGCAGACTTTGCTTCTTTCGAGTTTCTTTTTTATCAGTAGCTCTGTTTTATTTTCTTTTTCCTTTTAGGATTTATTGTTCCAATTTTCTCTTTTTACGAATATTTGTCAACGGATAATCATGGGAAGATATGGCATATTGAAGTGACCCGTGCATTGAAGCGCCTTTAATTATCCATTGTTGGTGGTTTACAATTCTAATAAGTCATGGCATAACATGGATCCCATTGTGGTGATTCATGGTCTCAAAGGTCACGCTAATATGATCATCGGGTGGGCTGCACATGTACATTGAATGTGCATAGCTGGTCAACTTTTTCCTAATGGTCCATTTGTTTTGTGCATATGCCCTAACCTGATAACCAGATCAGCCTCAATTTTTTTAGAAAATACATCTATGTTGTATGTAAAAGGCTTGGATTTGGCACAGGTTGGCCACATGAGTCTAGCGACAGTTTTCAACTATCAACAAGCAAGACTCTGTGCATGTTTCAACAGAGAAACCTGGCTCTATGGTGTCTTGAGGTTCTTTCAAAATTTGATGTTTTAATCCTGGTGGTGTTTCTCAACAGTGTAAAGACACTTTTGTGGGTTTTTCTATTCCATTCATTGACATAGTTTGTTATTTCAAGCAAATCCACCTGTAGTGGCTGGCACAAGCCAGGGTAAAGGAGGCGGGTTGATGTAAGCCAGGCAGCCGATCGCAAAAATTTTTCCAACAATCATGAGAATTCCTGTGCTGGGAAAACATTATTATAAAGTCAGCCCCAAATAATCAGGAAAAGGCTACGATGATGACTAAGATTATGCTTGAATAACTGCCTTTTTCAGCATATCTTGGATGTTTACCTTGCTATTTTTTGCCCCTCTTGAATTAGTGGGACCTTTCTCTCCTTGATAGTTCAAAAACCTGAAAACTCGACTCTATGTTTAACTGAGTCAGGTTGACTTGAAGACTTGAGTGAGTCCTTCTTGACTCGATATGATACTTAATACCATCACCACCATCTAAGCCTTATCCCAACTAATCAGGGTCTGCTACAGACATCTTGTTCCACCATTCCACTCCATCAAGGAACATATTCTCAGTTAAGCTATAGTTCATTAAATCTTTTCTTACTACCTCCCCTATATCCTTTTGGGATTTCTTCATGCCTGTTTAGAGCCTTCAGCTTGAACTAACTTACTCCTTCAAACCATTGCAGTTCTTGGTCTCCTCTGCACATGGCCAAACCATCTAAGTATACTTTCCCCCATCTTATTACCTATTGGCCAACTCTACTAGATATTTAATAATTAAATTAGTTGAGTTGTGTAACTTTCATTCATATTTAATAATTAATAAATATTTAATAATTAAAATTTAAATACTTGGAATTGTTATGTTAGAATAATCAAATGCCAGTTCCTCATTGTGAATACTAAGGCAAATGCAATTGCATTTCAACTTGATCGTGTATCCAAATGCAACTTTAGTGTTATCTACTGTATCTAACAATCCTGAGTTTATGACACGTCTTGCAGATAATTCACGAGAATCAACAGCAGCAAGTAACTGACTCTATTCTGCAACAGATTATTGCTTTAGAAAGGCTTCAGCTTACAGAAAGAAACAGTCAGTCTTCTATGGTACATGGGCAGGTTCAAACAGAAGTATATTCGACTGAAGCTCATACACTGAAACAGCTCGATCAGGATCCTAAGCTGAATAGCGGGCGTCCTCAAAGTCATGGTATTGATGCCCAAGAAGCTATGCATGCCGAACTGCAACTGCCACCTTTCTCGTTGCCAGTATCTCAATCAGAGCACTTGAACTCTTCTTCCGATGATGGAGTCACTCTGCATGGAGACTCCTATTGCCATTGGAAAAGTTCAGCTGAAGATAGCCAGGTTTGGTGATTATCATCTCAGGAATGGATCATATGGTAACATTGAGAACCATGTTAAAAATGGATCTTGGTGGGTATCTTATGCTGCTTGACAACCTTAGTATTTGCAACTTGTCCACCGGAGGCAGAGATGTGGCATATGTGCATGTCAATCTGGACTATTGAGATCATGGGCCCCACTGTGGATGTCTCATAGTTTATAATTCATCATATTGTATTGGATTGTCTTTTTCAAAAACAGTATTGTGGCATGAGTAGTTAGTTGACTTGTGTAACTTTCATTCATATTGTCATTCTGCAATACCACATCAGTTGTTTGATTTGTTTCTGTCCATCTTTATTTCTAAAGCTGTGGTCTCAAAATCTGCAAGACCTTGGAGTTTGTGAGGACAATGATTGCTATGATGGAGTCAACATCCCTGATATTGATCTGACATTCCGAAACTATGAAGAGCTTTTTGGGGGTGATCAAGAGCAAAATAGATCCTTGTTCGACGACATAGATGTGGCTTGTGCCTCCATGGAAAAAGGCGTATCACTTGGTAAATCAGACGGTGGCTATCCAAGATCCATCGAGGTGAGAATGAGATAATTACCTTCTGATTAGAAATTCTAAGCATTTATCTTTTGATTTTTGAGTTCACTGTCTCCATCTCATTGCGATCTCGTGTTATCTATAAACTACTAATACAAAAGTAGAGCTTTGCTGAGCACATGCATGCAATAAAGCTCATGTACACACCACACATGTGTCAGCATGGTGCAATAGGTCTGAGATCCAATCCATCCATCGGACTGTCACCACTATATTTCTTCCCAATCCCAAGAATCTAATCTACCGGTCAGGCAGGCCACACAGTTTGCAAAACAAATGTACGGCACTGAAAACTTGGTTGAAGTCTCTATCACATCCACTGTTTCCAATATTGGGGTCCACATGCTCATTTGTCTGGATTTTATTTTTGGGAAAACATGTACAATGTCAGACCAACCTGGTGGATGGATTAGATCTTGCATGTATGTGCCATGATGTCACATGTATGGCATGCGCACAAGCTTTATTGCACAATCTGTGCACTTTGCAAGTTCACAAAAGTATATTCTTTTGCAGGGTTCTGCTAAGCCCTTTACAACTACCAGCAAACGTGCCATATATTGGCACAGGTGCAAAATCTGTGCAGTCCACTGGATGGGACAATAAATTTCTTTTGGTCCAGAAGTCAGGTTGATTAACTCATCAAATGGACTATCTTCCATCAGTCAGTCATGGAGTTTTGCTTAAGTACAGTTCTACTGTGAAGGTTTATTAGGAAATTAATACATGAAACCTTTTTCTTGGGTATATGCCAAGGCAGCCAAATATTAAATAAGATGTAGTCTAGAACTATAGAGAAATGCTCATATCTTACTGGTGGTCTTGATTTTCCTCTGGAAGTTTGTTACACGGTTATGGACACGTGTCAGATACTAATTGGACGAGAGGGACTCAATTCCATAGAATCATGGAAACTGGGCAGACTGAAGCCTATTATAGAAGAGGCTAAGCACCTGATTCTTAGGTGTTATCGCCTGAACCTTGGCAGAGAGGCGCAAAGAGCTCTGCTTAGTGTGGAGGACTAATTTTAGGTGCAGAGTATCTGAAGTTGTCCTTGACAGGCGTTAAGGATCCATTTGATGTGTCTGGGATTGTAAATGTGATGACAAAACCACATGCTAACATTTCTGTACATTTCATGATACACTCGATTGGAAGAAATATGAATCATGGCCAAGTTATCGCAATGAATTGTCAATGAATGATTAGCATGAATGCTTAACTTTACTAAGGTCTTCAATGAAAGCAGCTCACAAATCATATGAGCCATAGAACAATACTCAGCCTCAGCATTGGAGCAATCAACAAACGGTTGCTTCTTACTCTTCCAATAACTATTTTGCACCAACCATTTTACAATAGCCAGTTGTAAATCTTCTTTCGGTGTGTGACGCAACCCAATCAACATCAGTGTATACCTCAATGAGGATGTAAAAATTTAGAATTTAAGATTAGGAAGGGAAAGGAGGAAAGAGACCAGAAAGGAAGAGGATTAGAGGAGAGTAGGGCATTGCTTGTATCAGTCATTGAGATTAACACTATCTTATTAATAGTAAGAGTCCAATGTGTGTGTTGTGCTTGCATGCATATGCCTGCATTGAATAGTGCATTACGGTATATTGTTCCCAATGATTCTCGCTATACTACATTTAATGCACAACTTTCTCTTAGATATGATGGAAAATATGGAGAACGCTAGGACGGAAATGGAACCCTTGTGATATGAGCTTCGCAAGGGAGGCTTGCCCCTTGAATTCCATCATGCATTTATTCAAACTGTTCATTTACTAGGTCCCACAATGGATGACTTGCATGGCAATTTTCCACTGATTAGAGATCCTGATTGCCATACATTTGTTGAAATCGGGACATTTTTTCTTAGCTCACCTTTGTGTGGATGGAGAGGCTCTAATCAGTGATATTTTCGCCATTAGCTCACCGCTATATTTCTGCTCTAGCTCACCTTGATATTTCTCTTATGATACAATTGAATAGCCAGATGGATGCTCTCAGATCAATGGGTTTAGATCACTGGCCCATGGGCCCACATTGAATCCTGCTTGCAATGATCTTAAGGCCATTTCAATTTTTGGGATCTAATTACAGATCAAAAGTTTTTCTTATTCCTTTCTTTTTTTCTTGTATATCAGGATATCTCAGTGGCTCCTGTTTACATGAATGGGTCCTCCCATGAAGTAAGAGATATTGGTCCTTCCGACCATGCTTATCTCTTTACCGAAAGTATGGATTCTACATGCTCTATTCAATCGGCTTATTCAGGCTTATCATACTCGTTGTCAAGGTTCAATGCGGAAAGCAATGGTGCCGATCATCTCGATAGTGAATTTTCACCCAACATTGCCAAAGGCGACCCACTGCGGAATTCATATGACTCAGAGAATCCCCACTCTGAGGCCAGAGGAAATGCCATGATGAGGTACAGGGAGAAGAAGAAGGTTCGCATGTAAGTATCTTGTCTTCCTCTATTGTACCCTTTTACTGCTAATTTATCCTGTGTTTGGATGGACTATTCTTACAAATTACAATATGGAAATGATCAAATTCTGGTTACCTTAGTTTTCATAACAAAGATGTAGTGGCTGGATTCATTTTCAAGTCAAACTTGAAAGTAGAGTAATTGCAATTTGGAGCTGAGCCCCTTAATAATGTGAATCCTAGGGAAAACATTTTTTTTTTTTTCCTAGGGAAAACAATTGCAGTTTGGTCATCTCTGCTCAATTCAAGATAATATCCAAATGCAGCCTTAGCTAACAGAACTAAGCAGATCTCTTATGAGGAATTATGTGATACTCAGGCTGCATATGACGCTTGATACTCAGGCACTCAGAAATTCTAAATGTGGGATATATTCACCCGAATACAACTGAGTAGATTGTGCAGCCCAGTGTATCCAACTCACAGTACCAAGATCCAATTGGTGGAAAAATCCCATACTCCAATTCGAGGACACTTGTTTGTGGAAATGGGACCTTTGAATTTTCATTTTTAACCGTCAAATAAATGTTCTCAAATCCAATAGGAAGATGGTTAAATGAGCTTAATTTTGTTTAATACATCTATATTGGAAATGATAACTTGGATGTTTTAATTTGACTACTTGTATGCCACATTGCGATTTCTAAGTGCCAGCGTATCATGGATCACACTCTGCCAGAGTATCAAAGTTTTTCTCCTCTTATCACCTCTTGTTGTTGGAGCCAATCAGCTGATGTCTGTCACCAGTTCCTGGCAGCTGAGTTCTATATTGATTTCAATCAGTGGAATTACTATCTCATGTGATTCCCATTGCTTGAATTGCAAGTCAATCTATCATGGTTCTGACCACATTTAAAAAATTGACTGGGAACTCTCACTCCCTAACTGAGCACCATTTGGCTGAGTTTCAAGAAAAAATCGGCAATTCAGCTGAGTCAACACTCGAGTTTGTGTGTGTGTGTGTGAGTGTGTGCACATGCACGTGCGCGTGCGCGTGCTTGCATGGGTGTGTGTGGGTGCATGCGTGCTCAATCCCCACTGGCACGCATGGTGACATATCAGCAATCTGAACCATTCTTTCATTCATACAACGAGGAGCAAGCCATGGTGCAAGAATCACACCGATTGGATGATCATAATCCTCTGAATGGGGCCAGTTTGTTACAACCACCCGTTGTTTACGAGCCATAAATCACATGGTTAGAATCACAAATCAAAGTTTTACTTTAGAATCATAAGAAATACAAAGTGGGATCTAACTACTAGATGTTTCAAGCTGATGATTGGACATATTTTGTTTCTCCACTCAATCTTGACTGTCATGTGATTATTTGGAAGCTTAGGATCACCCAATTGGCATGATTTTTGCACCATGGCTTGCTCCTAGTTGTATGAATTAATGAATGGTTCTACTCAACACTAGGTCACCCTGTGTGCCATTTAAAAGGTTTGGGGACATTTCTAAAGTCCCCATGAAGGCGGGACATTAGCAAAACTGTACATACATATGTATATATGAGAAGCCAGTTCTAGAATATCATAGGAGTCTAAGCAACATAGACGATTCTTTTTTCTTTTCTTTTCGTTCTTTTTTTTTTTTTTTTTTTTTTTTTTCTTTGAATGGTCTGAGTTGAGTCAGTGAAATCCATGCTGATTTTTTAGGTCCCCAAAAACAAGGTGGGTTATACATACTCAGCGATTGGTTTTCAGAGAAGACCGAGTCACCAGTTGGGTATCAAGTCCAAGCACCAACTTTCTAACATTTGTTGTAGCTGTGTTTTAAGTTCTTTAGGGAACCTTGAGGGCTCAGTTTCACTTCAAGTCCCTCAGGATTGAGTTGATGAGGGACTTGAAGTTTCGATATCCTTCCCTCCGTCCTGCTCAAATAAGGACCCTTAACTTCCAAACATGAAGGCTTCTACTAAATCCCATATTGCTTGGAATGTGATATTTATAAAATCGAAATTTAGAACTACTAGGTTGAATTCTGTGAGGATAGATTGAAGAGGTGATTTGCCATTGCAAACGTGTATGATTCCAGGTTGTTCATCTAGTGGAGCTCGCACTCATAATGTCATTGCCCAAAAATTAGGTCGTTCTCGCATTAGGCAGGTCACACTTGTACACTGGATATAGGCGGCATGATGCAAGCACATGATTTAATGCTAACATGCAATGTGGAGATTATGAAAGAGTCCATAAAGTATTTCAATTAACAAAGGATGTCAACCTACCAATTAATTAAGAGTAAATAATAAGAAATAAAATCTGAATTAACCTAAATCACATTCCCACATGCTAAGAAATCACATAAATCAATTAAAACTAGGACCGATGGAAGGATAGAACTTCCAATTTAGCATAGGCACGTTCCACACTCAATGGACATATTTGTAGGTTTTATGATTAGGGTTAGGAAGGGAAAATTTTGAAATATGGCGAATTAGGGTTCCTTGGGGAATCCTCCACCAAACAAGCTTCTACCCTTCCACAATTTAATTAGAAAGAGAACTCCACCCCCCAGTGCTTTTATAATAAAAAATTCGGAATTAAAATCTAGCATAATTACAACTATGCCACTCACTTAAGTAAAGTGGCCCATTGTCCAAAATAAGAAAACTATAACATATATTATCAATCTCAACCATCAAATAACTCCTAAAAATACCAAAAACATAAAGAAAGCAAGATTAGAGTCCAAGGGGCCCAAATCTAAAAGATTTGGTGGCCCGATGGCCTGATCGACACGAAATAGAAATCCTATGACTGAAATGATCTCCTAAGCAGCCCACATGCATCATCCCAAGGTGGTGTCTTCCTGATACACGTCCAATGCATGTGGAGTCTTCAAAAAGGCCTGACGGGCCCCATCTGGAACTCGTCACCAATCCACAAAGAAAGTGGCGCTGATGTGGGTGGTCGTCTTCGTCTCTAGTACACCCGAGTAGGTCCTCTGATGTCCCCATCATGGCAGGAAATTTGTTTCTAACCATATGTGGTCTGCTTTATGAGTGTAACTAGCTTGATTTTTCTGCAAGCATGATCGTGAAGGGCCCCATCTAACAGATGGCTCGGATCTCATAAGAAACAGATCATGCTGAATCTTTTGCTGGGCATGCATTGTTGGATGCTTAAGATGGACTGAATTCAACAACCCCAACTTGGCACTCTGAAGAGTAGAAGCATTGTGGTTATCTTAAGAAACATCACTTATTTTGGTCATTTATGGAACATCATTGATTTTTTAGTGCTTCCCATGTAAGGGTGTGTTTGTATGCAGTATCAAATTGAATTGCAATTACATCTTGTAAAGTGGAAAAACCAAGTTGCAATTTTCTTGTTAGCATTCATGCTAAGGGCCCGGGCTCCAAATTTCAATTGGAACATGCTAGAAAACATCTTTCATTTCTGTTATGATGAACTGAATGTTTGGAATTCAATTTACTCACACATGAAAATATGAAATTTTCTAATGTTGCTTGTGCACATCTGATCAGGTACGAGAAACGGATCCGGTATGCTTCTCGTAAAGCCAGAGCTGATGTGCGGAAGCGTGTGAAAGGTCGTTTCATCAAGGCAGAGGAAGGGTATGAATGAGACACCATTGATGTGACCAGAAGCTATTGAATTCTTCTCTTCAATATTCTGCAAGTTGGTATCTTGTACATATTCAATTCAACACGAATCAGCTGGCAGATCAGTTAATCTGCACCTATTTGTTTATTTCTTTTATTCTTTCATTTTCAAATACATATAATCCGTGGTATGGCATTAATATAGTTAGTGATATATAGGGGAAGATACATTTTAAGTAGACAAAATTCAATGCTTGAGTACTCTTAGCAAGGAAGTTCTTGCTTGAGTTTTAATTGTATATATAGCCATTTACTTCAATCCAGTGAAAATGTACATTCCTTGCATTGTGTGAGAACTGAAAGCAAACTAAATAAATGCCTTGCATTTTGTGAGAACTGAAAGCAAACTGAATATTACAAATGTACATTCCTTGCATTGTGTGAGAACTGAAAGCAAACTGAATATTACAAAACATCTATCTATGAGATATTCTGTTCTTAAAATTCAGTTTGTATTTGTATATTTACTGACAGCTCCAATTTTTGAAGTGGCGGTGACTTCTCGAATGCGCATGGTATAGTTGTGCTGGAATCTAGGCCATCCAAATCACGACCCAGTTGCGGATGGAGCATAGCCTAAAAGTTACACTGAGCAAATGATGGTAGCCCATCTGAGTTTGCCCTTGGAATCTGGACCACTCTGTCTCTTGCTTTTAGCCATCTGTTTGATAACCATCAAAATTGATGGTTAGGATTGCTTGATCAGTGTGAGTTTTTGGATGTGCTCTGTCCACAGTGTGTGCCATAATTTGGATGGTTTAGATAGCTGTACATGAGTGCCGCATGTGAGGAGGATGAGTCACCTCATTTATAAATAGTGGTGTAACTGTCATAGGATTCTAGAGTTATTTTTGTGGCTTAGTGGGTGCTTGACTGCTTGGTGGAAAGGGAAGGAAGAGATTTGAATTCACAATGCAGAAGAAAAAGAAAAAAAAAAAAAAAGAAGCTATCAAATAGAAAATATTTTTGAGAAAATATAAATAAATTCTATATATAAGACCCTTGTATATGACTTGAATAGGCCCTAAACCCCAAATCCATAACTTTCCTAAAATAGTAAACTTACTAAAAATAATAAACAAATTCTAAACTGACTCTAAGTCTTTTACATGACTCGAACAAGGGCTCAACTATAATTGAACTTCTTTATATCCTTTTTTTTTTACACACGCACTCACACCTCACACACACTCACGCACTCACACGGTGAGATTTCACCATAATGGGTACTTGAACCCATGACTTCTTTATATCCTAAAACACTTAAAATAGTAAAAATTGTAACTTAAAACAGTAAATTTTGGTCAAAAAAATCAAATTTGGCCCCTAAAATAACCTTATTTTAGAAAACCCTTCGGGGACCAATTGCCTTTGGCATTGGCCAGGATGTAGAGTTCGTGATAGCTTTCAAACGGCATAATATTATAGGTGAGAAACGGGTAAACGATCACAAAATTATCATAATTGTAAGCTATAGTATATACTAGACCCTGAATTGAACTTTTTGGCCTGTTTCTTTTGATCCTGGTTACCCAATGAGTTTTTCCTTGACTTTGTTCTACATTGAATCCGTGCACTTGAAAAGTTTAACTTATCCTCAAATTTATAATAGTAGCCCATTATGGTGATGCGCCTCTATAATGGGTCTTCTTTCATTCTAGCATCAATTGATGGTGAAGGCCTATGCATTAGAGTGGGTTTTTATTCATAAAACTGAAGTTTATTAAACGATATTTTACCTTCTGTCGATCTCTACCTCTTTCTAATGATGAATTTGTCATATTCACTATCGGCTTTTGATCTGCGCACCTTGTTTGTGGTTAGTGGTTGAGAATGTTATGGGTGCCAATCTTCATAGAGTTCAATGAGATAATCGCAAAATTGTCCATCTTCTTAACAATCAAGCAATCCATATTTGCCAATCCATTTGTGGTCCATCAAGCAATCAAACAGTGTGTTTCTCTTGGTGTGATGGCACATGTTGATGAACGTCTGAAAAAATTGTTTCATTCATGGATCCATCGAGCAATCTAATGGTGAATTCCTTAGATTACATAGGTATACTCTTCTTCATCATCATCAAGAATCACTCATTCGTATCCGTAAGTCCACTTCTCTTCTTCAATATTTGATTGTTGAAAAGCATTTGGTTCTCTAGATTAGCCTCGCCAACATGGAGTTGTGGACTACGATTGACATAATGTTCTACCTGTTCGACAGCAAACTAGACAACCATGAGCCCCTTTGGTAATTGTTAGCGTTCATTTGCAGGAACATGTTTGTGATCCAATCCTCAATCACTTGAGAAACACCTAAAAAATCATGGTATGTTTGTGATTCATGAAATTCCTAAAAAATCATGGTATGTTTGCTATTCATGAAATTCCTAATAAAAAATCATGAACTCCTCGCTCATCAATACTTAGTTCTCTAAAATATTGTCCATAAGAAAAAGAAGCCATCAATCCGAGAAAAATACATTTTTCTAATAGCAACTAACATGGCGAGTAGGTGAAGATCGTGACAACTCAAAGCATTGATGTGACTATGTGGTGATACCCATCATAGATTCATGTACATTCCGAGTCGACTCATAGGATTTGACAAGTCTTTAACAAATACATTACAATATATGTAAGCTGTCCATTAAATCTAGAAAACATTTCAAGGGCTACCATGTAAAAATAAGATTGTGTGATGATCAAACCCATTCTAGATTTGGCCCTATTATTTGTAGCCATCCTTTTCCAATCCATGGATGAGATGCTTAGGATTTCCTAACAGAACTGATTCTTTATAATCATAAGCAATCCATGATGGGAGCTATCAAATAGATGATTGAATTATTGGTTAGATTTATTTTCGTACAAATGACCTTGACTATCCATGTTAGAGACTATTGATCAAATTGAGAAGATCATCAATTCAGTGTGATATTTGCATGATAGCCCATAAAATGTGTGTTGGACCTAATGGACAGTCTAGATTAACCGATTGGGCTGTTTAAGCGCCCCAATGCAACTAGTAGCACTATTGCTATGAGAGTAGGCAAACATGTGAGTGTGTGTATATATCACTGCTAAAATTAATGTGTAATAGCTTGTTCTTTGCACGTTAGATGTCTTCTCTTCTTTATTTAAAGGATTTTTTACCTCCCTTTTCATATTTTTCTTTTTTTAACCTCCTTGCGCCTTTCAATATTTTTAAGACTAAAATGCTAAGCTTTTTATCCTGATTTTAATGCATGCTACAACTTCATGTGATGATTGGGCCACTTGAAGGCAGATTTAATCTGTTCATTTTCTGCATGGCCTATCATTTCAATGGAAAGAGAAATTCCAGTTGGATACTAGTTCTCTATGGCCAACAACAATTGATAATGGTGACCATTCATTCTCAACTATTTTCTTATGATGTGGTCCACCTTATTAGCGGATATGACTCATTCTTTAACATATGGGTTTAAATTAAATTATGAATCTAATAGGCGAAGTGGATTCAATACATAACCCATAGTAGGCTCCATAACCCTTAACATAGATAACCTGGACTCTTAACACATGACAATCTAGACTCTTGTAGCATGACAACATAAGACCATTATCACATGACAACTTAGACCCTTACTTTTAACATCATAAGAGCATCGTATGTGGGGCCCATTGTTAGGTATTTGCCAAATCCGCTCCTTGCATTGGAGTTGGCATTTCATAAAAGTTCATGGGCTATAGAATGAGCCACGTTTGTAAATCAGGTGTACCACACATAGAGCTGGGCAACGGTCCGAGTCTGATCGGATTTCGATAGTTCCGACCAGATCCTAAAATCTGGGTCGCCTGATCCGAATCCGATCAGATCCGGTGCCGGATTCCGATCACCTGACCCAATCCGATCCTAACGGTATATTGACTGACCCGATCCGGCGATCCGTGACCGATCTTTTCTTTTTTTCTTTTTTTTTTTTTTTTTTCCTTTTCTTTTCTCGTCTTTTCTTTTCTTCTCTTCTCTCTCTCTCTCTTTCCTTGCACGGGTGGCCGTGGCTCTTTTGCTCGACGGAAAGCGGTCAGTGACCGATCTCTCTCCCTAACTCTCTTTCTTTTTCCCACGTTTCTCTCTATTTTTTCTTTCTTTCTTTGATTTCCTTCCTCCCTTACCGTCGGACGAAAGGGTCTTATTCATATGAATATGATTTTCCAGCTTTTGTTAGCTGGAAGGGAAGAAAGAGAAGCGTCGATTCGGATTTCGGTTCGGGTCGGTCGGTTTTATTGGCTATCCGAATCCGATCCAAACTACATTCGGATCTGCCCTTTTGCATCCGAATCTAACCGATCCAACCTACCGATCCTGTTCGAATCGGGGCGGATCGGGTCGGATCCACCGGATCGGACCCATTTTGCACACCCCTAACCACACACAAAGAAATAGTTAGGAGTAATGGTCATCATTATCAGTTGTTGTGGACCACAAAAATATCGTATCTAACTAAAGTTTGTCTTCCTATTGAAATGGTGGGTCATGAAGAAAATGAATTGATTGGATCTACCTTCAAGTAAGCCCAATCATCACGTGATGTCAAATCATGCATTAAGAGTGGAGCTTGGAAGCTTCTCCCACAAGGAAAAGCAATTACGAGGCAGTTTCAGAAGTACTGAGTATTTTGGTCCATGAAAAAGCTAAAACCATGTGAAAGGTTTTTAAAAAGAAGAAAGGAATAGGGAATTTATTTTATTGAAATGGCCATACTAGGGGGCCATTTTGATTTTTTTTTTTTTAAATCTCATTAAGAAAATTCAACAATTCAAGTCAACTGAGTCATGGCTAATTTGACTCAGTCATAGGGCAGCCTTGTACATTTTAAGTCTGCAGAGTCACCGAGTTTTAGAGCATGACTTCATACGTAATGGAATTTATTATTTCTAGCTTTCCCAGTCTTCCACGAGAAAGTGTCCTGCCCCGGCATAGACAGTAATCCGTACAGGCAGGTCTTTATAAGGCCTGCCACAGTGTATTGGTTTTATCCAAGCCGTCCATCAATTTTTGATGTTGCTTACTTTGATGTTGATGTTGCTTACTAAGTGTTTACTTTGATATTGATATTGCTTACTAAGTGTTTGATGAAATGACCTAACAAAGTGTGGCCGGTGGCAAGGAATGTATGTATATGAAACTATTGCTTTTTTTTTTTCTTGATTTTTTATGTTGCTTAGAAGGTGTTTAATAAAATATCTATGAAAACATTGTTATTGTCTTAAATACGGTGAGATTTTGAAAGTGTAGTTCAAGTGTTTGTGAAAATGCCGCATAGATGACTCAGCTTGATCTTGGTTCAAACTCGGTTCGAACCAGCCTGTGCTGACCGAACCGAGCCGAGCTAGCCAGTCAAGCTCAAGGACCAAGCTAAGCCAAGTTTGAGCTAAGGTCAGCCAGTGGCCGAGCTGAGGCAAGCTCAACTCGATGTACACCCCTACTTTTAAACCAATGATCTTTTTATTTTTCCAAGCGATCATTTTTCTCATACACATGTTGGCACATTCTATAAGTGGACGACCTTGATTCTCGGTCCAGGTTTAATCATGATGAGGACATCTGATGAATGGTCTAGTCTCTCACACGTGCCTCTTCGTCCATGTGATTACGGGTTCACCAAAAACCAACATAGCATGTATGCATTGATGGTGAAGCGAGGTGTTGGATTGAACTCCTAAGGGCGGTAGCAGTGCGCGTGTGCATCGTAGTAGCATGCAGTAGCATCATTGATTGGCTGTTAGATTTCCTGGGGATATGGGCCCACTTTCTGATGGTCCAGATGTGTACTCCATTTCAGCTTAGGGTTGGCTCAAAGCCAACTGTGCGGCATCATCTTAATGTGAAGCTAAAAGATCCAACAACCATGTGCACACAAATATACTTTTGGGTCCACTATATGGATGGTTCAGATCATCAGATCATGAGGCCATATGGGTACTGATTAGCGATGCATGGTAGGGAGCATCAGTTGCGACTTACTTTAAAAACCAATTTTTATGGAATATTCCTGACTCAATCAGTTGAGATTTTCCTGACCAGAGCGTGCAGTAGCACGAACCCAAGTGAAAGTAGGAAAATATTGGTAACCCGCCTGACCACCGGAATTGGTGACTCTCCACAATCTCCACCTCAGTTGCGGGCAATGAACGGTTGCCAGAGACTTTCAGATGGTGGACCATAATGTAATTGGATCGTGTCCCAAATTAAAATTGAATGGATAATCCAGATTACTGATCAATTGTCTTTTTGTAGTGAACGGTCTGCCATCTTGTTTTAACATCCATTCGTCGTCCCCACGCATCAGAACCATCCAATTTGTAGATATTTAAGACCCTGGGCCATCCATAATGGGGCCCACAGAAAAACAGTTGTATTAGAACAAATGAGATTGCCATGTCAACCGCGCAAAACCATCAATTAGGGTGGTTCGGCGGGTACAGAACTTGACGTTAGACTCGAGGCATTTCGCAGAATCGGACACTTCTTCCTGGGACGCGGATTTCCTGCGAGAGCCTTTCGCACGAGGTTCGGGATGATAGGTGGGGCCCACCGTAATGTTTTTGAGAAATATACTCCGTCCATCCGTTTTTAAAGATCATTTTAGGATTTTATGCAAAAAAATAGCCGGATCCAAGGCTCAAGTGGGTCACACGAGAGAGAAAACTGGAGAAAGAGTTTCCTACCGTTGAAACCTTCCTGGGCTCCACCTTGATATTTATATGCAATCCAAACCGTTTATAAGGTCATTCCCACTGGGATGAAGTGAAATGATAAAATATTTGGCCTGATACGAAACTTTTGTGGCCACACAAATGTTTCAACGGTGATCACTGTGCAGACCTCATAGACTACCATGATTGTTGACCACCATATTAAAAAAGAGCTGCCTCATCTACTGTGCAGGTGGTGTACATGACACCAATCCACACCGTCCAATCTTAGGACCCTTTATAGGTGGAGCGTTGCGTAAACTGCGGACAGATCCAGTAATCCTTACCATCCAATTGGTGCCTATCCAATGAACGGTTAAAAATCAAATGAATAATCACCAAATTCATCCGGTTATATCAGATGATTAAGATCGTCAAAACGAATAAATTTCCAGAATAGCACCATCTGTAATGGGTCCCACCATTTCGACCTTCCGAGTTTCTGTACATGTAAGGCGGATGAGTATAGATTGTCCAGATCACTACAACGTTCTACGTAGTTCGCTCACGGCAAGTGGCAAACATGTCTTATGATGGTCCACCATGTAGATGGTCCAAAAATCGCTGTGAGCATAAAATCTGACCAATCAGGTGTTGTAACTTTTTCTGCTTGAACGTGGACTGCTGATCCAACCGTTCCTTATGTATGACACTGATCGTATGGCTACAACAGTTTTTATTGGGATATGCCCATTGAAGTGATGGCCCACCTTAACAACAGACCCGATCATCAAACATGTTTGGTGCATCGACGGTAAGGAAGGTGGTGTATATAAATTCAGTTACATCGACGCGCATATTATCATTGGGGGAGTTACAGAGAAAATGACCACTGTAGACAAACCCTTTTACCCAGCGGTTTCTATGAAAGAATACAACCTTAGTTACCAATCTAGATTAGCACGTGCGGACAGCGACGTTGAGGACGAAACTACCCCTCCTTTTCGCTGCGAAGACGTGCGCTGACGCTCCTCGAACTGAGAGTTGTACGAACGGCTTAAAAGGATTGGGGTCGGTGGTCCGTGGGCCCCACCATGATGTATGCTATTCATCCATGCCGTCCATATATTTTTCCATATCATTTTATGGTATACGACCAAAAATGAGGTATATGCAAATCTCAAGTGTACCACATTACAGGAAACAGTGTTGAATGAGCGTCGACCATTAAAAACTTTTTGGGGGCCCACTGTGATGTTTGTGAGAAATCCTCCCCGTCTAAGTTCATTCATAGGTCACAAAGACTTGGATGAAGAAGAAAAACAAATTTCATTATGATCTAAAACTTCTATAACCCCTAAAAGGGTTTCAATGGTAGACGTTCAATTCCCCATTGCCTTTTACAGTGTGGTCTACTTGATAGTTAGATCTATCTTATTTTTAGTCTCAAGCCTGAATATGAGCTCGCCAAATAGATGAACGGTTTGGATATAACACATACCTCATAATAGGACCCACAAAAAGTGGTGGAATTACAACAGCAAAAAAAAAAAAAAAAAAAAAAAAAACTAACGTTGAGTTTTCCTAAAAAATCTTACAATTTTCGATATATCGGCTGTCTGTCGATATATCGAAAAAGGTGTTTTACCTTTAGCTACGGATTATAACCGTAGTACATAACTGTAACTTCTGTGCCAGTCTATAAAAATTTTTATTTATTTATTTTTATTTTTATTTTTTTACATGGAGAAATTTATTTACCTACAATTTTCTTTAATACATATTTATATAAATAGGTATATATAAGTATATAAAATTTTTTCCTCTTTTTTTTCATTTATTTTTTAATCATTTAACAAGAATATCTTCTAAACCAAAATTAGTTACTTGACGTACCACATATGATTTTGGGGTAAGAGAAGCTACTTTAGCCAACCAACCTAGTTATTTTCCAAGATTCCATCAGTCGATGGTTGAGCGAGGCAACGTAGAAATTGAGCGAGGCGGCGTAGAAAACGAGCGAGGAACCTACGATTTGAGCTAAGCAACCTAGGAATTGAGCGAGGAAGCTACAAATTGAAAGCGAGGCAACGTAGAAATTGAGCGAGGAAGCTAGAAATTGAGCGAGGCAACGTAGGAATTGAGCGAAGTAGAAATTGAGCGAGGAAAATCATGAAGCTAGCAGGAAGCTCGAAATTGAGCGAGGAAGGTAGAAATTGAAGCGAGGAAGCTCGAAATTGAGCGAGGAAGTAGAAATTGAGCGAGGCAAGCTTGAAATTGAGCGAGGGAAGCTAGAAATTGAGCGAGGGAAGGTAGAAATTGAGCGAGGGAACCTAGAAATTGAGCGAGGGAAGGTAGAAATTGAGCGAGGCAAGCTAGAAATTGAGCGAGGAAAGGTAGAAATTGAGCGAGGGAAGCTAGAAATTGAGCGAGGCAACGTAGGAATTCAGCGAGGGAAGCTAGAAATTGAGCGAGGGAAGGTAGAAATTGAGCGAGGGAAGCTCGAAATTGAGCGAGGAAGGTAGAAATTGAGCGAGGAACCAGAAAATGAGCGAGGAAGGTAGAAATTGAGCGAGGAAGCTCGAAATTGAGCGAGGCAACTGCAGAAATTGAAGCGAGGAAGGTAGAAATTGAGCGAGGCAAGCTCGAAATTGAGCGAGGAAGCTAGAAATTGAGCGAGGCAACCCAGAAATTGAGCGAGGAAGGTAGAAATCGAGCGAGGAAGCTCGAAATTGAGCGAGGAAGGTAGAAATTGAGCGAGGAAGGTAGAAATTGGCGAGGCAACCTAGAAATTGAGCGAGGGAGGAAGGTAGAAATTGAGCGAGGGAAGGTAGAAATTGAGCGAGGGAACCTAGAAATTGAGCGAGGGAAGGTAGAAATTGAGCGAGGCAAGCTCGAAATTGAGAGGCAGGCAAGCTCGAAATTGAGCGAGGAAAGGAAAATGAGCGAGGAAGCTAGAAATTGAGCGAGGGAAGCGAAATTGAAGCGAGGAAGGTAGAAATTGAGCGAGGGAAGCTCGAAATTGAGCGAGGGAAGGTAGAAATTGAGCGAGGGAAGCTCGAAATTGAGCGAGGGAAGCTAGAAATTGAGCGAGGCAACCTAGAAATTGAGCGAGGGAAGGTAGAAATTGAGCGAGGCAAGCTCGAAATTGAGCGAGGGAAGGTAGAAATTGAGCGAGGGAAGCTCGAAATTGAGCGAGGGAAGGTAGAAATTGAGCGAGGGAACCTAGAAATTGAGCGAGGCAAGCTCGAAATTGAGCGAGGGAAGCTAGAAATTGAGCGAGGGAAGCTAGAAATTGAGCGAGGCAAGCTCGAAATTGAGCGAGGGAAGGTAGAAATTGAGCGAGGGAAGCTCGAAATTGAGCGAGGGAAGCTAGAAATTGAGCGAGGGAAGGTAGAAATTGAGCGAGGAAGCGAAAATGAGCGAGGAAGTAGAAATTGAACGAGGAAGCCGAGAAAGGTGAGCGAGGAAGGTAGAAATTGAGCGAGGAACTCGAAATTGAGCGAGGGAACCTAGAAATTGAGCGAGGGAAGGTAGAAATTGAGCGAGGCAAGCTCGAAATTGAGCGAGGGAAGGTAGAAATTGAGCGAGGCAACCTAGAAATTGAGCGAGGGAAGCTAGAAATTGAGCGAGGGAAGGTAGAAATTGAGCGAGGCAACCTAGAAATTGAGCGAGGGAAGGTAGAAATTGAGCGAGGCAAGCTCGAAATTGAGCGAGGGAAGCTAGAAATTGAGCGAGGGAAGCTAGAAATTGAGCGAGGGAAGCTAGAAATTGAGCGAGGAAGCGAGGTGAGCGAGGAAGGTAGAAATTGAGCGAGGAACCAGAAATTGAGCGAGGAAGAGTAGAAATGAGCGATGAGCGAAATTAGAAGGTGAGCGAAGTAGTGAGCGAGGAAGCTCGAAATTGAGCGAGGAAGGTAGAAATTGAGCGAGGAAGCTCGAAATTAGGAAAGCGAGGAAGGTAGAAGGCAGAAATCGAGGGCGAGGCTGCAGAAATTGAGCGAGGAAGGTAGAAATTGAGGCGAGGCAATGGCTCGAAATTGAGCGAGGAAGGTAGAAATTAAGCGAGGCAACCTCGAAATTGAGCGAGGAAGTAGAAATTGAGCGAGGAAGGTAGAAATTGAGCGAGGCAACTAGAAATTGAGCGAGGAAGGTAGAAATTGAGCGAGGAACCTAGAAATTGAGCGAGGAAGGTAGAAATTGAGCGAGGCAAGCTCGAAATTGAGCGAGGGAACCTAGAAATTGAGCAAGGAAGGTAGAAATTGAGCGAGGCAAGCTCGAAATTGAGTGAAGGGAAGCTAGAAATAGAGCGAGGAAGCAAAAATGAGCGAGGGAACCTAGAAATTGAGCGAGGGAAGGTAGAAATTGAGCGAGGGAACCTAGAAGTTGGGCGAGGGAACCTAGAAGTTGGGCGAGGGAACGTAGGAATTGAGCGAGGGAAGCTAGAAATTGAGCGAGGCAACGTAGGAATTGAGCGAGGGAAGCTAGAAATTGAGCGAGGCAACGTAGGAATTGAGCGTGGGAAGCTAGTAATTGAGCGAGGTAATGTAGAAATTGAAGCGAGGAAAAATTAAAGTCGCGGGAAGCTAGAAATGAGCGAGGAAGGCGAAATTGAGCAAGGCAACGAGGAATTGTTGAGAGAACCTGAAATTGAGCGAAAGTGAAAGCAGAAATTGAGCGAGGCAACGTAGGAATTGAGCGAGGGAAGTTAGAAATTGAGCGAGGGAAGCTAGAAATTGAGCGAGGCAACATAGAAATTGAGCGATGGAAGCCAGAAATTGAGCGAGGGAAGCTAGAAATTGAGCGAGGCAACGTAAGAATTGAGCGAGGGATGCTTAAAAGTTGAAGCGAGGGAAGCTAGAAATTGAGCGAGGCAACGTAGAAATTGAGCGAGGAAGCTAGGAAGAAATTGAGCGAGGAAGGTAAAAATTCAACGAGGAACCGATAATTTGAGCGAGGTAACCAGAATTGAGCGAGGTAAGTTAGAAATTTAGCGAGGAAGCTAGAATTTGACATGAGGAACTTAGAAATTGTCAATAGAGGCAACATAGGATTTGAGCGAGGGAAGCTAGAAATTGAGCGAGGTAACCTAGGATTTGAGTGAGGGAACGTAGGAATTGTGTGAGGGAACCTATGTTGCCTCGCTCAATTTCTGGCTTCCCTCGCTCAATTTCTAGCTTTTCAATTTCAATTTCGCTTCGCTCAATTTCTACGTTACTCGCTCATTTCGACTTTCGCGTTCAATTTCTACGCATTTCTCGCTCAATTTTTCTGCCTTCCTCGCTCAATTTTTACGTTGCCTCAATTAATTTCTCGAGCTTCCTCCCTACAATTTCGCTCTACATTTCCTTTCGGCTCAAACTTTCTTCTTCCTCGCACTCAATTTCAGCTTCCTCGCTCGATTTCTGCTTCCTTCCTCAAACTCAATTTCTACCTTCCTCGCTGGGTTCTACGCTTCCCTCGCTCACTTTCGGCCTCGCTTGCGCTTCCTACGCTTCCTAGCCCATTCTCGCTTCAATTTCTCGACTTCTCGCTCGCTGCTTCCTTCCTCCTTCACTTTCTGCCTTCGCCATTCTACCTTGCCTCGCTCAATTTCTACCTTCCCATTTCAATTTTAGCTACCGCTCAATTTCGAGCTTCCTCGCTCAATTTCTCGCTTTCTTTTCCATTTCGGTTTAAAACTTCAATTTCCTTCCTGCATTCACTCCTCGCTTCAATTTCATTCACTTTCTACCTTCCTCGATTTCAATTTCTACCTTCTCTCGCTCAATTTCTACCTTCCTCGCTTCAATTTCTACTGTTCCTCGCCTCATTTTCGGCTTCCTCGCTCATTTCTACCTTTCCTCGCTTTCAATTTCTCGCTTCCTTCTCGCTCATTTTCGAGCTTCGCCAAACCTTCGCTCAATTTCTAGCTTCCTCGCTCATTTCTCCGGCTTCCTCGCTCAATTTCTAGCTTCCTCGCAAACGATTTTAATTTCTCAGGCTTGCCTTCCATTTCGATTTCTACCTTCCTAAACTCATTTCTACGGTTCGCAAACAATTTCTAGCTTTGCTCGCTTCATTCGCTACCTTCCTCGCTCGATTTCGACCTTCCTCGCATTCAATTTCTACCTTCCTCGCAGTTTCAATTTCACCTTTCGCTTCACCATTTCTACCTTCCTCGCTCAATTTACCTTCCTCGCTCAATTCATCTCGGCTTCCCGCTCGCTCATTTTCGCATTTCCTCGCTCATTTCTGGCTTCCTCGCTCAATTTCTACCTTCCTCGCTCAATTTCTGTTTCTCGTTCCTCGCTCAATTTCTAGGTTCCCTCAATTTCTACCTTCCCTCGCTTCAATTTCTACCTTCCTCACTCAATTTCTAGCTTCCTCGCTCACTCGATTTCGAGCTGCTTCCTCGCTCAATTTCTACCTTCCTCGCTCAATTTTTCGAGCTTCCTCGCTCGTTTCTCGATTTCAGGTTCACAAACTCTTTCGCTAATTTCTACCTTCCTCGCTCAATTTCGAGCTTCCCGCTCAATTTCTACCTTCCTCGCTCATTTCTAGGTTCCTCGCTTTTTTTTTTTCCTCGCTCAATTTCTAGCTTCCCTCGCTCAACTACGTTGCCTCGCTCAATTTCTACCTTCCTCGCTCAATTTCTATTTCCTTGCTCTCGCTCAATTTCTAGGTTCCTCGCTCAATTTCTAGCTTCCTCGCTCAATTTCTACCTTCCTCGCTCATTTCGAGCTTGCCTCGCGCCATTTCTACCTACCTTCCTCGCTCAATTTCTAGGTTGCCTCGCCAATTTCTACCTTCCTCGCTCAATTTCGAGCTTCCTCGCTCAATTTCTACCTTCCTCGCTCAATTTCTAGGTTCCTCGCTCAATTTCTACCTTCCCGCTCACTCGATTTCGAGGCTTGCCTCGCTCATTTCTACCTTCCTCGCTCAATTTCTGGGTTCCTCGCTCAATTTCGAGCTTCCTCGCTCAATTTCTACCTTCCCGCCTCGATTTCAATTTCGAGCTTCCTCGCTCAATTTCTACCTTCCCTCGCTCAATTTCTACCTTCCCTCGCTCAATTTCTAGGTTGCCTCGCTCAATTTCTACCTTCCCTCGCTCAATTTCGAGCTTCCCTCGCTCAATTTCTACCTTCCCTCGCTCAATTTCGAGCTTTCCTCGCTCAATTTCTACCTTCCATCGCTCAATTTCGAGCTTCCCTCGCTCAATTTCTACCTTCCCTCGCTCAATTTCTTGCTTCCCTCGCTCAATTTCTACCTTCCCTCGCTCAATTTCGAGCTTGCCTCGCTCAATTTCTACCTTCCTCGCTCAATTTCTAAGTTCCTCGCTCAATTTCTACCTTCCTCGCTCAATTTCTACCTTCCTCGCTCAATTTCTAGGTTCCTCGCTCAATTTCGAGCTTCCTCGCTCGATTTCTACCTTCCTCGCTCAATTTTTGGGTTGCCTCGCTCAATTTCTACCTTCCTCGCTCAATTTCTAGGTTCCTCGCTCATTTTTGGCTTCCTCGCTCAATTTCTGGCTTCCTCGCTCAATTTCGAGCTTGCCTCGCTCAATTTCTACCTTCCCTCGCTCAATTTCTAGGTTGCCTCGCTCAATTTCGAGCTTCCCTCGCTCAATTTCTACCTTCCCTCGCTCAATTTCTAGGTTGCCTCGCTCAATTTCTACCTTTCCTCGCTCAATTTCTATCTTCCCTCGCTCAATTTCGAGCTTGCCTCGCTCAATTTCTACCTTCCCTCGCTCAATTTCTAGGTTCCCTCGCTCAATTTCTACCTTCCCTCGCTCAATTTCTAGGTTCCCTCGCTCAATTTCGTGCTTGCCTCGCTCAATTTCTACCTTCCCTCGCTCAATTTCTAGCTTGCCTCGCTCAATTTCTACCTTCCTCGCTCAATTTCTGGGTTGCCTCGCTCAATTTCTACCTTCCTCGCTCGCTCGATTTCGAGCTTCCTCGCTTCAATTTCGAGCTTCCTCGCTCAATTTTCTAGCTTCCTCGCTCATTTTCTAGCTTCCTCGCCATTTTTCGAATTTCGACTTCCTCGCTCATTTCGAGCTTCCTCGCTCAATTTCGACTTGCCTCGCTCGCTCGATTTCGGCTTCCTCGCTCAATTTCTAGCTTCCTCGCTCAATTCCTACGTTGCCTGCGCTCAATTTCTAGCTTCCCTCGCTCAATTTCTACGTTGCCTCGCTCAATTTGTAGCTTCCTCGCTCAATTCCTAGGTTGCTAGCTCAAATCGTAGGTTCCTCGCTGCGTTTTCTACGTTGCCTCGCTCAATTTCTACGTTGCCTCGCTCAACCATCGACCTGATGGAATCTTGGAAAATAACTAGGTTGGTTGGCTAAAGTAGCTTCTCTTACCCCAAAATCATATGTGGTACGTCAAGTAACTAATTTTGGTTTAGAAGATATTCTTGTTAAATGATTAAAAAAATAAATGAAAAAAAAGAGGGAAAAAAATTTTATATACTTATATATACCTATTTATATAAATATGTATTAAAGAAAATTGTAGGTAGAATAAATTTCTCCATGTAAAAAAATAAAAATAAAAATAAATAAATAAAAATTTTATATAGCATTGACAGTTACTGATTATGGCTACGGTTATAATCCGTAGCTAAAGGTAAAACACCTTTTTCGATATATCGACAGACAGCCGATATATCGAAAATTGTAAGATTTTTTAGGAAAACTCACTGGACAGTTCTGGACCATTTTCGATATATCGACTGTTAGTCGATATATCGACGTTAGTTTTTTTTTTTTTTTTTTTGCTGTTGTAATTCCACCACTTTTTGTGGGTCCTATTATGAGGTATGTGTTATATCCAAACCGTCCATCTATTTGGCGAGCTCATATTCAGGCTTGAGACTAAAAATAAGATAGATCTAACTATCAAGTAGACCACACTGTAAAAGGCAATGGGGAATTGAACGTCTACCATTGAAACCCTTTTAGGGGTTATAGAAGTTTTAGATCATAATGAAATTTGTTTTTCTTCTTCATCCAGGTCTTTGTGACCTATGAATGAACTTAGACGGGGAAGATTTCTCACGAACATCACAGTGGGCCCCCAAAAAGTTTTTAATGGTCGACGCTCATTCAACACTGTTTCATGTAATGTGGTACACTTGAGATTTGCATATACCTCATTTTTGGTCGTATACCATAAAATGATATGGAAAAATATATGGACGGCATGGATGAATAGCATACATCATGGTGGGGCCCACAGACCACCGACCCCAATCCTTTTAAGCCGTTCGTACAACTCTCAGTTCGAGGAGCGTCAGCGCACGTCTTCGCAGCGAAAGGAGGGGTAGTTTCGTCCTCAACGTCGCTGTCCGCACGTGCTAATCTAGATTGGTAACTAAGGTTTGTATTCTTTCATAGAAACCGCTGGGTAAAAGGGTTTGTCTACAGTGGTCATTTTCTCGGAGTTACATGAATATGATACTCGAGCAGCATATTACGCTCCATGCGCAGGCACTCAGAAACTGTACACGTGGCATACTAAATTGTGGAAACCATTATCAGTAAGTCAGAGTCAAATTTTTGAACAATCCTAACCTCTGATTTGTGGACACTTGCTGGCTGAAACAGGGCCATTGGAATTTTTCATTTTTGACCGTCCAATCAATATGCAATAACCTATTAGTCAACTAATAAAATAGGCCTGATTTCAGGTTCATGATACATCTAAACTGGAACCATAATTTGAACAGTTTAATTCGACTTATATGCCACGTATGCAAATTCTAACTAATTTTCCAAGTCCCTGCGTATCATCTATCACACCCGGTAGAGTATAAAATATTTCAAAATTGCCTGTCTAAAATGGTGGTAAACTATCACTGTAGCCTACGATATCCTAAGATTAAAGAAAAGGGGGTGCATTTACAAAGAGCCAGTCTTTGTAAGAAAACTGTCGTTCGCAAGCGCTCTAAAACAAAAGCACTATTACTCTCTCTCTCTCACCCTGCCATATCTCGTTCTCGGAAATTTCTCGGGAGATTTTCAAAATTTGACGTTTTTCTCGTGATGTCGTCGGGAATATCTCACTGAAAATAATGTATTTAAAAGATGTTTATGATAAATTAATAAATAATTTTGAAAATATCTTGACATTATCGTGATATTACATATATATGAAATTCTCGTAAAAGTATCGCGATATTTTTGAAAAGCTTCATCTCCAGTGTAGTGGTGACACACCATGCCAAAATCCAGCAGATGCTGTACTTACATGTTAATGCATTTTGCTATTTTTAACTCCCTCACCTGCAGATCTCTCTCTCTCTCTCTGGAGCGGATTAGGTGTTACCTGGGTAAAACCTTAGTGGGTGTTACCCTTTCCGTGTGGGGCCCATCATCATTAATTTTTTGTATATCCACGCCGTCCCTCCATTTTTAAAGATCATTTGATGGTGTTATTAAAGTTTTTAAGAAGATCCAAATCTCCGGTGGACCACATCACTGTAAATAGTAGTGAATGTCCATTAAAAGATTTTTGTAGGCTAGAAAAGTTTTAGATCAAACTTATATATGTATTTTACCTTCATCCAGGTATTTTTTTTTACCTTATCAACAGGTTTGATGTTAAATATACGTTATAGATCTTCTTACATGGGCCCTAGGAATTTTTTAATGGTGAGTGTTCAATCAACGCTGTTTCCCGTGGTGTGGCCCACCTGAGATTTTAATATGATCATCTTAAAATTGGCTGAAAAAACGGATGGACGGCATGGATATATAACACATAATCAAGGTAGGCCCCAATATAAGGGTAACACCTAATCTGCTCTCTCTCTCTCTCTCTCTCTCTCTCTCTCTCTCTCTATTTAAGGGCGTGAAGCCCTTCATACAATGATAGGTCTCTTAGCTTACTTCCATAGTTTAAAAAAAAGAAAAAGGGGCCCACTACTGAAGGTTAGGCCATGGATCCAAACCACTCGTTGCAGTACTCTTCTTCTGCAAACCCGCTTTCTCACGTGCACAGCTTCATGCACGTGCCCCAAACCATGTTCCCTCGCCAACGGCAGTCGCCCCATGAGGTGAGAAGCTTCCAGTGCGTCTGAGTATGAGAATGGTGCATATGTGCCTCCATCCAGGCCGTCCAACTTTGGTGAGCATTGTAGATGGGGCATGGCCTGAAAATTGTACCAATGAAAGAGAATCCTAACCATTCATTTGGTGGTAATCAAATGAATGGTTAAAAATAAAATGCTCATTGGTTCAAACATAGCCTGCGAAATCTGATGGTCATGGTCATCTGATCAGTGTGATTTTCTAGCTATGTTCCATCCATGGTGGTCCCGCAATTTGCAGGTCAAGATGCTGTTCATGTGTTGTTGCCCTAAATCTAGGGTGGAGCATGGACCCGGATTTCCCACCACTGTTGGAGGGAGCCTGTGGAACAAAAATCTATCCGGGGCCCACCATGATGGGTGTGTGAGATGCACTAATTAGTAGCTAGGAGTCCTTATTTTTATTGTCTCTGTGGTGTGGCCCATTTGAGTTATTGATTCTTCTAATTTCTTGCGTGCATTCCTGTATTTTATGATTTTCTTGTTGTTATTTATTTTGAATTTCTTGTTGTTATTTATTTTAAATATGTATAGAGTGAACTAAAAACTTGTGAGAACTTTTTCTGAACTCATCACAGGTTATATGGGCCCAATATCTCAACTGTCCATGTTATGCAACACCTCATGAAAACCCTAGAGCCCGACTTTCACTCTGATCCAAAACTTTGGTGGGCGTTCAAAACAAAGTTTTGGATCAAAATGAAAGTTGGGATACAGGGTTTCATGGAGTGTTTCGGTTTCGATTTTCAGTTTACATGACTTGTGATGAATTCGAACATTAACACCATGCATTTGATGAGTCTCCTTTAAATTATGGGATATCCCAAAAATCAGCCGTATGTGGAACTCAGGTGGGTCGTACCATCTAAAATCAAGTAGAGACATACCTAAAACATATAAAAGCACTTGGTGGGGCTATCTGAAATTTGGATGCATCTTAAACTTGTTCTGACCCCTCATCCAAGTGGGACACATATAAGGGATGGGCTGGATTTGTGAACTACATCTCAGCGACCCAACAAATGATTATGAATGTTTTAACGGAGGATGACCTCTCTCAACTTTGTATGTGGTGTGGCCCACACAAGTCACGGATTGACTTGATTTTTAAGCCCTAGGCCCACCATGGAATGGTGCATCTGACTAACGGGGTAGATGTTCAACGTGCATCACGGTGGGGCCCACACACCGCATAGACCCCCACACACACGTGTGTGTGCGTGTGTGTGTTTATCATTTGGTAGTACTGAATTCCTATGCTTCTGTGATGCAGATAAAAAGGCAGCAATTGCAGTTGTTTTGGCAGCAACAAATGCTAGAAGTGGACCAAATTACAGGTTCTCATTATTTCATACATTTGGCTCTTCTTGTGTGTTTTGGTGGAGCTATCTCTCCACTATACATATGATCAGGTTGATATACCAATCTGGACCATCCATATGGTGGGTCCCATCATGGTTGGCATCATGGTTGGACCCGTTTGAAGAACATGATCAATTTGATTTATACATTATTTAAAACTTATAATTTATTATCGTAACAATATTGCAACCAAAATCATGGCCATTGGGTGAGCTTGATTTGAGTGGCAAAAATTTTCAAAATCTAAAATTTCAGTATATTGCAGCCCATATCACTCACATCTAATGCTTTGAATTCGATTGCATGGGAGTTGTTATGCAATGAGAGAGGTATTGCATCAGCTAAAAACCTTTTTAGTTTGTTAACCGTTCAGATTTTACCAAACAATACTTTGACCGTTTGAAATCACGAAAGCACATTTATGAAGCTGAGATTGCAAAAGTGTCCTCATCTGATTTCCTTTACTTGGGAGTAGTGAAGCAATGTGGGGTCTACATGGTATGTGTACATCTAATGCATCAAATAAAAAGGTAGATCCGTCGCCGCAAATGAATTTGGAGATTGTTTTGGTATTTTAGGCTGTTTTTTAGTGTGTTAACACTTGATGATTGAATCAGCTTAATTTTTTTGTTTGTGTAATTAATGTGGTTGGTGCGCTTGTCAAATGCGTTGGAAGTTATGCACATACCACGTAGTTCTATGAATGCTATACTTCACCTCTAAAAAAAAATAAAATGAGAGAGAGAGAGGTGCTTTGGTCATTTCAACTCCTAAGGGTAGTAAAATGAAAACTATTGAGTAACTTTGTGGTGGAAATGAAGTGGTTTCACGCCATAGTTCCCTAACAAATCTGAATTTACCAAGGGGAGTGTATGGTGCTTGATACTTGGGCATTTAGAAATTGCAAATTTGGAAAAAATTAACTCAAATTAAACTGACTAAATTACGGAACCTACTACACTAAATAAATTCAAAAATCAAATTAGTTGAACAATCCTATTCTCTAGTTGGTGGACACATGACCCATTTAAACTGATACCTATAATTTGGACAGTTTGCTTTGATATAATTGTTCACCATTTTTTCACCGTTGAATGGCCAAAGTTCCCTTGTCTATTTTCTTTTTTGAGAAGGTTACCCCACTCGAGATCGAGTGTGAAAATGCACCTGCATTAATCACCTCCGGTGATGTAGGACAATTGGCCACTTGCTCTAAAAGCTCAAATTGATAGATCATGGTGAATCAATCCATTTATCTCATAGCTCAGGTCCCACATCCCATGTGTTAGGACCTCGATCGAACCCCCGTGGGCCCCACATCACATGGGTACCGCCTCACACAAGTCACCCGCCTCACACGGGCTGCCTGCCCCAATTGTGCCCCTGTATCCCACCGGCTACCCTTTTCAAGCCCGGTATGAAAATGCCCTGCATTAATATCATACACACCTATATGTACGTGGGACCCTCACTTTACCACTCTTGCACGTGGGAGGCACCATAATGTTTTCATGGCATCCAACCGGTTGACAATGATCGCTCCACCGTGATATTATGATGGCTAAAAAATCAGGCTGGTCCAATCATCTTGTGGGCCACTGCATGAAGAGGAGGTTATTGGGTGGTTGTCCATTATTGTCTATGGTGTGGTCCACTGTATTGTTTTTATATGGTCCAATCCGTTCATCAAATGAGTAACACAATTATGATGATGGTATTTCCAAAACTTCAGGCCTTCACAATCTTCAAGTGGGCCATGCCCAAAAAAAATGGATGGCCACTCAAAATTCTCTAACCTCAAAGGGTGGCCCGCATGGATTGGTCTGATTTTTCGGGCATCACAATTTCATTGTTAGGGGAAATTTCTAGATGGTTTCGATGCCACATACACATTGGTGGGCCCCATCCACATCCATTGCTTAATATCCCCATCTGAAGAGCATACGACCTGTTTTTCTGGAAGGCTAACCTTCCAAAATCCTCTACAACACCTGTTTTAACGAACTCGCAAAAAATCCAAGCTCTGTAGCCCTATATCTTACTGAGATAAGATTTCATTGTGATATGAACCATGGGATTTTTTGAACATTTGCCTTTGTGTAGTAACCCATTTATCATCCTTCGTTATTTTAGATACCATGAAATTAACAAAGTCTTATGATATGAAATTAATGAAATCTTGCAAGGTTACAATCATTTGAAATATTTAGACACTTAACTATCTACCATAGTATAGGGTTATTTAAATTAAAAATCAATGTATTGCTTTGTAGAGTTTAAGCAGCATCAGCTTCCACTTGCAAGGATCAAGAAGATCATGAAGTCAGATGAAGATGTGAAGGTTAGTCTATCCAATTCATATCCTTGTTGTAATGTGCAGTGAGATAGGCCCACCATGTAATGACCTGGCAAAACCATTAGGTAGGCCACATGTGTACATTGAATGTGAACCATTGGCAATTATTTAAATGGTCCATGGGTCTATAAACTTGAATGGCCCAGAAAATGAGTGACCGACCTATTATGTAAGCAAGGTAATTTGGGCAGTGTAACCCACCTAATGCATGGCTTGAATGTTCAATGTAGTCGCTTTGATAATTAGGCTATTAATCCGATGTTGTTGCTATACTTTCAACTCCTGTATTGCCATGTTCTACAGATGATAAGCGCCGATGCGCCTGTCTTATTTTCGAAAGCATGTGAGCTTTTCATCCTGGAGCTCACATTGAGGTCATGGTTGCAAACAGAAGAGAACAAGCGTCGTACTCTGCAGAGGAGTGACATTGCACATGCTATAACCCAAACTGAAGTTTTAGATTTCTTGATCGATGTCGTTCCAATGGATGATGAGAAGGTATGTTAGTATAGTATTTCATGCTCTGATACCAATTGAAAAAACCATCAAAGCTATTAATACCCTAGTTGGATGAACATGTCTAACCATACAAAACAAAAATAATAAATAAGAGATTCTCTCGACAATTCAATCCATAATTATTAAAACCGTACAAAAATCATAATTCTAAAACTTGGTGGCTCGACTCAAAACTTGGATGAGTCAACTCAACTCAATGAGATTTTGAGTTGAGTCACCATGAAGTGAGCGACTCGCTAGGGAGGCATTTTTGAACCAAGATCTTTTGTAAAGGAAGTAATCATCTGATCCAATCAGAAAACTATGCACTATACCTTTACATCTTCTTCCTTTATATTTTGCCTGCAAATGACTATTTAAAATATTTATAAATAATATTAATCTAATTATTATATATCAAGTAAAGAGTCATCCAAAATCTTTGAGTTAATTCGATGCGATTAGACATGAATGAGTTAGGGTTTCAAGTCTTTTAATTATCATACAAATTCGTAAGAAATTTCCACCAGACAAACAATATATATTCTATAGACAGCTAAACAGATTGATAAACAAGCAAGCCATTTGTATATGGGGTTAATAACCTACAACAAAAAATGAGGTTAATTTCTCTATAAGATAGGATTAATTTTAAAAGTTATTCACCTACTTATGCACTATTGCCTATGTGGGCCCCGCAATGTTATATGTGTGACAACTAACCCCTGTATTAAGTTAGTCCTACCATAATGATTGGATGCTCCAAAAACTAGGCATATCCGATCACTAAGGGAACGTTTGGATACCACCAAATAAGTTACTTTTTCTACTTACTACAGTAGATAAGTGGGTTTGGTTTATGATTAGTTATAAGTAACTTTTTTTTATTTAGAAGTACATAATCACTTTAGTTTTTTTAAAAAATTAAGTTTTTTTTTTTTACTTTTCATAAGTTGGTGAAGAGAGGCATATAGGAGAGACCAAAGAGAGGAGAAGCTTACAAGAAGGTTGTCTACCAAACATACTCATGTTTTTAATACATAGAAACTAAGATAAGTTACTTGTGGAATAAGTAACTTATCTTAAGCTCGATCCAAACAGGCCCTAAGAAGCTATGCTATAGGACACAATGGATGGACAACCACCCCCAAAACTTTGAAATTTATGTGGTACCCTACCCACATAATGGTTGACTGTGCTGGGCTTCTGTCCAACTTTTAATGATAGGGAAATCCTATTAGACATGTTTGACAACATACACACATAACAATGGTCCCCACACACAACCTTGTAGAATAAGCTTATTCTACCGGGACTTGGAGAGAAACCGTCCTAGAAAAAGAAAGTAGATATATACAAATATATACTAGTGTATTGTGTGCATGGATAAAAGGAAGAAGATCATTGTCTCCTTCTATAGTTGATAATCCTTGAATTCAAAAGGAGAGAAAATCTTTAAAATGAAGATAATTTGATACTATTGAATGGAAGGAGAGTCCCTCAATTCCTATTCCGATTCAAATTAGAAAAAAGAAACTGAAATTATAAAAATTGCTAAAAATAATAAAAGATGTCTAATCCTATCTAAACTCATAAAAAAACCCTTAGGTAACTAAATAAGAACTTTCAATCAAAAACAAACTTTAAATCCTTTTTGAATGATAACTAAAATAGTAAGTTTTGACTTAAAACTCAAATTAACCCCTAAAGCAATGAAATTTTGCAAAGTCGTTTGATGGTAAATGAACCTTTAAAAATGATCAGGATGAAAAGTTTGTGGATAGCTTTCCAATGACATTATACATGCAAAAAGATAACTAATCCGATAGTTATAACTTTCAGACTTGATTTCTTTTGATCTGGATCGTCTATGAGGTTGTCTAGGTACTTGTTCTACATTATATATATATATATATATGGATGATCATTTGGGTAGACAAGAAACCATGCACAGATATACAGATATAGATATAGATAGACAGGAAGACAGGTAAATAGACATTAAACTCAAACTAACTTCAATTAGCAGCCTAAGTGTAGACTCCAACTCATAAAATACATGCATTTCATACCCAAGGAATAATTAACTAGAATAAGAATCCTCAAAAGATGTTGAATCTTTTCGTTGCTGATATGAAAGAGTTTGGATCTTTCCCAAATAGAATTTCTCAGTGCCTTGTTTGGTTGAATTTAGATATATCACAGAAAATCCAATTTAGATTTCCATTGAAATTAATATTACCAAACAATGGTTTCGTGTTGGTGGCTTTGCAGATTATATATGACACTTAATATGCAGGTACTCAGAAATTTGTACATTTGTCATAATTAATTCAAATTAATTTAATTTACATTTCAATATTGAAATTAATATTTGTGGACAACTGTTTTGTCAAATACTTAAATATCATATTGGGAGTCATTTGATACTCTGGCAGTGTGACGGTTGATATGCAGACACTCAAAAATTGTACATGTGTCATACATTAAATCAAATTAAATTTACTAAACTGTGGAACCTTAATTTGAGTTACTTGTATGTCACATGCAAATTCTAAGTAATTTCTAAGCACCTGAATATCATTCATCACACTCTATTAGAGTATCAAAGTTCTAGGTTTTTATTGTCCATGAAAAAGATTAAAAAGCATTTTACTAATAAGAAATGAATGGATTTTGCTAGGAGGAGGAAGAATCGGGAGGGAATTGGGCAAGCAATGAAGCTTTTCCTTGCAATGGAATGCATTTCCCTTTGATGCAATCAAACACGTCCTTCAACCGAAGTGTTCATGAAGTGAGTGTCTTACACCTATGAATTTGAGCATAGTTCTAGAAATCAGTGAGTTGACTCAAAACTCGGTCGAGTCTTCAAGTCGACTCAACTGATTGGGCATCGAGTCGAGCCGAGTTTCCGGGCTTTTTAACTATAGATTGGAGGTTTTGTATTACTCTAAAAAACTAAGGGAATGATAACCATTGGATTGTACTGTACGTTCATGCTTCAATCATGCATTAAAGGCTAGGAAATTTGAAGATCTGAGCCATTCATCAAGTGGGTCGCGCTATGTAGATGCCCCTTTGAAGAATCAAGCCAGTCCACTCATCAAATGGGCCACATTGTTAAAATAAAAATGACAGGCTTTCAAAGCTTGGATAATTTTCAGTAGCTGAGTTGATCTGTCTACAGTCCTGGTTTTTTTGTCAAGGGCATCTGCATAGTGGGGCCCATATGAAGGACGGCTTGAATTTCTCACACATATTTGGCATATAGCTGGGCTCCCATGTCTGCTGAATGTGGGCTTTAGCAAAGTTCTGTAAACAATATTATCCTTCAAAAATAAAAGTGAATAGTATAGGGATTTTTACCTCAAAACTCTTTTTAGGATTTAGATTTTACCAAACAGTGCCCTGAGAAACTGAAATTCCCGGATGTATGTAAATTACATTACTGCTCTTCTTTAGTTTATTTTATTTTTTAAAAACAAAGTGGAGAAACGAGAATTGTGGAACCCACACAGTATGTGTCTGACATTTATCCCATATAACAGATGCACATCAACATTATTAGTATATTAACCAAAAAAAAAAATGGTGAATCCAATCATAAGGTGGGCCAATCCATAAAAAATAATATAATGTGTTCGAAATATCCCAATTCAAGTGTAGCCCATCTGATGATAAGATCATGCTGGTATTTTTCATCTTGTTTTCACCATGTATGTGACATATGTTGGAAGGGTTGGATGTTATACACATACCATCTGGCCGCACTACTTTTTAAAAAGAAAAATTAGATGCTAGCATTTTTATAATATCCTCTCAGTAATTTCTAATCCTAGGAGCATTATTTGGTAAAAGTAGATTTCTGAGGAATTTTATAGTAAGACTCCCAGTAGTACATGAGAAATGCTCCATTGCTCTCGGTGCTGCACTTAGTTGCATCTTACACTTGGACGGTCCAATTGATCCCTTTGAACCTTCTTTTAATTAGTCCATTACGCATTTTACAGACTACCATGCAAAAATCTCATGATAAGATGATCCGATCCATCACTGATTTGGCATTTTTTCTTATAGCCATCCTTTTTTCAATCCATGGATGGGATGGCTATGATTGCCTCACAAAAGTGATTCTTTAGGCCATTAGCTAATCTATGATGGGATCCAGGAAATAGATGGATAAAATTGTTGATTGGACCTATTTTCTATAAACAATCTTGACCGTCCATATTAAAGGCCATTGATCAAATGGCTAATGTTTGTCAGATTAGTGTGATATTTATATGTTAGCTCAGGAATGTCAGCTGGACCTAAGGAACGTACGGTCTGGATCAATGGATTGGACTGTGGAAGTGTACCAGAGCAATTGGGTGCACTGTAACTTATAGTAAGCGGAGAGGGTGGAGCTTTTCTCAGGTGTATGTGTACTGTATTATACGCCGCCTACCGTAGAAATCTCAAACAAGCTAATGGCAGTAGCGTAATTATTTTCAGGAATTCATGAGCAGGCAACAAGAAGTCCCTCAACCGTTCATGATGCAGCATCACATGTCCTCGACCCCAGGCCTCTACGAACCTTCCCAGGTGATCTCGGCCGCCCTTTTTCTCTATTGAATCTACATGTATGTCCATCCAGACCGTCCAAGTCCAGGCCCCATTGTGAATGTAGTATATCCCAAAAGTTGTAATTATCGGATGATCCTAACCATCCGATTGGTGGCGAGAAAATGACTGATATTGGACGGTTGAGATCACCCAATCAGCTCACTATTTGGACGACGGTGAGGCCAGGATATGGACGATCCGGATCGACGTGCATGTAGCGTTGATTGGTCAGTACCCTGTAGGAAGTGGTGCAAAATGTGTGTAGCCTGTGGGAACGTGTCATTTGTGGAAAACATCCTAACCGTGCAAAAGGTGGGCCACAGTGTGAAGAGGAAAAATGAGTAGAATTTCAACCAAGTAAGTGGACCCGGACTGCTTCGATGGCCATGGGAGCTACCTTGTGCATGTGTTGGATGTCATACGCACGTGAGACTGGTTGTATGTGTTGGGGGCTTGCACAAAACCTTAGGATCTAGCCCTCCGGAACAAACCAAAATTATGAATAATAAAGCAATGAAAACCCTAGGCAACCCCTTTTATAGTTTAGGAAACTTCTCTTTCACATCCAGGTTGCAAAAGGACTTAAATCCGCAGTTTCGCTCAAAATTGCGGAACAAACTGCGTATCCTTTAACTAGTCGAAGCCTGTCCATGACCGGTCGAAGCCCACCTTCGACTAGTCTAGTCCTGGAATTCCAGGACTGGTCTTAGCCTCCGAGAAAAACAACACGAACTCGCTGGACTTTGAGTCGTGCTAGGGCTCGAACCTACAACCGGTCGAGCGCCTCTCACGACCGGTCGAGCGGGGCTCAGGACCAATCGAAGACGAAGAAAAACCCCATCAGTATGATGGTTGCAGCTAAACATTTTTGGATTTGAAGTGTAAGTGGCAATAATTTTTGAGAGCTTTATTTTATCGATCTCTTTGCAGTGAGGAACGAAGGAACGTGACTGTTTGGCGACGATGGGAGAAATGGCACTGATAGAGAGAGAGAGAGAGTACTTGTGTGTGTGTTGGAGGGAGAGAGAGAGAGAGAGAGTGTGTGTGTGTGTGTGTGTGTTCTTGTGTGTGTGTGTGTGTGTGTGTGTGTGAGAGAGAGAGAGAGAGAGTGTGTGTGCGTGTGTGTGTTTGTGTGTGTGTTTGAGGAGAGAGAGTATGTGTGTTCTTGTGTGTGTTTGAGAGAGAGAGAGAGTGTGTGTGTGTTCTTGTGAGAGAGAGAGAGAGAGATCCTGTGTTCTTGTGTGTGTGTGTGTGAGTGTGTGTGTGTGAGAGAGAGAGAGAGAGAGAGAGAGAGAGAGAGAGAGTGTGTGTGTGTGTACGTTGGCAGAGGCCATCTTCATATTATCTATGATATAATAAAATATTTTCGAGTGGCTATAAATCTCCCATACGGATGAGATGGATGTTGGATTATAGATAAATGATCAAAGACAATGCTATTAAACCTTCTTGATGACTTTGGAAATGTATATTACGTCAGGTTTGCTAATTCCACACTCGTGTAAATCCCTTTGAGCTATCCACAAGCTTGGAAACAATGCTTGCATCTTCTGCTTTAAAAATCATACAATTTCAGGTGGGCCACAAACTAAATTGGTCACCAAATCTCTTTTCTAGCCATTCATTTGTTTTGATATGCTCTAGCAGTGTGGCCCACCTGACACGTTAAATCGCCTGATTTTTATGCCACTATATTTAAACAGTACTGTAGTTCAGATCTCACCAATATGTCGCGTGTGTATTTGTACGGCTCCCACGTGCACGTAGAATTAGAAAACCTCCATGTGGCATTATGGAAAACGTGTGGAAGGTCTGACCTGAAACTGAGAGCATTTTACACCTTAGGTGGGCCACATTATATAAAACAGATGGACTTATAGTTTAATTTATATACTGTAGCCCACCTGAGGAGTGAAATTGACTGATTCTTGAGGAAGAAGATCTCAACCACTTGATTTCACACATTAAATCTGGACCATTGGAAGGCATTCTATCCACGAAGGACCCTCACTTTGTATGAGCTCCCTAGTTCAAACCCGATTACTATTGGGTAAGGCTTGGGTTGAAGCTTTTTGGCCCATTGGGCCGAATCATCCGACATCAGATCAACGGTCAGGTAAGCACAGAGCCTACCCATGAGATAGCTAGAAATTGAATGGTTGATCGGGCTGGGCCATCTATGAGTACATAAATGTGGCGGGGGAATGTGAATCTGGACCATACATGTGCTGGGCCCTATTGTGGATGGGCCATTTCAGAAAAACAAACCAATGACATACGTTAGATCGGTGCCTGATGTGGGGCCCAAACTTGATCTTGGACCACGCCATGGGAAAAAGAAAATCGAACACTTACCGTTAAAAACCTCTGTTTCTTTTGGTGTGGGCCACTTAAGTGTTGGATTTGCCTCATTTTTCAGATCATGCCTCAAAATATTGTAGTAAAATGGATGGACAGAATGGATATATAATACACATCATCCTGGCGTCCAAAAATTTAAATTAACTCTTTTGAACCGGTTTTCAAGGCAGAAATTCACTTGATTTTCAAACGGGTGAAATGGTAATTATTACCCATTTACAGGGGTAATTACACGAGCTCTCAAAAATCAAACAGGCCCGTAGACAAGTTGGGCCGCACTACGGGCTGAAGTTGGGCTTTGCTGTGAGTCTTTGACAATTGGGCTTGCCAATGCCCAAGTTGCAAGGCGTGTCCAGCTTCCACGCATGGGGAATGATCGCATATGTTCCAGTTCTGTGGGGTCCATGATGTGTTAGTGACATCCAAGCCGTCTGTTAGATGTGCCACTACGTTAGATATAGACCTTAAAATTCTAATCTGAAACCATATTTCAGGTGGGCCACATAAAAGGCAACAACGTACGGCATTGAGGATGGTTGTGCCAACTTAGCAACTTCCATATGGAATGTTGGGAACCACTGTTGTCTCCAACATCCAATCCAGACATCAAGTGTGCACTATCATGATGGAGGGAGAAACTGAAAATCAAGCCATTCCAAAGCTTAGGTTGGCCACCACAAGTGAATAAATAGGTTTCTTGGCCTGATTATACAGTTTTCCCCGTGGTGTGGCCCAATGAGTTTTTTTCTTTATCAGGATGGTATTATGGGTGTACGGTTAACATGAGAAGGTCCAGATGCACGGTTTGGATTTTATGTACACATCGTGGTAGGCCGCAATTGATTGACTTAATTTGGCCAGGTCCATATCCAAGCTGGCCCTTGTTTTCCACATATTTTGGAGCCCGGTCGTTTTCTTTGATCAGATCAGGCGTAGTGTTTAGAGAGTAAATTTAAGGGAGCTTAGTCCCAGCCTAGAATTACTAATGATCAGTCCAGGCTTCATCTCAATGGTCAGGATCTCTCCCTTGCCATTGCATTGGGACACTTAGTCCAATCCATTGATCTAGACCGTTCATTACGTCCAGCACATTTCATGGGTTATTGTACAAACATCACACTGATCTGACAAATATTAGTTACTTAATTGTCACTGGTCTTTAACAAGGACGGTCAAGATCATTTACACAAAAATAGGTCCAACCAGCAATCTGATCCATCTATTTGTTAGGACCCATTATCGAATGCTTATGATACTAAAGAATCATTTTTATTAGGCAACTGAAACAATCCCTCCATGGCTTGTAAAAGATGGATGTAGAGAATAAAGCCAAATCAAGGATGGATTGGATCATCCTTTAGATCTTTGCATAGTAGCCCTTTACACCATCCATCGTTTTAATCCATGTGTGGGCCACCCACCATTTGTGGGATGATCAAGACTGTGACCCACCTGTGGATAGCTGGGAATCATCAATGCCCTACACGTGCCAGGTTAACAAGTCCTGGCACGTGTGTGCAGGAGGTGCATGTGGAATGTTACATCTAGAGCTAGCTATACCTCCAAAAGATATAACCTTTGCAGGATTCTCTTCACAGACTGGAAATTGATGGAACCTACATCCATTCATTTGATAGATACACCCATTTTGACTACTTTTGAGAATATAACAATACAAAAACTCTATATTATTTAGTATTTTATACCAAAAGTAAAAAGTTGCACCTGTTACATGTTTTTAAAGGGAAAATGATTTGAAGCCAGGCCATCGAATCTGCTGTCCCTTCCTACCATCCTACCTTCCATGCACTCACTCTCACGCAAAAAGACAATGACGGCAAGAAGGATTATATGATCCTCGACCAACCTATGTGGGACCCCCATCCCTTAATTGAGAAATTATATGCAGGTTCTACTCGAGTTATCATTTGTATAAGTGGGGTCCATGTTTCAATATAAGGGACCATTGATTCTTTCGACCAGATCTCAAAATATTGTTTATGCATACGACAATCTTAACCTTCCAACAAGTGGCCCAAACGGACGGTTAAGAATAAAAATACATCGATGGCCTACATTCAACTAACCAAGTTGCAAAATACGGTGGAAAGAACTTGGATGCATGGTCTACCCAATGGTGGGCCCAGGAGATGAGTGGTTTGGATCAGTGAATCATACCTTCTAATTGACAATTAGAAGGTGCATGTCATTGGGTGGAGGATCATGTAATGCCAAGTGATTGTAAGATGATCAACTGCACTTCCCCTTGCAGCTAAATACCTCATCCAAACCTATTCACCTCAGTTTCTCTCGGGGCCTGTTTGGCCGGACGGATCCCATGGATTAGGAGGGATGGGATGGACTTTAAGGTAACGATGGTGGTGTCATTGGATTGATTTAAGATCCATGGGATTGTTATATCCCAAACAAGTTTATTGAGTCAGTTTGGCACATCGGGCGTATCCCAGGATTTTACCTTCCAATCACTTCCAGTCTGTCTAAGCAACACGCCGCAGGCACGATTGAACGGGATTAGGAGGGATGGGATCAATTTTTAAGGTAACGATGGTGATGTCAGTGGATTGGTTTAGATTCATGGGTTTTCTATGTTAAGAAGTGGAGCCACATCTGGGGCCGCCCATGACCAGTCGAGGTTATGCAGATTCTATCCGCCTTTTTGCGCGGATTTCGTGTCGCAGGTCCTTTCGCAACTGGGATGTAGAAAGAAGTTTCGCGGATTTTGTGTCGCAAGTCCTTTCGTAACTGGGACGCGAAAAGGAGTTTTCTAAATTATAAATAAGGGTACCTAGGGCTTTTCTAGGCATGATGGGAAAGTTATTCTAAGGTGTGGGCAAAGGGTTTTATATGTGCTTCCAAGGGAGAGGTTAGTATATTGCCTTGTAATCTTTGTTTTTCTTCATAGTGCAAGTTTTGCATCCGTGGTTTTTTACCCCTGTTGGAGTTTTTCCACGTATATCTTATCTTGTGGTTTGTTTGAATGCCTTTATTCCTATCTAGTTTATATTTCTTCCTATTTATTGTTTGTGGGTGAGACTTGAGATTGGATCTCAGTTCACTACATTGTTGGCGTGCTACTCAACATTCTATATTGCGGGGTAAGTTCATTGGGTCTGTTTAGCTCGTTTGGCATATCCTAAGATTTTACTATCTCATCCCTCCTAATCCACCCGGCCAAACATGCCCTTAGGCTTATTTCATTTCTTAAAGTAAACGTAATTGCGTTGTAAATAGGTAATAATTATTTCCATGTGTAATTACGGCAAGATTGATTTGACTCTTACTTTTCTCAATGTTAAAATGGAGGATGCTGCCAAATATTTGTGAGGCCCACCATGACATATGTGGATTATCCATATTGTCCATCTGTTATACCAACTGAATTTAGGGTATGAAATTTAAAAGGGTGTTGCATCACGTGGGCCATGGAGCCAGACCCAGCAATCACATGAGCATTCAAGAGTCTATCTGCCACTCAGCCATAGAGCAGACCTAGCCATAGCTTGGATACCATACTTTGGTGGTCCAGGTCCCCCCGGAAATCTCTTTCTATTGGGTGTTTCTTTTCCCCTTCCTCTTTTAATGTGCTTTGCATGTGCATATCTAATATATAATATGTACAGCTCCTTCCATTTTCTTCTTATTTTAGTCAATTACCAACAGCAAAGTAGCTTTCACACAATCAACCGTTTATAAATATAGTAAACAGAAAAGTCATCCTGCCGTTGGCCTCACTATCCTGTAGGCCCATCCAAGAACTTTTTATTTTTATTATGGTTTTTTTATTCTTTTCTTTTCTTTTTTTCTTTTCTGTCGGTTGCAAAAAAAAATATCGCAGGGGAAGATACAAAAGAGGAATCAGATTACTGTAGAGCCATCATATTCTTTAGTCTTAGTGACGTAATTTTCTACGAATCAGGTCCATTCATTCACTTGGCCCTGATGTAGATGGCATGTTAACGTAAGTTACACCTATTTAGACAATCTCATATCTCTGTCGGTGGCTATTAAAGCAACGGTTGAAAATGAAATTGATTGAAGTGAAGTTTTAAACAAAGCTACAGTTATTAAGCCCAATAAATGCATTTACCCAAATGATATTTCATCCTAAGGTAAAATCCCAAAAATCGCACCGACCCAAAACCCTGGTAAAATCATGCCTTGAACCTCTAAATTCACATGGATCTGAGTTTTGAAATTGCAAATTTTTTTGGGGATCCTTGTGGGGAAAGAAAGTTGAATTTAATGGATGGCATATAAACAATATGGTGGGCCCCACACAACTAATAGTGGGAGTCCCTTTCCTAGTTGTTTCCTATGGTGTGGTTTATCTGAGTATTGGAGTGGCCTATTTCTTGATTTCTATGAAGAACATGATGCAGCCTGCCGGATGGACGGGTTGGATCTCATTCAGATTGATCGTAGGTGCTCATTTAACGGTCGGCACACCTCCTATGCCTGCGAGAGCACGGTTTCTTCAATTTCATGTAATAACGTTGGATTGAAATTTCAGAAAATAAAACAGCCAAACATGTCATTCTCTTCTTGAAAGGCTCTTTCTAACCTCCTTTTAATCCTCTTTCACTTCATCCATTGCTCAGCCTTTCCTCATCCACAGGACCACAGCCATCGTTCAACAGCACATAAAAGTCACGAGAAAAAACGAAAAAGAAAGGGTTCATACAACCCATCCGCCATACACGTGGCATACATGCTCCCCAATCTACACCGACCAAATCGTGATAACCCTTATGGATGGATCTTCGCCCCCAAAATCACACTGATTAAACAATCACAACCATTCAATCGGTGACCATGCGAAATCAAACAGGTCAGATCGTCTAATAATATAATTCTCGGGCTATATTACATCCACAATGGGGCCCACGTTCTAGATGGGTGTGAACGTATGCCACGTGTACGGTTGAAAATTGCAGCATGCAAGTGGTATCTCGAGACAGAACTAATGTGGAATTTCTACAATTCCTTAATCATTACATCAGTGCATTCATTAAAATAAAATAAAAAATAAATAAAAGATCACTAACTTAGAAACATGCCCAAGAAGATCAAATGCAAAATCACAACCGTAGGATTGTTACCGATGGCGATTGCCGATGATGAGGAAGTCGATTTTTTATAATAGAAAGGAAAATAAGGTAGAATTGGATCAGGAGGAGGTGGTCCAGGGTAATTGAAATTTGGTGGTGGCATATAAGGTAAATATCCAGTAGGTGGGGGGTAATAATAGCCTCCTGTCGCCGGAGGCTGATTGTAAGACCCCGGAGGGGGATAGTAAGACCCCGAGCCGGAATGCGGAGATGGTGGGGATGGCGGCGGCGGACAGTTCGGCGTGGCGACGGATGTGGGTGGCGGCAGACATGGGTACACACATCCCGACGGCGGCGAATTGTATTGGATCTGATTTGAAATTGCGGCATCGGATGCTTCGGCGATCGTGAATTTAGTGACCATGGCTAAGAAAAGGAGGGCTGAGATTGGTTGGATGAACATTGTGGCCATTTTCCTGTGAAAATGGACGGAGGAGATGGAGAAAGACATGGAAGACTTGAAAGAGGGGGGTTTAGACGCTTGAGACTGTGCACGGCGCTTCTGTCTTAATGACTTGAAGGTAACGTTTAAGGAATTGGATAGGTGTCAAATGGTCGTCGAAAGTTTGACGGTGGTGTCAAAATTTTCATATTTAACAGGAAAGATGTTTTGGTTTAGTTTCTTGATAATGTGTAAGTTGGGTGGAGAATCCAAGCCGTTAAAATGGTAGAACAGCCCATTAAAATCACCTAGTGAAGAAGCTGAAACAATATATTCATTAAAGGGGCTACATCAACTTTCCAGAGGTCTTGACAGTGTAGATAATCATCCATTTTTCCCATTTTATTCTAAGGGAGCGTTTGACACTCGATACATTTCTTAACATTGCAATGCTCGGGCATATATGTTTTAATTTTTGGTTTGTATGAGTGGGCGATGGTTCAGTGATCTAAAGCGTTGAAGCTACGGAGTCCACCATATATAGAGTATGCACCAAAATTCACTATGATTGGAAGATCTAAGCCATAAAATTCCTAGCCTTGTATAGGTTGAATGGGAAATGTTGTCGGGTTTTGCCAAGCCCTGTTTCCTTCTGGGCTGCTGGTTGGATGGTTTACAGGCTTTTTATCATCCGGAAGATTTTTAGTGCATGGCCACCTACAGTGTAGGCCGTGATATTCACCATTTGGATCGTTTAATAATAGCTTTATTTGTACAAAACTGAAATTTGTAGAATAGCCTACAATCTATAAGGCCGTTCATGGTACATTACCTTTTGCATAGATGTTTTCTCCTTTTTCTCTATTCGGAGCCAGGTTTTTAAAAAAATGAAAATAAGGGTGGTCTGGAGACGAGTCCACTGATCCGTTGCACTGTGATATGTCCAATGTGGGGCTCACTAGATGAACGATTCTGATCATGTTGATATCAAGCCAAAAGTTCAGATTGTAGTGGGCCTCATGGTGCATTATACAACCGCATTTCATTTGCTAGGTGGCTCAGTACCTTACAGTTACAGGTGGAAGGAGGCGCGGTGGTCCAGATTGTCCATCTAACAGGTCCTATCCATCGACGGCTAATGGTCAAGATCAAGGGTTCCCCTAAGGGGGTTCGGTCGATCCAGATCGTCCATCTAATGCGTCAAACCTTTTAATAGGCAACGGTAAAAAATCACACCAGGTGTATTAGTGTGGCCATACAAAAGGTGGGCTTTTAATGGATGGAAAAATAAAAACCGTTAAATAGTCACAGATCCATCGGAGAAGATTGGTTGACACTTTCCAATCACCTCAGCACTGACTATCAAAAGACTGGCAAGATCAACTATATGAACGGCCTAGATTGACAGATCTACCTAACATGTGTCATTTATTGAAATACGAACAACCATATATCCAACATGCCACATCACAGTTGGGCCATTGTAGTTAGACCCGGACCCGGACGCGGATTTCCTGCAAAACGCTTTTGCAGGAAGTTCCCGCGCTCGAATGCTAGGTGGGCCCACCGTGACGTTTGTAATAAATCCACTCCGTCCATCCGTTTTTTCTTCTCATTATAGGATATTCGAAAAATAAAAAATAAATTGAGGTAGATCCTAACTCAATTGGCCGCAGGAGAGGGAAATGTAAGAAAATAAATGCCTATCATTAAAACCTTCTTATAACCAACCCATCCAAAATGTTTATAAGGTCATTTCTAATGGGATGAACTGAAAAAACAAAAAACTTAGCCTGATGCTAAACTTCCGTTGCCATACAAATATTTCAATGGTGGTCATTCAATACCCATTGTTTCCTCTCGCGTGGCCCACTTGGGTGTTTTTTCTGTCTCGTTTTTGTTTTCATGTCTTAAAATAAGCAGGAAAAACGGATGGACGGAGTGGATTTATCAAAAACACCACGGTGGACCCCACCTAGCTTTCCAGTCAGCAGCTTTAACAGGAAATCCGCGTCCTTTTTGTTGTCCCACACCTAATCAGCTACTGGATGGTATTGGGACACTTGGCAATTGTACGTTCAGGATCGAAGGATGAAAAACGTGTCAGATTGTAATTTGATGCGTGAGTTTATGATGGGATTATACTACATTCTAGAATATCTCACACACTCAAACCCAAAGTAGCTTTATCTGAAAAGTTCTGCAATTAGTTATATGTGGGGCCTACCGTGTTAGGTTCATGGCAAGAAATTCAGCTCGGTAGCTTTGATCATAATAGCCAGAAGGCTGTCACCAGACGTGGTGAGATTTGATTGGCCACGTCTTATGAGAGATAGCGGCCACCTAAAGCATTCTTGAAAGTTGTTGGTCAAGTAATATTCGACCGACGCAGTTTGGCCGGTGACCCAAAAACGCGCCAGTTGGTTGGTGTAAACTATGTGGGCTCATCATAATGTAATGTATTTGTTTTATCCACTTTGTACATTTATTTTTCCAACTTAATTTAACGACATAAGCCAAAAAAATGAGGTAGATGCAAACCTAAGGTGGACCACACCACAAGAAAAGTGAGGATTGAATGCTTACCATGGAAAGTTTCCCAGGTGCCATAAAAGTTTTCAATCAAGCAAATATGGGTGACTTCCTCTCATCCAAGTCTGTCTGATCAAGGGATTGGAAGGCAAATAAATATTACAGTATGCCTTGGAAGTTTTTAATATTAGACGTTAAAACAAGTATGGTTTACCTAAGATCTAGATCTACTTTATTTTTATTTTTTAGCTCATGCTTTAAAATGAGTTGGCAAAATAGGTAGATAGTGTGAATAATTACAACTAAAATTAGTTATCCATATGTAACAGCGGCACATGACCTAATTAAATTTCACCATATTAGATCATCAAAAACATCACTAGGTACCTCAGTGGCAGACTCCGAGGAGTTTCAACCCAAGATCTTGGGTTGGATACCCTTAGGTGGTGAAATCCCACTGTTGCATGTAAAGGTTCAAAAATTTTAAAATCATTAAATGTATTTATTTACTGGGCCATTGCTGACAATAGTTTTCAAATCAAGCATGCCATACGACCATGGCCATTGCATATGAGCTCGACTCGACGCAGATCAAACCCCAACTCAGCTACTGTTGATATATATATATATATATATATATATATATATATATATATATATATATATATATATATATATATATATATATATATATATATATAGGGAGATGGTCACCTGCGCACCTTTTCACGTGAGCACCAATGAGCACCTTTGCACACGTGTCATGTGCACAAAATCTGAACGGTCCAAGTGATGCCGCACCCCTTGAAATATCATAGGCCCAATTTTCACCGATACAAAACTCTGGTGGGCCATGGCAAAAGGAAACAGTTTCCTCCCTTGATTTGCATTTCTCTTTGCTATGGCTCACCAGAGTCATGGATCAGCCGAAAATGGGCCTATAAGATTTCAAGGAGTGCGGCATCACTGGACCGTTCATATTTTTGTGCACATGACACGTGTGCAAAGGTGCTCATTGGTGCTCACGTGAAAAGGTGCGCAGGTGACCATCTCCCTATATATATATATATATATATATATATATATATATATATATATATATATATATATATATATATATATATATATATATATATATATATGAAAGTACACTCTATGTGTTTGTAAAAATGCCGCACGGGCACGAACTCAGCTCAAATTGGCCTAAGTTGTTGACAAAACCAAGCCGAGCTAGCCAATCAAATTCAAAGACTGAGCCAAGCTGAGTTGAGGCTAGGGTCACCTAGTGGCCAAGCCTAGTTGAGCTATGCCGAGCTCGGCTCATGTTTGACTTGTGCTCGACTTGTGTACACCTCTACATGTAGGACATTCTCACAGCTAAAAACACATTAGGCATCATCATGGGCCCCAACTCACCAGTTGGGGCTAAGACTCTTAAGTTCCATCCCGGCCCATGATTAGTTAGGCCAGAGGCTCCACAAGCTGGCTGGAGCCCATGACACGTTACACTTTGCTGGATACAATCATCTCCACCGTTGGTTCTAGACCTGCATGTTTAACGGACAGATAAGTAATGGAATGGATCAAAGCTTGTGTACGAAACAGATAATTGGTGGGCCCAGTTCATTGCGGCTTATTAACACAGCTGGATTAATGTTCACGTGGCGTCAGACATGGACAGTTAAGTCTGGCTGGGGCCGAGCCGGCCGAGTTGACCCAGTAAAGGACTAAATTGTAATTTTCCAGCCAATAACGTGTTTCTCAAGAAAGAGAGGACACAAAGCATTATTACCGTTTGAAGCTTCAAAAGCAATCCCCAACTCTGTGGGACCCACCATGATGTATGTGTTTCATCCATTCCGTTCATCTAGTTTTACAGATCATTTTAGTTCTTGATAAAATAAAAAATAAAAAATGAGAGGGATGTAAATATCAGGAAGATCACACCACAAGAAAATAATAGTGATTGGATATCCACCATTAAATCCTCCTAAGGCCCACTGTACTGTTTATTTGACATCCAATCCGTTGATTAGGTCATAAAGACCCAGATGAATGTAAAAAACAAAGATTAGATTGATCTAAAACTTTTATGGCCCCCAAAAAGATTTTAATTGTCAATACTGTTTCCTGTAATGTGGTCCAATTAAGATTGGGATATAACTCAACTTTTTTTTCTCATACCATAAAAATACCTATAAAAGCATATGTACCGCATGGATGAAACACATAAATCATAATAAGGCCCACAGAGCACCGACCACCAGCCATTGGCTGGTGGCAGCGGGACTAGCCAATCCGTTTCCAAGCATTTCTATTTTCCACCGCAGCTTCTGTCCGCTTGCCGGTGGAAAAGTTCTGTGAACACCATCATCATGTTGTGTTTTATCCTGGCCGTCCATCCATTTTAGCCGCCACATGGAGCCAATGATGTGGGTAGTACCATGCATGTGGGCCCTCCTCGATGTACACATTGTATATCCATGCCTTTGATTTATTTTTCAGCTTATTTTTTGGTACAAAAATAAGCTGATACAAATCTCAGGTGGACGACAGCACAGGAAAATAGTGGTCATTGAATGCCCATCATTAAAAACTTCTTAAGGTACACCATAACACTTATTTGCCATCCAACTTGTTAATAAGGTGACATGGACTTGGCCGAAGGGAAAAAATAAATATTAGCTTGATCCAAAACTTTGTGGTCGATGACAACTTTTTTATGGTCTGTGACCATCGTTTCCTATGATGTGGTCAACCTGAAATTTTTATGTACTCCATTTTTTAGACTATGCCTTAAAATAAGCCAACCTAAGAGATACAGGGAGTAAATATACAGTGCATACATTGAGGTTGCAGCTAGGTTGTGACGAGTTTAAGGGAGCAAAAAATGACGGAGATACAAAGATAAGGGGAAACATGGCAAAGAAACAATGGGGATTGAATGCCTATTATTGAAAACTTCTTAATGGCCACAAAATTTTTAGATCAAGCTGATATTTGTATTATCCCTTTTGGTTACATGACTTTATGAATAAGTTAGATAGCAAATAAACATTACAATGGTGTTGTTGGCTTAGAGAGCTTTTCCACTGGCTAGGTAGGTGGGGTTTGGATAACCACCCAATCCCTCTCTCTCTCAAACAGGATGTCCACCCAATCCCTCTCTCTCTCTCTCTCTCTCTCTCTCTCTCTCTCTCTCTCTATCTCTCTCTCTCTCTCTCGAAAACTTGAAAACGGCCTTCCTACACGTAGAGGTGGGCATCGGTCCTGTTCCGATCGGATCCGGGCCAACCCGATCAGAACCGAAATACCACTGGGCTTACCCGAATCCGAACAGATCCGAGCACTGGGATCTGCACCACCCTGAATCGGACAGATCCGAAAGATGGATTGGCTGATCCGATCAGTGCCCGACTCGGCTTTCCGAATGGGCTAGGTTCCGATCGGTCCAGATGTAAGTTATCAAGTATCAACTGTGTATTATTGGAGTGGTTGTGTATCAAGCGTCATACAAAGCCAGAGTACCATACAGAAAGGGTATAAAGGCAATTTTACTTTTCAATCTCTCTGTCTCTCTCTCTCTCTCCTCCTTTCCTGGTCTTTTTCTTTTCTTTCTACCCCAAATGGAGCTCACGAATCGTCAGTCGATCGGACTCCATCGGTACGATACGACTCTCTCTCTCTCTCTCTCTCTCTCTCAATCTCTCGATTGTAATGGTGCGGAAGCACTCATCCTTTAAAAAAAAAAAATTTACTTTTTCAACTTAGTCTCTGATCCAGGTCATTTGGGTGCGAGAGATTGATGGCTGAAATGATTTTTATTTTTATTTTTTTGATTTTTTTTTGGATCGGATCCAATCGGATCGGATCTGGTCGGATTAGGCCTAATCCGAATCCGAGCCGAAAAGAATTCGGATCTGGATGGTGCTACCCGATCAGCACCGATCCAGACCGTCGGTTCTGTTCTGATCGGGTAGGATCGGGTCTGATCGGGTCGGATCCATCGGATCGAGTCTATTTTGCCCACCTCTACCTACACGGTAGGCCCCTTTTTAGAGAAAATTTTAAAACATTTTTGCACTTTATTTTATTTTAATTTATTTTTCTCGAAATAATCGCGTGAAAGTAAGACACAACAAGAGGAACTTGAATATCATGTAAAGCCATCATTCTTTAATCCAAGTGACATATTTGTCTAGCAATCAAGTCCATTCATCCATAGGACCCTGACTAGGACGGTATGTTTATAAAAATCACACCTATTAAACATCCTTATATATCCCACCAGTGGTTATTAAAATAATGACATAAAAATGGAAAATATTTAATGGTCCAAAGAAAATTAATTGAAGTGATTTTTTTACAAAAAGCCATAGTTATTAGGCCCACTAAATGCATGTATATATATACGATTGATTGTTATTCTTAATGATGTAATTCCCTAATAGTAGGTGCTATAGGGAAAATATGCATACCTATCGTCAATAGCTTAGGTGTGTTTAATGGCAACAGGTGCGATCCAACGGTCCAAGCACCCTCACCTCTCGTACAACCGGGAGGAAGACCCCATCTCCCAGCATCGGATCGAGTTTGCTCGACGTCAACAAATATGCCATCTCGACCTCAGCTAATATGCTAAGCTCGAACTTAGCAAATATGTCGGGCAAATACTATGAGCCCAACCTCAGTGAATATGTCGAGTCCAACTTCATCGGATCAGAGCCCAACCAAGAAGAGCTCGGCCTCTCATCATCATGTCGAGCTCGGCCCTAACGGTAGACCGAGCTTGACCTAGCCGGAGTTGCTGTTCGTCCGTCATCCACGCCGAAGATTTCGGAGACCATCTCCAACATGGTTCTTCTCACTGAAGATCTAGAAGGATCCCCACCACGTACAAACTCAGAATCCTACTAGGATTCTGTCCCTGCCAAAGCAGGAATGATCGCGCCCTCTTCCCATCTATAAATAAGAATATCTCCAAAAGGGAAAGGTACGCACAATCTCTAGCCCTAAACTCTTGACGTTCAGCTAGAATCGAATTCCTGACTTAGGCATCGGAGGGTCCCCGGCACGAGCCAAAATCTTCTTTATTTGTTCTTTACAGGCCCAGAGAAGGCTAACCAGATTTCTGCATCAACAGTATGTAAGAGAAATGATTTTATGTACACAAATCCTAAGACCCACCATCTCTATCAGTTGAGCCGCTCTATTCCTAGCCTTAATGCCAAAAATCAGGCAGGCCCTGGAGTACCTTGGTATAGGGAATAATGTAAAACCATGCCTAAAACCTTTAAATTCATGTTCATCTGAATTTTAAAGTAGCGGAAATTTTGGAGGTTCTTCGATCCTTGCTAAGAGCTTCAGTTGAGTGTAATGGATGTCATATAAACAATTTGGTAGTCCCACACAAGTAATTGTCTGAGTCGTTTCTTACAGTGTGGTCTACCTAAGTTTTGGAACAGCCTGATTTTTCACTTCCGTGGTGAAAATGGTGCAACGTGCCAGATGGACGGGTTGGATCTGATCATAGGCACTCGATTAAGGGTGCGCGAGCACGGTTCTTCAGCACATGTAACAACATTGTTGTAACACAATTACAGTTCATTGAGATTTGAAAGAATGATACTACCAAATATTCATTCTCTTCCTCCGAAGTCTCTTTCTAAAATACCCATTACCCACCATTTCTTCATCCACAACCATCATTCAACGTTACAGTAATTAGAAAAAAAAAAAAACAAAGGGTTACTATAACTCATCCACCGTACATATGGCACACATGCACGCCAATCCACACCGACCAAATTGTGGTCACCCTCATGGATGAATCTTAGCCCCAAAATGACACTGATCAAACAATCATAACCATCCAATCGGTGACCATAAAATAAACATGGTCGCAAATCAATGGGGAGAAATTAAACGGGTAAGATCGTCTAATAATTATAAATTTCATTCCATGTTACATCCACAATAGGACCCACGTTCCAGATGAGTGTGAATGTAAGCCACGTGTACGGTCGACGATTGCACCATGCAAGTGGCATCCGCAGACACAGAACTACTGTGGAATTTCTACTATATTCATCACTCATTACACTAATCCAAAAAAAAAAAAAAAAAAACAAAAACAAAAACAAAAACAAAACAAAACAAAAAAAATCATTAACTAAGAAAAAAGATTAAGAAGACCAAATGCAAAATCACAACCGTAGGATTGTTACCGATGGCGATCGCCGATGATGAGGGAGGCGATTTTTTGAAATAGAAAGGAAAATAAGGTAGAATTGGATCAGGAGGAGGAGGTACAGGATAAGTAAAATATGGTGGTGGGCCATAAGGTAAATATCCAGAAGGTGGGGGGTAATAATAACCTCCTGTCGCCGGAGGCGGATTGTAAGAGCCCGACCCGGAAGGCGGGGATGGTGGGGATGGTGGTGGGCCGTTCGGCGTGGCGGTCGATGTGGGCGGTGGCAGACATGGGTACTCGCATTCGTTCGGAGGCGATGGCGAATTGTATTGGATCTTATTGGAATTTGCTGCATCAGACGTTTCTGCGATCGGGAATTTCGTGACCATGATCAAGAAAAGGATGGCTGAGATTGGTTGGATGAAAATTGTGGCCATTTTCATGTGGAATTGGATGGAGGAGATGAGAAAGAAATTGAAGATTTGGGAGGGGGATTGTTTTGGCACTTGAGACTGTGGTTGGGGCTTTTGTCATCACTCTACGTGGAATTATACAATTGGAATATTGATTGAATTGAAGTAATGTGTAAGTTATCCGGTAGGTGTCAAATGCGTGTCGAAAGCTTGACGGGGGTGTCAAAATGGTTTCCATACAACGTTGTAGCTGATTTATAACATACAACGTTTTAGTTTTCTGATATTGTGTCAGTTGGGTGGAGAATCCGAACCGTGAAAATGGTAGAACGTACCATTGACATTACGTTTAGAAGAAATTGAAATAATATATTCATTAAATGGGGCTGCATTGGCTGTCCAAAAATTTCGACGGTGTAGATAACTTGGTGACTGTATCATCCATATTTCTTCATCGTTCAATTATCTAAAACGTTGAAACTATGGGATCTACCATGGATAGCGTATGTACCAAAATTCCGTAAATTGGAAGATCCGAGCCGTAAAATACGTGGCCTTATATAGGTTGAATGGGAAATGTTGATGTGTGATCTGTGAATGTTTCTTTCTCGACTGCTGGTTGAAAGCTTCTGGACTTTAAGATTTTTAGTGTATGGGCCACCCATGGCCTGGCCCATGATACCTACCATTTTGGATCATTGAACAAAGGTCGGGCCGAGCATTATATATTACCTCTTCCATAGATTATTTATTTATTTTTATTTTTTCATTTTAGCTCTTTCCGGGGGCCGTCTCATTTGTTGCTTACGAACGGAAAGGAAAAGAAAAGAAACGAAAAGAAAAGAAAGAAAGAAAGAAGGAAAGAAAGAGAAAGAAAAGTAAAAGAAAAGAAAAGAGGAGAGAAAAGAGAAGGAAATGAGAGAGGGAGATGTGCGTGACAATCGTCCATCCATTCCTTCATCTTTGGTAAATGTTAAGTTGCAGATTCCAAGTAGATGATGTGGAAGGATGAACAATTATAGTTTTCTTCGAGATGAGTAAACAAAGTCGACTCAACGGGGTATTCACTGAACTCGTTTTATTAGGATTGAATTATAGGTGCTAACCAAATTAAGTAATCTCCTTTCATAATAACTTATATTAAAGTCCTAATTTAGAATGATAATTTGTGTAACATAAACGTAGATGGAAAATGAAATCCTAGGTTAAAGCTTAACCTTATGATTTGTGTAAATTTTAGTTAAAGTTGAACCAAAAGTGCATACACCAAGTTCTAATGACATAAGAGCCTCGACTTTAGAGGTAAGGGTTTTTATCCTGCGTTGATACATTTTATCTCGCCTTTATATTTGTCATTTTCATGCCTTTTATCTGTTCTTAGATTTTTCATTACTTTCTCCCTGTTTTCATTTTAAATTACCATCAACAATTATTGGCCTTTTGGGATTATGACGTGATGTCCATCACAAGGAGTTTTCCTAAATTCATGTGAGGCTATAGATATAAGCCTTGCTCTTGGCTTTAGTCATAACTAAGTTGACCTTTGTCACTTGCCCCTTATTCGAGCTAGCCATTGCCGCTCACCTTTTTACCTTAAGGGTTCAGCAGGTGTCTTGGTATTCTTTACCTTCCATAGTTCAAGGGTTTTTCTCTTAGTGCAAGTACTATGTTGGGAATCTCTCCTCTAGCGATTAAATAAATATCGTAGATGTAATGCGTTTTCAGTAGCGGTCCTGGATGACACGTAATTCCATGTTTCACGGGTGATGTTGCACTAGTTAGTGTATGTAAGCCGTTATGTATACGCATTACATCAATTCCTTTCTTTTGGGGATAATTGTGGCAATTAGTCGCTCCAATCTGGGTGCATATTCACCTGGTCATGTGTTGTGCCCATTTTGGATTACCGCATAAATCCATGTTAAATGTAGAACACACCGGTGAATCTCCATAATATGGAATGCAGGGCGAGTCGGATTACTATAATCATATTCTACATTATGGCGATCGTTAAGGGTGATAAACCGTATATACATTGCTAGGCATGCATATCATATAGAATACTTATACATTGATATCTCTTATAGTTGTGGAGCACGCACGAACGTATCAGACCCTTTACATTATTTTATGAATCTGTCGGATTACTGCTAATCTTAAAGGATGACCATCACTACGAGTAGGGCATTAACCCTCTCCCAACCATACAGATTATGCAAGTGACGTACAGATTAAAGACATAGTAAATATTCTCCCTAAGAAAAATTATGTTGAAAGAATAAGAAGAAAATTTATGATTTTGTTTTATACTTCCTCTGCGAACTCGATGAATGTAATAAGCTGACAATTTATGTAACTGCAATACAAGGTCAATCACTGACGATCCCAGCCATGTCGCGGTCCTATGAAGATCCTAATTTATTTAAAAAGAAAACAATCTAAAAATAAAAAATAAAAAATCAACGGTCAGCTATGGTCCATTATCTGCCCATTATCAATATTAGTACCGACAATATTTTTCAAATCCTGAATTACATAACTGTTTAAAATGAAAATGAAATACCCCAAAAGTCAGGCAAATCCATCCATTAGCTGAGCCCACACGTACAAAACAATAGACAACACACAAAAATCTCCAAATTCACATGGGCCCACCTAATGTTTTGCATTGACCAGATTTTTGGAGCGTTCTGTTTTCAGCTGAGCATGCATCTGGACCCTTGTTTTTTTCCTGACAGATAAGCAATGGAATGGATCTAAGGTTGAGTATGGAAACGGATAGTTGGTGGGCCAAGATCAATGCCGGCTTATTAAACACCGCTGGATTGATGTTCTCGTCAGTTCAGATTGGATGGGCCCAGGCTGGCCCAGTTGACCCAGTAAAAGGCAAAATTGTAATTTTCTAACCACTAACGTGCTCCTTAAGAAAGAGACGGCTCAAAGCAATATTACCCTTTGAAACTTCAAGAACCACTTCTCCTACCACAACCACTCTAACAACTTGAAAACAATCAGCCTTACCTTAAAAATAAAAATTTTAAAAATAATAATAAAATAAAAAAACGTGCACCTTCCTAAGTTGTCTCCCTCCCATCTACACCGACACGTGTGCGGTGATCATAACAGCGTGAAAGTTCAAACTTCTAAAGGCTAGGAATGTTGGGTCATTGTCCTTTTTAAGTGGTGGGCCATCCATATTTAGGCCCAGAAAGACAACGTTTCTGATCACTGATATATACACTAAATACATGGTGGAACTGCGAAGGACGATTTCAGATGGAACTGCGAGACATACGCAGAATGATCCAGTCATACTCTGGCATAGTACGACACTTGATACGCAGGCACTTAGAAATTGTACATGTTGCATGCATCTACTCAAATAAACCGTATAACTTGTGGAATACACTGTTGGTAAGTGACAAGCCAAAAATCAGGTTGTTTGAAAAATCCTAACCTCTGATTCTTTGGACACTTGTTCTTTGAAATAGAACCATTAGATATTTTTCATTTTCAACAGTTTAATAAGCGTAATTTTCTGTTCATGACCCATAATTTGGACAGTTTAGTTTCTAAGTGTCTGTGTATCATCCATCGCACTCTGCCAGAGTATTAAAAAATGATTGATCTTGCCCGATGGGTGATGTTAGATAAAAGCTATTTGGGGCTCCTGGTCCGGCGTGACAGATGGTTTGTTAGATCTTGGCCGTTCATCGGGCTGGCCCTTTCTTGGATGCTCCTGGGCCTAAGAAATCGGGACTTCTGAAAAGGGTAAGGAATAGTCCACGTTCAACGTATATGTGTGGCCCAACTGATGAGTGGACGTATTAGACTTATAGAAAATAGTTCGTAATGAAGGGCCGGCTGTGATGAACGTTCCGTATACCTCACACGTGTGCGCTTGTGTTTGGCGCATCAGCACGCGCGGGTGCAAAATAGCATTTGAGTAAAGGAGAACCGTTGACGTAAGCACGTCGGAGAGATGGGGCCGTTGAAACGTCAACATTCCACGATTGACAGAATCGAGAAAGCCGATTCCTTGCGGAAGAGATAACGCCGACGAGCTTTTGTCTTGTGCACTCGGGATTGGCCCCCGTCCTTATTATCAGTGGGCCCACTGCCGAACCACCGGATCTGAAGACCCCAAAAGCATGCATAAGGCAGTTCATGTACATGTGAGAGTAGCACGTGGGAACAAGATCCAATCCATCCATCACGTGGGTCCCATTGTTTAGATCCTCTGGGTCGAGTATCGAACCATCATGGTCCTCCTTTGAGCCAGGAAATTATTAATTTTTGAACGGCTTAGGAAACCTTACCCATTGTTTTTCCTTTTGTCCATTTCTTTTGTAAATTGTGGTCCACTTGATGTACTGATTGGAGCGATTTTCGTTCCAGAGGATCAAAACAGGTGGATCCACCTTTTGGATGGCTTAGATAAATGTTTATGTATCCGATTGGGATTTTTAGTAATGCATAGATGAGACGCCTTGCATACACATAGGGGTTTATTAACCCTCTCCAGCGATAAGATGCATATCAGCCTGCACAGTGTCCAGAGTATCAAAGTTATCAAAGTTTCCGTGCATTCATATTGGGGATTGAGTGTCTTGTGGAAAGACAATAAATAAATAAAAAATAAGAAAGAAGACAAAAGACTAATTATAATCCTTGTTTAATTAAGTTTTAAGCATCAAGTAAATGAATCATTATCAACTTTTCTAAGTGTTTGATTAAAAAAATTACTATATAAGAAACAACAAGACTTAAAGTAAATAGGTAAATGGTGGCAAACAAGTAATTATTACAGGCGTCTTTGTTTAATTTATATAGGGAAACTCAATCTTGTAATAGGTGGCCCCCACCATGACATACATGCTATATCCACATCATCCTTTTATTTTATTTTTATTAATTTTTTCAGATCATCTAAAGGCATGAGTTTAGAGATGAGACAGATCCAAAGCTCAAAGAGACCACGTCATAGAAAATAGTGGCGATTGAATGCATGCCTACCATTGAAAAGTTTTTAAGGTTGCAGAAGTTTTAAATGAAACACAAACATCGGCCATAGAATATACGTGACACAGAATACACCTGACACAGTGAAGTCTATTCTCAAAAATCTTATCAATCAACATCCACAAATACCAAAGTCATGATTATTTATTTATTATCATTTACATTTGCATGCATTTACAGATAATAATCAAGGGTGTGTTTGATTTTTTATTTCTTGCTTAAACGCATGTAAATAACAAATTATTGCTTTTTACCTCTTTAGAAAGCAAGGGATATTTTTTCTCTAAAAGTGTTTCCAAAAGTATTGACTTCAATTTCTGGAGGCCATCATAATGTGTGTGTGTGTGTATATGTGTATATATATATATATATATATATATATATATATATATATATATATATTCATGCCCTCCATCTATTTTACCATAACATTTTAAGGCATGGGACCAAAACTAAGGCAAATCCAATAATGCTCAAGTGACCCACACAGCAGGAAATCATGGCCGTGAAATATCCACCGTTAAAAAGCTTTTACTTCCTAGGGTCAACAAAATTGGTTATTTGTCATGTAACCGGTTCATGTAATCACATAGATATAGAAGAGGGAAAAACATAAATACCAGCTTGATTCAAAACTTCTTAGCTCCCAAATGTTTTTAACAGTTGGTATTGAAATCCCACTAGTTCTTGTGGTGTGGTCCACTTGGGCTTTTGATTTGCCTCAATTTTTAGCTCATGCCATAATATCAACATGTAGATAAGCTATATACATCACAGTGGGCTCCACATAAAATTAGCACCCTCCTTTAAAAAGCAATTATTACTTATTTATAGGGATTAACCAGGGTGAACTAGAAAACAAGCCAGCCTAAAGTAAATTATAATCATTACATTTTTATATACTAAAAGTCTCTTTTTGCCTGTAGTGGTTATGTAAAACAAAAGGTAATATAATATAACCATTGCAATTGGATATAAATAAAATGCAAGTAATGTCACCTTACAATTATAGGAATAAGTAATCATTATCCATAAAATGTACTCCATGAATTTCACTTTAAAAAAATAAAAATAAAATTACACGCACACACCCCCACACACTCAGGCCGTGGTGGGATTTCACCACCTATGGATACTTGAACCCTCGATGGGGTGTTGGAACTCCTGAGAGTCTACCACCGGAGCAAAAGTAAGGATCTCTGCAAAATTCACTAAAAGACTATCTGGGTGCCACTTGAAGATGAGTTCATCTCATGCTAGGTACATTACCCACAAACAGCTATATGGTTGGAACTTTCATGTGATTCATTCATTCTATCCGGTGTGCTGTTTCTTGTTTACCTTGAAACTTAAAAATCATGACCATCCACAACTTGATAAACTGCACCTTGTAAAAACTATAGAACATGACAAGCACAATTAGTTTTATGTAAGGCCCACCATGGTGTTTATATGCCATGAGATAAAAGAATTACCCAAATAATAGTATTCCAAAACTCAAATATGCCATACAATATGAATTTAGAGGTTTTTAAGTATGATTTGTAGGGTGGCCCACATAGTTATTTAATTAACCTGATTTCCATATCAAGGCTAAACAAGGCTGATGCACCTAAGAAGTAGGGTCGATTTCACATGCGTTTTTTTCTCATATGTAGAGAAAATGACTGCGATGGGCGGGATCTAACCCATGGCTCAATGATAATGAAAGTGTGTTTCAATACTGAGGTCGTGGGTTTCAATGCTTATGTTGAAAGATAAAAATGAAAAAATGACCCTGACAGGTACCATCGTGTGCTACACATTGCTTGTGTTATTCATTCAATTTTATTAATTCTTAATTAATTATATGAGTAATCTGTGATTGGACGAATGCTATATTAAAATACCATTCATGCTTGTTCCCAATGAATGAACGGTTTAGATTGTCATACACGTGTGCTGTCTACTTAAGGCATGTTATATCTTTATATTAAAATAAAAAAATAAGCAAGCCCACGGACCCTTTAGTCTATTGGGGCGGCTACATGAGTCATGTGACTCAAGTAGCCCCAGCAGACTCAGAAAGTCTGTCCATTTGCTTATTTCCTGATCGGGTACAGAGATGTGACACACGTCTAAAAGAAACGCATATATCCAATCAGTAAGTTCTGCTTATTCGATCATTGTGTTCTTTTGTCTGTGACCCCTTTATAGATCTGAATCAACGGTTTGGATCATCATTCAAAAATTTGTCTGTGGCCCCTTTATATGCCATCCATATCCATTTATCTGATATGACTCATCTTAATGAAAGAATTATCCAAATCATAGTATTCCAAAATCCAAGCTGGTCATATAATATGAATTTAGAGGTTTTTAGGTATGATTTGTATGGTGGCCCACCTAGTTGTCTAGACAACTAATTTTGAGATCAAGGTTAAACAAGAGATGATACACCTGATGAATAGGGCCGATCAATGATAATTCATTTCTCCCATGTTAGAGAATGATGTAGAGCGGGTCGCGGATAGTTACATGGCAAAGATGGGTCAGAAAAGGCCCGGTCGACGACAAAAGTGATCCGGACCATCCGATCTTAAATCGGGCATATCTCGCAATTTGGAATGAGTTATCGGACATAAAATATATGATTTTGGGGTAGAACGAGCTACTTTAGCCAACCAACCCCACTATGCTGGGTTGCGCAAGCTAGATTTATGAAATACTTCCAGATCGACGATCGTTTCCCTATTTTAATTCTGTTTTTACTATAAATAGTAAGTTTTAGGCCTCGTTTGTTAAATCTAACTCTAAAGACCGAATCTGAAATTTGAAGCCTGAATTTGATATCTAAAGCTTGAATCTGAAATCTGAAGTAAAAAAAAAAAAAACTTATTTGATAATTATGGCTGAAGTCTAAAAATTAAGTATTAAATCTGAAACAAACTGTTTGTGAACAAACATCTTAAATGTGTGAAATATGTTAATTGACACATTTACCCCTATCTCTCGTTTTGAAATGTTTTACATTATAAAGAAATTATTTTTTTATTAAATGAAAATAAAATTATTATATTTAATTCAAATAAACTAAAATACTTGATAAAAAAAAAAACTAAAATATCATCATAAGGCCCACCTTATAGGATTGAACACCAGTAGCAACAAAAACTTCAAATAAGGCCCACCTTATATTTAGATGTTATCCAAACCATTTATAAGGTCATTCCCAATTGGATGAAGTGAAAACATGTTGATCCAAAACTTCTGTGGCCTATTTAAGTTTATTTTTCATCCAATATGTTCATAAGGTCACAAATACCTGTATGAAGAGGGGAAAAATATCATATTGATCTAAAACTTTTGTGACCCCAAAAAGGGTTTCAATGGTAGACGTTCAATCTCCCGCTGTTTTTTGCAGCTTATTTTTCATCTCAAGCTTTAATATGAGCTCGCCAAATGGATGGATGGTTTGGATATAACACATACCTCATGATGGGACCCACGGAACTTGCTAACTTCAATACAGCAGCAGCTATACAACTGATGTGAGGTGCACCAACCAATCTGCATCCTACTTGGACGCGGATTAGCTACTGACAGGTTGAATAGCGAGATTGGCTACCGAAGTGACATCATCAAGTTCCATGGGCCCACTGTGATGTATGTGAGCCCACTGTGATGTATGTGCTTTATCTACACCGTCCATCTATGTGGATATTTAATTTTAAAGCATGAGTTAAAGAATGAGGGATCCAAATATGTAGTTGACCCCACCACAAAAAATAGTGGCGAGATTGATGCCTACCATTGAAACCTTCCTAAGGCTCACCATGATTTTTATTTGAAACCCAACCTGTTCACAAGTTAACACAGACATGAAAGAAGGAGAAAAACAAATATCAGCTTGATCAAAAACTTTTGTGGCCTATTTAAGTTTTTAATGGTGGGCTTCGCTCTCCCCACTGTTTTCTGTGGTGAGGTCCACCAGAGCTTTGGATTTAATTCATTCTTTGGATCTTTACCTAAAATTATATTTCCAAATGGATGAACGACGTGGATACAAAACCTACATCATGATGGGGCCCACATAACTTGGTGACGTAACTTCAGTAGCGAGTCTCGCTACTCGACCTATCGGTATCCAATCCGCGTCCGTGGAAACAGATTGGCTACTCCCCTGCCACCAGCCAATGGCTGATGGTCGATGTTATGTGGGCCCCACCATGATGTATTGTCACGCCCCAAACCCAGAAATCGGATTCACAGGAATCCAAATCACTGAATTCGGTGTCGACAGCCTCCGTAGTACTCCATTATCGACTTTTAGCGTCCATACGCCAGATTCCAATCATGGGATCCTACAAGGATGATTTTTTTGTACATTTAACTCGCGATAAGCATAACCACAAGATTACCCATTTCATAAAGGCAACATCATCATCACATGTCCACTAATATAATCATTTGAGTACAATGCTGAAAGGGAAATACATAAATCGAAAATCAAGCTCCAGAAGACCACTGTACGCTCCAAGCTCAACAATGCTGCAACCTAACATCACCTGCACGCATCTATCGTGCATAAGCTTATAGAAAGCTTAGAGGGTGGTGTAAGTGTGTGCACAAGGTAAGTGCCAAGTAAGCAATATCAGAGTAATCAAAGTAAGCGGGAATACTAGCAAGCCCATAAATCATACAATATCATAAATAAGCAGAAATACTGACAATAGCATGAATTATCCGAGTAAACAACATTATTAACAAAGTCATAAATCATACGATAACAGAGTAAGCAAAAATACAGACAAGTCCATAAATCAATCAATATCAGAATACGCATTATAAAACATCTATGCAAATGAGGAGTCATAAAGAGCCAAACATCAGATGCCAAGGATGCGATGCAGTACGCAATTCCTAATGAATGCACGGATACCATCAGTCGTATGTAGGATCGTATAAACACATAAACATAGTAGCTCAGGAATGCCATATGCGTAGATGTAATGTCTTTGTGCGTGCGAATGGAATGACCATGCTGGAGTGTGAAGTCGGGATGATAGTACGTAGTATCGCAGGCTATGGGGTCCATCACAAGGGCCTTCTATGCAAATCAGTCTCATACCTAAATTTGGATAGTCAGACTCAATGTGGTAAACTCCTGATCTTAGGTTAGTCGTGCGCCCAACCGAAATCCTAACCATGCGAAGGTACACGTAACAAATAGTTGTGCACCACCAGCCCGAGTGGATAGTGAATAAATGAATGAATGAGAATGCAACTCCTACTCAATAAATCCACATATCAGTACGGTTCATCTCTGAGATCATCACCGGGGTCTATTACACTCCAAATGGCATTGCCGCTCTCCCAGCCGCACAGTCCAAGTGAGCGTAAGAAACCTCACTATCCGCCTGGCCAATAGTCTGCCAATACCTATCCGGCACGTCGATAATGGACTCATTCCTCGAGCTGGTCAGACTCAGCCTAGCAATGCCCCCTACGCTCAGGCCGGTAAGGTCACACCCCCTCCCAACCGACCACAACACAGTGGGAGACGCGGCTTCCTGGAATTCGGCACTCGGGCGCTCATGTATCCACTCGGTCTCGACGTTGGGGCGTCTCCTGGCCACGGAGGTTTAAGGATTTTCACCCAGGGACATCTATGGCGCCCGTATGCTAGAACCAAATATTTTCGGTGTCCCCTCTGGCCATCCACGATATGCGTGTGGAGGCTACAACCCTGATATATCTAGGGCGTATAAAAATTACAATGCAAGATGCATGAGTCATACAATCCAGACATGCATCAATCCTGTGCATACCGTGCGTTCATGTAAAATAACCTCCGCCTATCAGAGAGTCTCATAACAACACACTCAATGATATATGCAATGATCAACCACATCTCATAACAAACATGCAGATGATGCGTATGGGCATGTATCATGATGCTATGCTATCACATACTCATAATTAGTATCAATAACCGAAGCATTAACAATATCGCCTCGATCGGTAATCGGTCAATCGGCCACGTCAATCGCCGGTCGCGATCGAATGAAGACCTCGATCGACAATCGGCCACGTCAATCGATCGGCAATCGGCCACGATCAATAATCGGCCTCGATCGATCAATCGTCGATCATCGGCCATGACACCAATCGAGCGAGCGATCGTCGCAATAATCGGCCCACGTCATGATCGATAATCGGCCACGATTGATAATCGGTACGATCGGTCACGATAATCGACCTCGATCAATAATCGGCCTCGATCGGTAATCAGTCGATCGACCACGATAAGAAGTCGCAACATCACCACGTTAATCGATAATTGGCCACGATTGGTAATCAGTCATAATAATCGCCTCGATCGCTAATCGGCAATCGCCACGATAATCGGGATCAATCGATAATCGCCACGAATCGCAGTAAATCGGTCGCGATCGATCGATTGGAATCGACAATCGGTTATGATCCATCGGCCTCGATAATTCGCCAATCGGCGGTAATGTCCACGGCGATATCGGATCGATCGATAATCGATAATCGATCGATCGATAATCGAAATCGGAAATCGGTCGAGACAATCAGAATCGATCGATAATCAGAATCAGCAAATCGGTCGCGTCAATCGGAATCGATAATCGGTGATAATAATCGAAATCGATCGATAATCGGCATCGATAATCGAAATCGACAATCAGCATTGATGAGAATGACCTAACAAGGCCTAAGGGAAGGTCACAATGTAGACATTCAACCATCATCGTCCATCAATGTGGACATTTAACCAACATCGCTCCCAACGAGTGACCCACACAGAGCCAAACATATGGTGGGCCCATGGCCTCACACAAGGGCCTCTTACAACCACCATGGGCCGTATCAATGGGCCGCATCATGGGCCAGAAATACATCTCAATGGGCCTCATCAAATGGGCCATAAATATATCGAAGTGAGCCTCTCGAATGGGCCACAAAATACATCAAGGTGGGCCTCGTGGATGGGCCACAAAATACATTAAGGTGGGCTACATTAATGGGCCTCATAAAAGTCAAGTGGGCCGCACCGATGGGCCTCATAAACATCAAGTGGGTTGCACCGATGGGCTTAATACATATCACGATGGGCCTTGCCCATAGCCTAAGATTCAAGTAGGTGGGCCCCATCATATGGGCCTTAAATATACAAACAGGTGGACCTCATGGATGGGCCATAGATACCTCAAGGTGGGCTGCATATACGGGCCGCACCAATGGGCCGCACCATATACAAGTGGACCATATCAATAGGCCACAAATACATCCGGGTGGGCCCCATGGATGGGCCATAAATACATCAAAGTAGGGCCCACCATATTCTCCATCCAATTTGGCCATAAGATCACAAAGTCTTGGATTAAGAGGGAAAACAAATTCATATTATTCCAAAGCTTTCTGTAACCTCAAAAGGTTACGTTCAATCTCTACGATTTTCAGCAGGGTGGTCCACCTGATAGATCTGCCTCATTTATTTATTTATTTATTTTATTTTTATTTTAGTCTCAAGCCTTAGGACAAGCTAGCCAAAATGATGGACGGTTTGGATATAACACATACCTTTGATCAGACCCACATATCTTGTTGTCATCCACACTACAGCTAGGTGGGGTCCCCACCGTCCAAATGAACGGTTGGGATAAAATACATATAACATGGTGGGGTCCACGGTACGGATGGGACCCACAGAACTTGCTGACACATACAATGGTGGTCCCCACCGTCCAGATGGACGGTGGACGATGTGGATCATCAACGTGGAGCCCAGGCCCAGCTGGTCTGAACGGCGTAGACATACAGCACATACATCACATGTGAGCTCCACAGATAGACGGTGCTAATAAGGCACACGCATCTCGGTGCACCCCACCGTCTAGTGATCTGGACGGTGGAAGTAAAAACACATATATCATGGTATGGCACACATCACACTGTCCGGATGGACGGTGTGAATACAGAATATATACATCAAGGTACGTCCCATCCCACACGTGTGGGTGGGTCCCACGCCTGACAGATGGACGGTATAAAAAAATATCACGGTGAGCCTGCAGCGCTCGAACACGGACGGTGTGGATGAGGCCATGATCATCCACCAATCATGGCAACACAGCAGCTATAACGCCTGCTGTAGGTGCGCTGGCCACTTGGCCGTTAACAAAGGTGGGTCCCACGTGGGTGTGGCCCACCAATGAAATATATATTATATTATATAATATTATAAATATATACTTATATATATATATATATATATATATTCCAGATCTGGACGGTGTAGATTGCATGAGTTAAAGGTGGGTCCCACGTGAGGTGGCCCACATAACATTTAATATAAAAATTAAATTATATTTATATAATAACACGTATTATAGTATATATGTGAGTGTGTGGGAGGGTGAGATTGTTAGCGCCCTATGGCACTGTCCAGACCCTCTGGACGGTGCTGATCTACAGATGTTTTAAAGGATGGGTCCCACGGCTGTAGGTCAGTGTGGATAAAATGCGTCACAGTGGGCCCAGCGTCCACAGATGGACGGCCTTGCTGGCCTATGGGTATAGGTGGGGTCCACGTGAGTGGGCCATCCCAAAATCAGGCTGGTATCTGTGCTTTCCTTTCAACCAAGCCTGTCTTGGACAGGCAGCCACAAAAATTTGCTGGACTGTCAGTGAGGTTGCGCCGGCTGGACATTCCTTCTAGATGGACAGCCCGGGTTTGATGTGTACATCAGGTGGGCCCCACATCATCATAAAAAAATAGAGAGAGAGATGGAGACCGGAGTAGCGGAGGGACCCCGCCACTATGGGTCCCTCTTTGAAACAACACATACATCAAGATGGGTCCCACATATGTGGGCCCTCAAATCACAAATCAAATAATAAAATCACCCACAAACAAAGAAGATTCACCCACCTTAGATTTCTCCTTCCTTCTTCCACCAATGTATGCTAGAGCCCCAATTGAACAATTTCAATGGTCGGGATCAAACTTGGATGGTGGAGATGAGAGATAGGAAAGTGGGTCACACAAGCTCACCTAGGGAAGCTTGCTTGGACGTGGGATGCTTGCTTGGAGAATGAGAGAAAATGAAAGAGAGAGAGAGAGAGAGAGAGAGAGAGGAGTGATGGGAGAAAGATGGTGAGGTGATGGGAAAGTTGACTTTAGGTAAGGGTGATGTAAGAGGGGGATGGGTGCTTGTACTTGATTTGATGGGATGGAGTACTTGACTTATGACATGACTGATGGGACATTCTCTTGGGATTTGTAATGCGCGGCGTTTTCCTCGAACTAAACGCGGGCCGACATCTTCTAGCCTGGGTATCGGGTCGGTGCGTGAGTCGCGGCATTGGAACCGCGGCGACGGCGCGGTCGCCAAGGTATAGGTTTCGGGTCGAGCCGACTTTGGTATGCAAGTCTTGTCTTAAGATCATGCGCAACGTTGGCTTTAGGTCGAGGATTACCGGAATTCGACCGGAAGGATCGCGGAAGCCTTCGGAACAGTACGGACTAGGATATGGGTCTTACATGTATGTGTTTCATCCATTCCATCCATCCATATTTCTAGATCATTTTATGGTATGAGACCAAAAACGAGGTATATCCCAATCTCAAGAGGACAACATTACAGGAAAACAGTGTTAAATGAATGTCGACCATTAAAAACTTTTTGTGGGCCATAAAAGTTTTGGATAAAGCCAATCTTTGTTTTTCCCATTAATCTAGGTCTATATGACCTAATCAACAAATTGGATGTCAAATAAACAGTACATTGGGCCTTAGGAGAATTTTAATGGTGGATAATCATTATTGTTTTCTTGTGGTATGGTCCGCCTGAGATTTATATTCCTCTCATTTTTGGTATCAAGCTCTAAAATGATCTTTAAAAATGGATGAATGGAATGGATGAAACACATACATCATGGTGGGGCATAAAGAAGTTTCATAGGTTAAAAGTTGATCTTGTATTGCACAAATAATTTAAAGAGAAAATATTATCGTAGTAACTTGAAAAGGGGTAATTTTGGAAGCAAAAATTTTTATTTAATAAAATATTTACTGAGCGCATTCCGCATTCACCGTTAAGCTAGACTCCTATCATGAAAATTCAGTGAAAAACCACTTAGCGCTTTCCTTCTTCCATGTTAACGACACATTAACAAACACCACTAAACACGAAACATTTTCCTAATTTTGTGTTAAGTGCAAAATTTCAATATTAACAAACAGGCCCTTAGTTTGATTATAACTCTTCATCCGTTGGGCTTTAGGAGTTGCGCCCAACGCAAAAGGAGTGTGAAAAAATTAGGAGAACAGCTTGGTGAGGCTAAATAGGACACTTACTATTTTTGGCCAAAAATCTTGCGCACTAGTAGACATCATGATTTACGACTGTTTATAAATAGTAATTTTACCATTTTTAATAAGTCGCGAATTCTAGGAGTTCCAATCGTAGTTTGATTATGATTTCTCTCTCATTGCTTGGTATCTCTATTTAAAGGGCTGTGAACTCGTTTTTATTGATTCATCAATCAATTTCAAATTTATTAGAACTTATTTTTATTTTCTTGCTTTCTTTCCTCGTGGATTTGAGAAGTCTCTATGAGGAATTTAGAGAAGTTTCGTGAATTGAAAATAGTTATCCTCTTGAGAAAGACAGTGCTCGACCTCTTGCGTCCTCCCCTGCTTCAAAGAAAGTGACTTTGATAAGTGTTAGATTCATAGCCCGTATTCAGATCACCCACATACCATGTTTAAGAGAGTGATATGTAACTCAATGGCACATACTTGAATCCGCCATCACGTTGTATGTCAAGATTACTGGAGAGAATATTGATGTGTAAGTCTTCCGCCTCCTCTACATCTACGGTTATATGCGTTTTCTAATGGAAAGAGAAAAGTTCGCAGAAGTATGATGACTTGGGGACCAAGTACTCTCTTATAAAATGAGACCATGTGAAGGTCTCACTCATGGTAGGATTCTTCCAAGCCAGCGACTCCTCAATTCTAATTTCTCTTATACTTTATGCCTATAACAAACTGTGTACACTTACCACGATGTGAGCTCTGCTTATGGTCATGTACTTAATTCAAACCGATCATCTCATCGCCAGATGGAATTATGCCATACATGGCCCACGATTTCAACAATAAGCATTGTTGCCTCCTCTCATTTCCTTTCAATTTTATTATTTCTTTAATTAATTATATGAGTAATTTGTGATTGCACGAATCAAGAAGCGTATGATGCTAATTTCAATTTGTTTGACTATAAAATGATTAATTTTAAATGTCTAAGCTTTATACTTTCATTTATGGCTTATTACTTCTCTTAGCTGTATGCATTGCGCAATGCAATTAACAAACTCATTTTTAAGTGGCACCCAAACAAGCCCTTTACTATTTCTCTTCCATTGCCTTTGATTTTTCTAGCCCTGCTCATGCAATACCATTCATGCTTGTCCCTAATGAATGAACAGTTTAGATTGTTCCAAATCAATGAACAGCTTAGATGATCACACACGTGCCCCTTGTACTTAATGCATCTCAAATCTCTATATTCAAATAAGAAAACAAGCACCGCCACCGACACTTTAGTCTATTGAGTCAAGTCGCCTCCTTAAAGTCAGTCCACTTGCTTCTTTCCATACTTTGGTACACATGCATTCCAAGACAACCCACATGGTTCATCCATTAGGAGAAAGCATGAATGGACCACATATCAAAAGAAATTCAGATTAACAATACAATCCTAGCCATTCAACAAGTGGTCTAAAAGAACCACATACATCCAATCAGCAACTTCTACTAGCTTGATCATCGTGAATTTTTGTCTATGGCTCCTTTATAGAGCCTTATGATGAATCAACGGTTTAGATCATCATACAGAAATACCTCTTGCATATTATAAACATAGGAGCATGAAAAAAATGAGTGGACTAGATCGCACCCAGCAAGGAACGTGTACCGCGAATCATGGGGGATATTCATGTGAAAGTTAGCATCGTCGAAGAAAAGCTCAAGTACGGTGGCAGAGCATGATGGATGTTTCGTAGGAACTTCGAAACTGTACACGTGGCATATAAGAAATTAGAAATAAACTGTATCTATGGGGATCTCATTTCAGACGTATCAGGAAGCAGAAGTTAGCTGACTAGTTAGTGGACATTATTGGACGGTCAAAAATGAAAATATCAAACGTTCCTGTTTCACCAAACGAGTGTCCACCAATTTATTCAGTTTAATTTGAGTTAATGGGTACCGCCTGAATATTGAACATCAGAAGCCAGAGTATTAAATCATTCCACTTCACTATGATTATTCTATCAAATCAAATACTATTGCACAAGAAGAAGAGAAGTGTATGACATCACCTCACCTTAAAAAAGACCAATGTCTTATTCTCAACTCTACCTTCTCCGAATCTTCTGCTTACTCTTTTCCTTCCTTTTTTTTTTTTTTTTTTTTTTTTCCTTTTTTAATAAAATTCAATAGATAGATGGCACGTGCGATACTCACGTGGGAGAGAAGGGGTGAAATTGTAGGCTTCGCAACAGGATGGGCTGGCTCGTTGCCCTCTGATCAGGGCCGGACCCGGCTTTGGACTGCGATTGGACTCGTTACCCTGACTTGTGGGTTGGGTTTGGGTCTGAACCTGGCATGTGTGGCCTGATCAATTTTGGTGGGCTTGGCTTAGGTCATGCTAGCGAGGAAAGCCATGCTTCTAGGGTTTAGACCTAGGATTTTGTGTGGCCCGATCAATTTCTGGACCCCACCGGTGGATAACATCGTATGATCAAAGCATATGCCATTTACTTGATGGATTATGCTCTAGAAATCACCACATTCTTATATCTCGGGTCCCAACCCGTCCAATCAAATCCTGCTTTTGGACATCCAAAAAAAAGGTGTCAAGTTCACTTGAAAAGTAGACCGTAGGATGTGAACCATTAGGAGGTGGCCCACAGATCCATACGTCATGACTAGGCATTCATTATTTCTCTGTAGGGCTACGATGAGGTGTCTAGATGATGGCATTTACCATTATTTTATTTTGAAACATGCCAAGACAGCCCAATAAAAATTTTACTAACTCGACGCGCGTGTGGACCCCAGAAAATTCACACGCAGCCATACATGCCAATTTGAACACGTGCAGGAGATCTGAGCTTTCCATCTGTTTGGGAATAATGCTTACAAGATGTTCTCCTAAAATCAGCCGGTTTTACTACTCGGTTGGACCAAGATGTACAAACTGACCTTAAAATAATCCATTTGTTTGTATGATGTGGCCCACCCGAGGGGTGAAAGGCCTGACTTTTAGATGAGAAGATCTAAAATGTGTATCAGACCTGATAGAAAGATCTGATCAAGCACGCTGTTCCATATTGGCACGTGTGAATGGGCATGGCTTCACACGCGTATGGAATTAGTACACCTCCATACATTTCTTTATTGAAATTTGTTTGGATTGGAATCTCCACACCAAACACACCACTCATCCCTTAATTTCAAATGCCTTATCTTCCCAACCAAAATCGTCATGAGTGCACCACTAGATATTGCCCACTAGAGGCAAACCTATTCTAATCTTAAAAATCACGACGTGTACCACAACCAACGGTAGGGACGATGGGCCACCTCTCGGATAACTATAGGCCAGAACCATTCCAATCACATGATTCTACGTTTCTAACCGTCGGATCCGCGGGCCGGTGACTTTCGTCACCTGGGAACATTGAAATCCTGTAGTCGCCCTTTGATTGGACGGTCCTGATCAATGGACGCGTTCACCAATCAGACACTAGATGTAGATTATAAACTGTCTGATGTACAAGTATACGTAGGACAAAACGATGCCAATCGCACGGTTGCAAAGCTCACATCAGTGGGAGAATCTTTTGAAGATCGTTTTCCGTAACTTTCATAACTTGGGGGTATTACATGCATACTAGCCCTTCGATTGGACGGTTCTGATCAACAGACATCTGCACCTATCAGACCGTAGATGTAGTTTATACACTAAGTTTTCTAGGCTGCTAATTCCACACGTGTATATCCCTCTAGACACTGCCACATCTATTATGGCACGTGTATGTGATCGAAGCCATCCATCCGCTGGGTCCTAGTTTATATTCCATGCCCCAAAAATTAGGACGGTAATCAGGTAGGCCATGATGCACAAAACAAATTGGCGGCAACAAAGGACCAGACCGATTTTTTTCAGCCATCCATTCAATTATTAAACTGTGGTACACATGATGTGCCGAGTGGGCCCAATTTTGGGCAGGCATCTAAAAGGAGTGGCCCACCTGATGGACAGCCTGGATGTTCAACACGTGCGAGCTTGGCACGTAGACGGCAGGATATATTCTTCCGTGGATTACCATTTACCATACCTGGTAAAGCATTAACAGCCGTAAACCTGAGGTTGATCAAGATCGGAACACGACGTATATGTCCACATACACCTGCCAACTGGCGTCATGCGAGTGAGATAAGATGGCCACTATTGGCTATTAATTCAAGATCTGAACCGTTCATCATGTTGGATTACCGCGAATATGCCGTGGCCTTTTAATCATGCCATTCTACTCAACAACTGGATGGGCCACACGTACATGAGAAAAACGTGCAGTTAAAAGTAAGTGATCAAAAGTCCATATTCATGATACACATGACATGATGAGTTAACCCACCGGATTTTTTAGCCAGTGAGAGCCCCACCTGAAGATTGGCCGGGATGTTGAACACGTATGCAACATTGGCACGTGTGCCTCGAGGCACGTATGATACACCGGTTGCATATGACGCTTGATACGCAGGCACTCATAAATTCTACACGCGGGTACCTTAGCTGAAATTAAACCGACTAAACTGTCGAACTCAGTGTTGACAAGCGACAGTCCCATCCGAAGATCAGATTTACCAAACAACCCTAGACGCTGATTAGTGGACACGTATACATTGAAAATAATAACATTGGATATTTTTAAATGTAACATTCCAATAAATGTCCACCAACTTTTGAGGGCTGCTTGATTTTTAATTTCCTGGTAAATACAGGAAAATAATTAATTATGACTTACTCTACCTGTTTGAAATAGACATTAATTACGTTTTGAAATTCGGTCCATGTCACCTATTTACATATGTAGGAACGTGACTTACCCACGCCATCTATCCCTTTTAATAACAGATTGTAAGCATGAGCGCGAAAATGAGGCAAATCCAAAGCTCAAGTGGACCACATATTAGGGCACAATGATTTTAGAGACATCAACAGTTGAAAGTTGTTTTCTCCTAGGGCCCATGTTGATGTTTATTTGTCATCCACCTGCTCATAAGGTATTACAGGCATGATACCCTGATCCATAGCTGAAGTGGTAGACCGAAAGATGCGTCATTCCAACACGAAGGTCTTGGTATCCATCCCTAGTGAGGGTGGCTAACAGAGCAGGGTGTACAAACAAGCTAAGAAAATAATAATAATAATAATAATAAATAAATAAGGTCGCACGTTGGAAACAAAAATATCAGCTTGATCAAGATCCAAAACACCTGGGGTCCTCGATAAGCTTTCAATGATAGGAGTTCAATTCCTCCTGTTTCTTGTGATGTGGTCACTTGAGCTTTGGATCTAACTCATTTTTCGGCTCATGCTCTAAAATGATCCATCAAAAGGGATAGACGGTGTGGATAAGACACACATCATGGAGGCCACATGATTTAACCTTTTTTTTTTTCCCTCTCGTGACGTAAGGAGTGTTATAAATGAAGTGGCTGTCAACTTCATTGAAAATTCAACCGGAAATACGAAGCTATATCATTATTGCCCGTTTACCTGGAATTACCACTATAATTATTGCCCATTTACCTGGAAAATCAACGTAGTTTATAAGCTCCCGTGTATCATCCATCACACTCCAGAGTATCAACGATTTTCTCAGGCAAGCTAATGGATCGATGGATGAAGAGAGCGAGCGAGAGAGAGAGAGAATAATTCATCATTGTTTTCATTAAAACAGAGGAATATGAAGAGAAAAACAAAGTAAAAACTCCACAGAAACCAAACTTTCATGGTTTTATAGAGAAATTCCTTACAATCTTCAAAACGCCACCAGGCCTAACAATCCCCACAATATGAAAATTGGCACCGATGAGATGATTTTCCGATTAGTGCCCGACGGAAAATGACTTGGGTCGACGGGATACAAGGACCCAGGCGGGCCCCCCGTGTAAAAATACGGTGTCGGTGGAGGCGGCGGGCAGTCTGGCGACCGAGGTTTCTTTGGGGTCGGCGGTGGCGACGGTGGTGGCGGAGGTGGACGTTGGTTGCACGGATTGTTGCAAGACGTGCACATGCTACACTGGACTTCTGGTGCGGGCGGAGGCAGTCCGCTTTCGTCAAGTTCTCTCGATGGCAAGCAATCGATCTGGACGGTCATCATGATGATGGCCAATGCTATCAGTAGTAATTGATGGGCGGCCTGAGACATTTTCTAGTGGTCGGAGATGATCTCTCTCTCTCTCTCTCTCTCTCTCTCTCTCTCTCTCTCTCTGATCTCAAAAAGCGTTTAGAGGCCTTTCTATATTGTTTTGGGTGACTGGGATCTGAATTTTCGGTAATTGAAGATGGGAACCGAAGAAAACGAGAACGGGAGTTGAAAACAAGGAGTACTCTTTTTTACGTTTGGGGCATGAAACTAAGGTGAGGTGTAGTGTAACCATCGGTCGGGTAGTAATGGTATACGTGGTTTGTGTATTCGGGTCCCATTGTTCGGTGATTCAAGCCCATTTATATTGTTTGTGGGCCCCACTGTGCAGGGTCGGTCCATGCACCAATGGCTTCCCAGACGATATTTTGTTTAGCTATACTTAGATTTTATACTACGATGGGGTGGATGGCTCCCGGTTTGTGCAGGTGGGTGGGTCCCATTGATCAGTTGATTCAAGCACCGTTGATATTGTGGGCCCTACTGTGTAGCGACAGTAAGGCCTATGCACCAACAGCTTCGTACCAGAACCGTCTACAACAAACATCTAACAACTGTGGGGCCCACCAGGTTGTGTATGTAAAATCCACTCCGACCATTTGGTGATAAGCCATATGTTCACCCGGTGTGGGCTACCTGAGTTCTGTATCAGACTGATTTTTGTACGTTCCCTTAGTCTTGGTGGGTTACACATGATGAACGGGTTTGATGATAGATACCCACTGTGGTGGACCCACACACAAACCTATGGTTGGGGTTGAATCCCCATTGTTCCCACTGGTGTACCCCACATAAGTGGTGGATATGGTTGATTCTGTTCACAGAACCTAAGAATCGAGGAGAGGACATGATGGACGGAGTGGATTTTACATGTAAGCATGGTGGGCCCCACAGAGCCTGGTGTTTTAAGCGATGGCTAAAACAGATGGTTGTAGAGGATTACAGCCAATAGCCGCCTAAATGTGAAAGCTCTTTCAATCGCTAGAAATATAGCCACCGTTCCCAGTCGTCCAATAAAAAGGCTATCCACTGTGAGATATAGAAGAGAGGATTTTGGGTGCATAGGCCATCCCCTGTGAGACCCATTGTATCAACGGTTCGGATCACTGAACTGTGACAATTTTGCAAAGATGTTCGGATAATTAGAACTGATCATCCAGTTGGAGATACTTGTTGGGGATTTTGTCCTGCAGAATCACACAGATCTAGATCTAGGATAGCAATCTAATGACACCAAGCACACACAAGAGAACACAGATTTAATGTGGAAAACTCTTGCGGGAAAAAACCACGGCACAAAGTGACAGATCTCCACTATGAAAATAGAAATTACAAAGAGAGAGGACTTACCCGATTCGAACAACCTCGAATCTCACCCTTGTTACACCCTTTAGAAACCCTAAAAATACCTCTTAGGAACCCTCGGAACTCCTTTAGAAAGCCTTAGAATTACCCTTAATCCCGCATACACCCCTTTATATAAGTTTAGAAAGAAGCAGACTCGGAATAGGAAACAAAATCCACAGAATCTGCGTTTCCGCAATCGCATCTGCGGAACTTATCGATGTCATCGAGCCACTCTCGATGACAGCCTCAATATCATCTGAAGGTCTCTCGATGATATTGGAACAGAACTAAAACTGTCCAGCAACCAGAGGTGAAAAATACTGTGAATTATCGATGGCATCGAAACCCTGTCGATATCATCGATAGACCAATAGACAAATTTAAGACATCTGTCAATATCATCTAAAACCCTGTCGATATCATCGACAGACCACAGGACAGATTTAAGACATCTGTCCATAACAATCTCTACCATGTCTTCAATCTTCATCCGTGTAGCTTCTTGTCCTCTTCTTTTATCTCTACAACACATCATAGCTTCTCTTGCACACTCCGTCTTTTTTTTACGCCATTGCCAAGCCCAAAGAAGTTGCACAGAACTTGAACTTCTCTGCAGGAATATTCTTGTTGATCATGTCTACCGGATCTAAATCTACATGCCCAACACCTTTGCTCCTGTCTTCCCAAAAGAAAAGACGTAGTCTTCTTACATCTCACCGTTATCCAATATTACTTGCCGGGGTACTTGCTCACAACACTGATAGCCTGTGAAATAACTGGTCTAATCCAAACCATGGCATACACTGCTAACCGCATTCGAATAAGACTCATGAGATATCCTGCTTTTCCTCATCTGTTTCGGGACATGTCCTGAGGAAAACTTGAGGAGAGACGCGTAGGGAACGCTCACCGGTTTTACCTGACCCATCACATCCTTGATCAATAACTACACACAAGGTATTCCTCCTGTGATTACCAAAGTCTACTCCTCCTTCAGTCTCAATGCCGAAAACCATCTTTACAGCCCTCCGATCCTTCATCCTGAATGTCCCACTTATCGAGTCTTCAGTACATTGATTTCAGACATGTCATAATTGGCGATCTACATGTCATCAATTCCTGACTCCCCATGAAGGAATCAAACCATTGCCTAGGCGACAGGTCGAATCACGACCTCCTGCAAAGTCTTTTCTCAGCCCCTTTAACTTCGAACTGCTCTGATTGCTTCATGTAAATCTGCTCTTCACTTTCCCTTGCAGAAGTGTAGACTCCACATCCATCCTTCCAGCTCAAGATCACATTGGCCAACTAGTGTCAATTATGGATCTAATAGACACTTGTTATACCGTCGGCGCGAATATCTCTGAGAAGTCGATCCCTTCTCTCTGAGCATAACCCTTCACTACTAACATCGCCCTGTATCTATGTTATATCCTCCTGAAGATCCACCTGTATCCAACCGCTCTCTGGCCCAGTGGAAGCTCCACCCGCTCCCATATGTCAGTCTGGTACAACAAATCCATCACATCGCCCATAGTCACCTTTCACTTTTCAGCACCAGGCTCACCTAGAGCCATATGAATAGAAGATGAATCCCCTGCGATATTGGAGTCGTCCATGTACCTCGCCGATATCCTGCGATCACACTGTGTGATTCTTCTCACAGGTAGCTGCTCCACCTGCTCTGTATTCCGCACGTCTCAGCCTTCCCGCCTTGCCCGCTCATGTGGTCATGCCCAACATGCCACATATGTGCAGAGGTGGAATCCGCTACATCCACTGCAGCTCCACCTTTTGAAGTGCTCCCGATCAACATGTACATGTTACCGAGTCGTTGCGCTTTCATGATTACTCGTGCCCCCTTATATACCTTAAGAGCACTATCAATACCTATGTACATGCATCCTTTTGCCTCAAGTACACCAAGAGAAATCAGATTCTGCTTGACGTTCCTGACATCAATCAAGGTATGCTCCACCCCATCAAACATTCTGATGTGCACCGTACCAACAGCCACAACATTACAGGCAAAGACATTGCCCATAAACACCTGTCCACCTTCGCACACCCTGTAGCTGGTGAACCAACTCTGATGAGGAGTCATGTGAAAAGATGCCCCTGTGTTTAGCATCCACTCGTCCTTACGATCATCGTATGGCCGCCTGATAGTAGACACAGACAAAACATCACCATCATATCCACTTGATCCATCTGACGTGGCAGCATTGACCTTCCTATACGAAGCCCCAGAATTTTCTCTCTTCGATTTAGGATTTCCACAATCCTTCTTCACATGTCCTTCCTTTCCACAATTCCACCACTTTATCTTTCTTTTGTCCTTGCCCTTTGATTTGGATCTATAACCTGAAGAACCCGTACCTTGTTCAGAATTCCTATCCATTGTAAATAGTGCATCAGAAGATGTCCCCATGTCGCCATTTAGCTTTCCCATAGCCTTCCCTTGAAGGGCTGAGATAACAGCGTTGACACTCAGGGTTTTATTTGTGCTACACATAATGTCCTTAAATGACTCATACGACGCCGGAAGAGAATTCAGCAACATACATGCTTGTTCTTCATCTTTCATCACTTCCTCCATATCCAGCAATTTTTAAACTAATTTATTAAAGTTGCTGAAGTGAGCCTCCAGATCTCCACCCTCTGCCATCTTGAAGTTATACCACTGTCGCCTCAAGTGCAAGCGATTTTCAGAGAATTTTTTCGCATAGACATCCTCTAACTTCGCCCATAACTTAGCCGCAGTTTTCTCCATCATAACGTTGTACAGAACCTCATCCGTGAGACATAAACGGATCGATGATAAAGCTTTCTTATCAAGAGTATTCCAATCATCATCAGTCATAATAGACTTTCGCTCCTCAAGAGCACCATCTTTGCCTTACTTGATTAAGAAACTCATCATCTTGATCTTCCATAACTCAAAATTATTTTTCCCTAAGTACTTCTCAATCTCATACCTGGTGCTCGCCATTATTACTAATCCTGCAGATTCAGATCTATGCCCCAACGATTGCTTTGATACCACTTGTTAGAGATTTTGTCCTGCGGAATCACACAGATCTAGATTTAGGATAGTAATCCAATGACACCAAGCACACACAAGAGAACACAGATTTAATGTGAAAAACCCTTGTGGAAAAAAAACCATGGCACAAAGCAACAGATCTCTACTATGAAAATAGAAATTACAAAGAGAGAGGACTTACCCGATTCGAACAACCTCGAATCTCACCCTTGCTACACCCTTTAGAAACCTTAAAAATACCTCTTTGGAACCCTTGAAACTCCTTTAGAAAGCCTTAAAATTACCCATAATCTCACATACACCCCTTTATATAAGTTTAGAAAGAAGCAGACTCGGAATAGGAAACAAAATCTGCAGAATCTGCGTTTCCGCAATCGTATCTGCCACTCTCGATGACAGTCTCGATATCATCTGAAGGTCTCTCGATGATATCGGAACAGGACCAAAACTGTCCAGCAACCAAGGGTGAAAAATATTGTGAATTATCGATGGCATCGAGACCCTGTCGATATCATCGACAGACCAACAGACAAATTTAAGACATCTGTCGATATCATCTAAAACCCTGTCGATATCATCGACAGACCACCAGACATATTTAAGACATCTGTCCATAACAATACTTTCATTGGACATACTCCAATTTCTCTGAAATAATGATCATGACTGCTGATCGAACCTGACATAAACCTTCTTCTGTTAAACTGAATTCAGTTTTACAATCAATGGTTAAAAAATCATCAGTTCAGCATAAGTTTCTATGTATGAGTTCTGTAATGGGAAAATCCAAGCCGAACTCAACGGGGGTCAACTTGGAGGAGTCGACAAGCAAAGCCTCGGGCTGATAGTAGTTCGTTCGCACCGATCTAATCATAACAATCTAAGTCGAGCTTCCAAGTTCTTTTGTAGAGCTCTGACACCGATGTGGAACCTGGAAGAAGCCATTACACATCCCATCCGTTGGCTCCGACTAGGATCAACTCACCCATGAGCTCAGATTGTCGTGAGTGAGACTAAGGTTTCAGGGTCAGCTCGGATGAGAACATGTCCGATGATTACGCTAAGGAATTAACCCCAGTAACGCATATCTGGAACAACATTCGGCACACGATCTCTGAGTAACGGCCGACATCAACACACGCACCATTCTTATTCAATGACAAAGATCATACAGAGAATGACGGGCACGTTCATCTCAAGAAAAATGTATAAAGAGGAGACATATTTACAGAAATAGGTACGCAATATCCGATACCCTAAGGGCCTGTTTGGACAACTGAATTTCGGTGTATTAAAGGGTATTAAGTGGGATAGGATTCTCAAATCCCACCTGCCCAACTCTCCTGCGTGTTTGGGCGGCGTCATCTGCATAAACTCGGGGGTCCTTCGATGTATTCGCATGAGATAGGGAGGGATTGTGAGATCCCTCCTTCGGATTGCCTTACCTATACATCGTGCGTAGGGATTTCTCAATACACGTGTCCCTCCTTCGGATTGCCTTATCTATACATCTTATAAGCGATTTTGTTTTAGCTTCTGTCGCGACTCAAAATCCAACCCATGTCGTCACCCACCGGGACCCACGTGATGAGATGGCCCGACCGTTTTAACCGTCCATATCTCCCTTGCCAACATGCATAATCTACTAGCCTGTAATCGGGCTTCAGTAATGATCCTAACCTTTGGTTTTGATATTTGAATGTGAGCCATTGAAATTTACTTTTCGTTGTTCTTACTTATTTTACAGAAGCTGATGGTCGTAATCATCCGTTCATCTGCTGTACCGTATAGCATAGAGTCCATATCATGGATGATCCTGATCATACGCCCATTGACCATTGGGCCCAATGACGGCAACAAATGTTGGATTCTAAGTCGCGACGGACCCAAAACCAATTTCCAAATTGGGATACAATACAAGCATGGAAGTTTCTGGTAGCGTACAACACACTTTCTTAGACACTTTTACCCTTACGCACGTGCTAACGTAAGTGTAAAATCCCAGCGATGAATAAGGTAGTATCCACTGTCAATATACACGCAGCAAAAGATCAGGCCATTGGACCATTTCTTTTGAAAGAAACTGATAGTTAATATAAGCCTACCACCAACGGTCTAAAAAATCGACGTACTAGGTAGAGATAAGCATGATCACTGAATAAGAATTACTTTTGTGACCGTTCATGTTTAAAGTCCCAACTCATTCACGGTTGAGATCTGTCGAAAAGTGACACGTGTAAAGTGTGCCATGTGTAAAGTTAGCCCAACCTGACGGAATCTGCTCCCGTAAACTACTCGACTGTGGTTATAATGGTTACTGGAAGCAATTCCTCAGCCATCCAAACAGCATTAGCTGGTAGGATTTCTCAATACCACAGCACCCAAACAGGAACGTTGCTAGTCATGGGATTGCCGTCTACACCCTAACCACTCGGCCGTTCACTGGCAGCATTAAATGCGTCATATGAGTTAATACTATACACCTCAATACACCTAAATGCATTTGCCCAAAAAGGCCTTAGGTCTACTCTACTCTACACAACATATACACAGATTCCTAGCCGGCTTTGGTATCAGAAAATCCCCTGCATAGTCAGGGGCTTCTTTGTCCTTCTCTTCTCTAGTATGAGCTACCGGTTCGAGTGCTCAGCGGTCAGCAAATGGTAAACCAGATTTTAGCATCAGCAAGTCCCATCGACATTTACGGCTCAACAAGTCCCATCGACGGTTCAGATGATAAGACCATTTATGCTAGTGGGAGTGATTGGGGTGACACGTCGTTAGTCACGACAAAGTCATCAGGCTAAGATAAATTAGGTGACGTGTTTGACGGTTCTCTTCCCTTGTTGGGAGATAATACGGTACAGCCTGACAAACCCGAATATGGTAGAGCCATCTCCACACAGTATTCTCAGTAAAATTTTGCATCAATCGAGACCGTCCATCTAGTTTCCCCTACTCTGGATGGTAAGCGGTTCAAAATAAACTTTGATTCTAGCCATCCGATCATTGCCCTTCCAAGAGACTTTAAAAAACTAAATCAGTTAACGGTTGGAATTGTCTAATGGCTACGAATTTTTTAAATGAGTCATCCATGATCATTATTCTTATATGGACAGTTATGATAGATGCATATTAATGCCACGTGTACTACAGAGAAAGAGAGAGATCCTGACCGTAATTCCTGGCCCTTCCTAAATGAGTCATCCATGATCGTTGTTCTTAAACGGACAGTTACAAGATTTATCTCTACCTTGTTTGGAAGCGGATTGCCTGTGACCCCTGGCACACGGATATTCATGTACCCGTGGCTGTGTGGATCCCACAGGGATTCCGTGACAAATCCACTCCGTCCATCTCTTTTGAAAGACCACAATAGGAAGTAATCTAATCAGGCAGATCCAAACCTCAAGTGGGCCACACCAATCGAAACTTCCACCGTTGAAATCTTCCTGGATCTGACCATGATGCTTATGTACCATCTAAACCGTTCATAGGGTTATTACCACTCAGATAAACAGTAGGCACAAATATCATCCTGATACAAAACCTCTGTCCCAACCAGGCGTTCAATCCCCACTGTTTCGTGTGGTATGGCCCACATGAGTTTTAGATCTGCCTGATTTTTAGATTCCCGTCGTACCGTAGATTTGTATTCTTGCAAAACAAATGGACGGTGTGGACTAGTCACCGACTTCTCTGTGGGCCCCACACAGCCCCACAGGCAATCCGCACCTTGTTTTCCGTTTGTGTGGAACGTGGACTGTGGAAAATGAAAAGCGACCACCACGTGAATGGCGGAGTGCCGTGCGTCACACGGTCAACCTTTCCAACCCTTTCATTATTTCTTCCAACGTCACGATGCACGGTTGATTTATGTATTACAATACAGGAAGTTGTATGATGTAATTTCCAGCATGTGAGGACGATAGTGTGACTTCACGACCGTTGATTTGATGGGCCAGATAGTCGATGGCCCATAACCACAATCATAGAGTCCATGACCATGAAGTTTACCAACGGCCCTGATCATCGCCCATCTGTAACCTCTAGCGACTTGGACGGTTAGCCAGATATAGGCCCAGACCAAAATATTTTCTAGTGGGCCTTTTGCTGGAGCCGTAGATTAATAGTTGCATAGCAAGCAAGGTCGGTCCTGAATTAGATTGGACGTTCAAACAGCTCATGTGGAAAGTAGGGAATCTTTACAAAGCAAATCCATTTGGGAAAGTGGGCCCCACCATCAACAACTCAGCTTCCACTCCTTAGCCAACGGAGCGCAATCACATTCCCATAATGTGGACATTTCTACTTTCTTTCAAAAATGTGGGGACCTCCAGCTCTAAGACAATTCAATGGTGGGTTTAAATTGGTGGGCCCACTTCCTTTTGGAACGATGATAACATGCTGTTCATCCCCATGGAACCTCTAGAAAATTTCTGAAAATACAAGATCATGGATCTGTTTTGGCCAGGATTTTGAACGGCTCTGGACAGCCCTATTCATCATCTGAATGTGATGGCCCAGCCCAAGCCCATGCCTGGCCCATTTTACAGCCCAATTACGATGGTCCCCTTTACTTGGAAAGGTACAACTTGTTTTAAATGGAACTGCTTTGGAAATGGGTACCACGATGATGTATATATAATATCCATCTGGTCTAACATGGTTGTCACATAATTAAAATCGGTTTTACCAAAATTCAAGACGATCTAAGAGTCAAGTGGACCACCAAATGATTCAAGATGTTCGGGTGGTTTTCATTTATTTCCTATCATGTGATCTGTGTAATGATTTGATCAACATTATTTTTCATTTATTATCTTATAATGATTTTTAAACCATGTGGGATGGATTGGATTTTATACAAACACCTTGGTAGACCCCACACACAGCTACTTGCACGTTTTTTCATGTACCTCTGGTAGCGTGGGAGACCTTCCAACGCCATAATTCAGTGTATCGAAGATAGGAGAAATTGACCACTGTGTATGCCACCCAGGGGCGGCTCAACATTTTTGGGGGCCCTAGGCAAGTCATAAAAATGAGGCTTTTTAGTTTAAAAAATAAAAAATTAATAAATTCAAAATTAAACTATAAAAATTAATAAACTTTTGTATTCAAGTTTATCCAGTAAATCAGTTTTGATAGATAAAATTACTAAACCGTTCGTAAGGTGAATCCTAGATGGATGAAAGAAAAACATAAATATTAGCTTATCCAAAATTTTTGCCGCCTGTAGAAAAGTTTTTAATGGTGAGTATTCAATATCCACTTTTTTTCTGTGTTGTGGTCCACTTGAGCTTTGATTCTGCTTCATGTTTTTCGTAATATTCTAAAATGGGATGAAGAAACGGATCAACGGAATAGATATAACACATATAATAATGTGGACCCCACAGAGCTCAGGGTTACAGGAATCCCTAAAGTGGTCTGCATGCAATCCGCGTCTATTGTGAGAATAATAAATTTAGAATTGTATAGTACTCTAGCAGTGTTATAGTTAATAAATAGGCATTCCTAGATTGTTAATATAGCATATTTTGACTCCATCCAAACCGTCTAAATTAGGTGATCCGTTCTAGATAGCCTAAATTACAAAAAATCCATTGATTTAACTATTCTATCTTCCAATTAGTGGGAATTTGTATGTTGAATTCAAATAATTTGTTTAGTGTACAAGAATCAACCAGTTAGGAGATCCATTCATTGTGTGTTTTTGTTTTTGTTTTTCATAAACCATCTAAACTAGGACCCACTTTTATATCTGTTTAATTTAATTTAAAAATATTCTAAAGGTTGAAATTTCTCAGTACATGTGTATAGATTAGATAACCAAACATGGTTAGAGTATTAAAAGCTTGTTCGTATGATATGGGGCCTTCATAATTAGGGGGCTTAGGCGATTGCCTCACCTGCCTACCCCTTAGAGCCGCCCCTGATGCCACCTTTTACCCGGCGTCTTTTCAAAGCGCTCCCAAACTTTACCTTTCCAAAGTAAACTATTTTGTACGGATATACTATTTGCAGACGAAAATACACCTTGAAAAAGGTGGCGAATGCAAGGGTGTATTCATATGCAAATAGTATGTCCGTACAAAATGGCTTACTTTGGAAAAGTAAAGTTTGAGAGCGCTTTAAAAAGTCGCTGAGTAAAAGGTGGCTTCAAAGTGGTAAATTTCTCTTGAAGACAGCGATGAGAGAACTCATCACCTACACCCGGATGTATGCTATCTTAGTATGTACATCCACTATTCCCACCAATGTCCCAAATGTGTAGGACATATCTGCCATGCAAAAAATCTGGGCCCATCAATTAAAATCACCCACCTCGAAAATCAGTCGGATCAACACATTAGGTGGGTCACACTTGAACAATGAGTCTAACCATCGACCATCCATTTATTTCGACGGTATTATCCACCCAATGAGCAGACTAGAATCAATTTATTTTTCTTGCATCGGATAGTCTCAATGGTGGGGCCCACCTTTCTGATGGTTCAGATGTCCCACAAAAGTGCCACAGTGGTAGGAGGGATTTGTATAATAAGTTAATATGCAGCCGGTTGTAGGTAATGAGTACGATAGAGACCGATAACCTACCGTGGATAGAGTAGAAGAAATGACAAAAGGGTCGAAATCGTAGGAATAGGAATCCACATGCATTGACGAATGATGGAAGAAAAAGGAGAGCCCACCGGCCAACAGCTACGTGGAAGCATCTTCTGTTTTTTCTCCTCACTATATGCATGCACATCGCTTTCTATGCATCCGATTCCACTATATGTACCTTTTCTACAAGCTGATCACCGTTGGATTAGCAATCCTAAGTGGGCTTGGTTTTCTTCATACGGAGTAGGCCCAGCATAAAGCTTGAGAATGAATGTTGTGGCCTTTGGGCCAAGCCCTGGCCCTCAATAACAATCATCGATGAACTCAGCTGGGCCATGGCCAAGCATTCTGAGTACTGAGCCCCATTGGTTGGGCCTTGGACTGAATTAGGGCAATGGCAATGGGGCTGGTCCACCCACGGGTACATTTTTTGTATACACCCGGCGGACCACCCATGTTATTCCAATCCACCCAAAGAAAAACTTTAATTATTAAAATAGAGTATTATTTGTACAGATGAACTTAGAAAGACGAAAATATCCTTACTTTTTCTAGCTACTTTATTTTAAGAGGCAGGTATTTTTGTCAAAACACTTATCTCCATATCTTAAAAAGTTTGCTTTAGTGAAATAGTTTTCTGACAGTAAAAAAAAAAAAGCATAGTACAAACTCGTCTACGGTGCTAAGTTTTTCTCCACCCACAGATCAACTGGCCTGAACCAATTCCAATTTGGGCCAAGCTACATTAGTCCAAGCTGACTCACCTATGTAGCTTCTAACCAAAAATCCTAAAAAACTATCAGACAATAATATAGATATATAGACATGATGTATGCATGTTTCCTAACCCAGGTCGGCCGTGCCAGGTCAGGTCTGGTAGGGTTGGGCTTAATGAATTTTTAATCAGGTCAGTTTGGGCGGCAGGATCATGGGTCCCAGTTCACCCATTTAGTACACGGGTCCGACAAAAAGATGACCCATTGCTGCCCCCGTGTCTGATTTTGAAACCAAGCTGGGTCAACCGGACGCGGATTTCCTGCTAAAGCCTTTGGTTACTGCGAAGGGATGCCAGGTGGGGCCCACTGTAATGTTTGTTAGAAATCTATCATGTTCATCCGTTTTCTGAGGTCATTTTAGTCAATCAGGATGAAGATGAGGTGGATCCAAAACTCAAGTGGGCCATACTAGAGGGAAAACTGGGAACAGAGTTTCCTACCGTTGAATCCTTCTTGGGATCCACCTTGATGTTTATATGCCATCCAAACCGTTTATGAGGTTATTCCCACTGGGATGAAGTAAAAATACGAAAACATTATCCTGATACGTAATTTTTGTGGCTATAAAAATGGTTCAACAGTGGTCACTGAATCCACACTTTTTCCTCTCTTGTGGCTCAATTGAGTTTTGGATACATCTCGTTTTCAGTCACGTATCTTAAAATGATCTTTCAAAACAGATGTACGGGGTGATTTCTCACAAACATCACGGTAGGCCCCACCTAGCATATAAGCGCAGAACTTCCTGCTAAAGGCTTTTGCAGGAAATCCGCGTCCAGGTCTATCCAACCCGAAATCCATTGCCATGCAATTGAGATAAAGGGCAAGGCCGCAAGGCTTCGGTGGATCTGGGATCATCCCTGACCGTGGGGCCCGTCCTGATGTATGTGCCTTATATCCATGCCGTCCATCCGTTTTGAAAACTTATTTTAAGGAATAGTTTTGAAAAAGGAAGCAGACCAAGTCTCAGGTGGACTATAATACAGGAAAAAGTGATAATCGGCCATTAAAAATTTTTCTTAGTCCATAAAAGTTTTGGATCGAACTGATATTTCTGCGGTCTCTTCATCTAGGTCTTTGTGATCTTATCAACAGGTTGGATGGTAAATAAACATTCTGTGGCCCCATGAAGTTTTTAATGGTGTGGATTGAATCACGACTGTTTTCTGTGGTATGGTCCACCTAATATTTGAATATAATTTATTTTTAAGATCATGTCCTAAAATGAGCTGTAAAAATATATGGACGGTGTGGATGTGAGGCACATACATCACAATGGCCCCACACTTAGGGATCCATCGACATCGGTGAATCCGGATCCGGGAATCCACCGAAACCGCGCCCTGAGATATGATCCCGTACAACCCCCTGCATGCTAAGCTAACAACTTCCCACCACGTCGCCTGTGGCTAACCTGATTTGTCATGGTGAGGACCACCATTTGAAGGGCTCTGATGCCCTACACGTGGCATGTTAGCAGGACAAGCAAAGTCGGATCTAGTTTAGCCCGATTGACGTTGAAGATGATCATTAATAGTATAAAAGCCAACAGTCCATCCATGGTGGGCTCCAAATGATCTGAACGTTCGTACCCATATGATATCCGCGGACAAAGGATCCAACGGTTGACGTCTAACAAATAAAGGAAAATTGACATCACCTTTAAGGGCTTGGCCTGGGCCTATCAATGGGCCTGAAATCGGTTCAGGCGGGCCTATGTTTGGAACTTTTCTAGCAGGAACATAGCTAACTCCTACAAAAACCTTTCACTTCCTAGGCCCAGACCCAGCCCATTTTCATCCTTAACAAATCGCTTCTGCGTGTGGAACCCTAGCCTTTTTTTTTTTTTGGGCTAGCTTGTTAGTACACACCCATGTCTGTACACACACTCCATGTTAGTCACCCCCACTGGGGATCGATACCAAGACCTCAGGTGTTGAAGCGAGGTATATCCACTCAGTCTGCCAGTTGAGCTATGGATCTAGCCTTGATTCTCTATATGTGTTTTCCATCTGTTTTCCAAGATGAATTTAAGGCTTAAGCCCAAAAATGAATAAGATCTAAATCTCAGGTGAACCATACTATAGGAAACGATGGTGATTGAACACCCTACCATTAAAAACATCCTATGGCCCACCTTAGATGTTAATAACGTCACATCAACTTGGATGAAGGAAAAAAGAAATGGCCTATTAATCGTCAATCAACACTGTTGAATATGGTATTGTCCACCTAAATATGCTTCATTTTTTAGCTTATGACCTAAAATGACTGATAAAACGGATGGACAGCGTGGATATAGAATACATGCATCATCGGCCCACATTAAGGGCGATGCTAATCCACTCCCCACAAGCAAACCCACATCCTCCCTCGCCATATGCCTTGTTCCATTTAATTGGGTGACTCCATTTCCTTACCACCACCCTCCCTTTCTTCCTCTTCCGATCTCTAGCTGATATCCTTAGTTTCTCATCTTTGTGGTCCCCACGTCTTATCTCATGATCATGACAACGGTGGGCCCCAAACCTTATCTATTGATCATGTGCGACCTTAGCAATTGCATCTCACATATCTTTCCTTCCAGCTTTCTCCTCGTTGAAATCTGAGTTAATGCTGATGTCCCAACACAAGTACTATGAAACATGGTTAGCCAACGGTGCTGCCCCCCAACGATGGGTTTTTGTCTCATGGTCCACCTGGCCACCGCCTTCCATCCACCCGTTTCTAGCCTAACTCCCTTGTATGAGATCTTACACATGCGATGGGTAAGATGAATGTGTACTGATTTTTCACATGCCTTTTCTAGCTATGTGACTGTTTTAATTTAATTTTATTTTATTTGTTTCTTGGGTACTGATGTGCAAATTATTATAAGATCTTAACCCCTTATCAATGGCCCACTAAAATCAAAGGTTAATATAATATGTACGGAAATTGGATGTCCAGGAAAGTATATGCAGAAAGGGGGATGCATTCACTAAAATTAAACAGACCAACTTGTGAAACCCACTGTCCCAAAGTGATAGTCCAAAAATCAGATTGCTTAAGCAAATCCTAGCATCTGATTAGTGGACCTGGTTGAAATATTACCATTAATTGATATTTTTAATTCCACCTTTCAATAAATATCAACAAATCCTATAAACAGATAATCCAAGTACTATTATTTGTTCCTGTTTAAGGGTGGTGAATATGGGCCTTATGATGAGGATTTTATCCTCATTGCTGGGTTCGATGAAATCGAACTAGTTTCGATATCATCGATAATTGTCGGGATTTTTCACCGCTGGTCACTGGACAGTTTTGGTCCTGTTTCGATATCATCGAAGGACCTTAGATGATATCGAAGGCTGTCATCGAAGGTTGCTCGATGACATCGATAATTCTCGAAATTTTTCACCCCTGGTCGCTGGACAGTTTTGGTCCTATTTCGATATCATCGAAGGACTTTAGATGATATCGAAGGCTATCATCGAGAGACCTTCGATATCATTGAAGAGTTACGCAGATGCGATTGTGGTAATGCAGATTCTGCAGAAATTGTTTCATATTTTGATTCTACATCTTTCTATTCTTATATAAAGGGGTGTATGTGGGATTGAGGTGTATTTCAGGGTATTCTAAGGTTTCCTAAAGGTTTTCTAGGAGGGCTTAGGGCTATCAAAGGTGAGAGAGAGAGAGAGAGAGAGAGAAGAGAGAGAGTAGATAGATAGATGAAGCTTGTGGAAGGGAGATTCTACTTGTAGAGGTGATCTACTTCGCAGTCCACGTCTCAGCGCTTTTACGTCCTTGTGATCGGTGAGATCCCTCTGTTTTTACATTGTTCTCTTATTGTTCATCCACTCTTGCGTGAGTGAAGAAGGTTTGATCCAAGCGGTGTGTGCTTATGATCGGTTGTAATGTTCTCCTTTATAGTGGATTGTTGATCTGGACGAGGTCCCATGGTTTTTTACCTCTTTTAGAGTTTTCCATGTAAAATTCTCTGTTGTCTTGTGGTTTATGCTTTAATTTATTTCATTGCTTTATTAACCCATAATTCGGGTTTGCTTTGGAAGGCTAGATCCTAAGGTTTTGTGCAAGGCCCCCAACAAAGTGGTATCAGAGCTAAGTTCATTGAATGGAGTGGGGTCGGTTCTGAATTATGGAAGGTGGCTCATCAAGGATGATCAGTGTCAATGGTTCTAATTGTACCATATGGAAGGCTAAGATGGAGGACTTGCTTTATTGCAAGGACCTATATTCTCTTATTTTAGGCATATCAACAAAATCCAAGCATATGTCTAATGATGATTGGAAGAAGATGGACAGGAAGGCAGTGGGGTTTATTAGACGATGGCTGGATGATTCTGTGTTGCACCATGTGTCTACGAAGACCTCAGCCGCTAGCCTATGGCTAAAACTGCAAGGGCTATATGAGAGGAAGACAGCCGGTAATAAAATTTTCTTGATACGATGACTTATGAATCTCAAGTTCAAAGTTGGTGGTTCTGTGGCCGAGCACATGAATGAGGTTAGCAATATAGTGAACCAGCTCTCCGCTATGAAGATGGTCTTGGATGATGAATTGCAGGCTTTGCTATTGCTTAGTTCATTGCCTGACAGTTAGGAGACATTGGTGATGTCTCTAAGTAACTCCGCGCCAGACAAAAAGATATTCATAGAACAGGTAACCAGTTGTCTCTTCAATGAAGAGACAAGGAGGAAGTCTCAGGGGACTACTCAGCAAGAGACCCTTGTGACACAGGAACGGGGGACAGGAAAGAACAGGAAGGGCGGGAAGGCTCGAGATAAATCAAGAGGCAAGTCGAGTACCAGGAAGGATGTTGAATGCTGGAATTGTGGCAAAAAAGGCCACTATAAGCATAAATGTCGTGCTAAGAAGAACGACAAGAAAGAAAAAGGAAAGGAGAAGGAAGATGAATCAGATTCCACCGTGGTCACTTCAGATGGCGACGTTATAGTTATTCTTTCAGCAAATCATGATGTTTGTCTCACGGCTACGGGTCAGAACACCGACTGGGTAATTGACTCGGGAGCCTTGTTTCATGCGACTCCACCCTGGAACTTCTTCACAAGCTACAAGTTAGGTGACTTTGGGACCGTGAAGATGGAAAATTTTGGTGTATTGAAGATCGTAAGGGTCGATGATATTTGTGCGAAGACCGATGTGGGCTATACATTAGTTTTCAGGGATGTGAGGCATATCTCAGACCTTCGTCTCAACTTGATGTCGACGGGAAGGTTGGATGATGATGGTTATGAAAGCCGGTTTGTTGGTGGGCGTCAGAAGCACATCAAAGGTCCGTTGATCGCAGCCAGAGGAAAGAAGTGTTACACCTTTTACAAAATAAGTGTCAGTGTGTGCAAGGGTGGGTTGAACGCAGCGAAAGATTCAGCTAATGACATGTGGCACAAGCGTCTAGGCCGCATGAGTGAAAAAGGGCTTCAGTTACTAGCGAGGAAGCAGCTCCTTCCAGATGTGACAGGTACATCTCTCAAAACCTGTATTGATTGTTTATCAGGGAAACAACATATAGTTTCATTTGTTAAATCTGTTTCTCATGTTAATAAAGTGCATGCATTAGATTTGGTTTATTCTGATACTTGTGGTCCTATGAGGATAAAAATCTTGGGTGGGGTATTATATTTTGTCACTTTTATAAATGATGCATCTAGGAAGGTTTGGGTTTATGCTTTGAAATCCAAGGACAAGGTCTTTGGTGTGTTTAAATTGTTTCATGCTATGGTCGAGAGAGAGACAGGTAGATCATTAAAGTGCATTCGCACTGACAATGGTGGTGAATACATTGGCGACTTTCATGCGTATTGCAAGTCCCTGGGTATACGACATGAACAGACGGTTCTCAAGACCCCCAGCATAATGGTGTAGCTGAGCAAATGAATCGCATCATTGTAGAGAGAATCAGATACATGTTATCCCATGTGAAATTGCCCAAGACATTATAAGGAGAAGCAATGCACACAGCAGTGTATTTGTTAAACAGGTCTCCATCAGCCCCGTTGAATGGAGAAGTACTCGAGAAGGTGTGGACTGGACTGGATCCATCGTACAGTCATCTTAGGGTGTTTGGATACAGGGCATCCATTCACGGACCTAAGGACGAGAGGTCCAAGCTCGATATGAAGATCAGATAGTGTGTATTCTTGGGGTACAGTGATGAAAAGTTCAGTTACAGATTGTGGGATCTGACAGAGAAAAAGCTCATCAGGAGCAAAGACGTGATTTTCTTTGAAGATCAGTGTTTAGAAGACATTGATAAGCAGAGAAGAACCAGCCTAGTTAAGGTAATCTAGAGGACATGGATTCGATTATTCCTCTCGTGGTGCCTGATGACGGGGGAGTACAACAAGATATAGAGAACAAGAGAGTTTCTTCAGAAGATGGACCAGGGGAGCAGCCCTCACTTGATTCACCTGTTGAGCCATAAGTGAGGAGGTCATCTAGGGACAGACAGCCGTTTAAGAGGTACTCACCGCATGAGTACATTATGCTCATTGATGGGGGAGAGCCGGAAAATTATTCTGAGGCCCTAACCGACAAGCATAAGGGGGAGTGGTTGAAAGCTATGCAAGAGGAGATGAAATCACCACACCTACGATATAGTGAAATTGCCTAAGGGCAAGAAAGCTTTGAGTAACAAGTGGGTGTTCAGAAAGAAGGTTGAGCAGAAGAATTCACAGACGAGGTTCAAGGCCAGACTTGTGGTGAAAGAGTTTGGTTAGAGGAAAGGCATAGACTTCGAGGAGATATTCTCACCAGTGGTAAAGATGACATCCATACGGGTGTTACTTGGGTTGACGACTAGCATGGATCTGGAGTAGAGCAGTTAGATGTTAAAACTTCCTTTCTCCATGGTGACCTAGAAGAAGAGATATATATGCACCAACCAGAGGGGTTCGAAGTTAAGGGCAATGAGCATATGGTGTGTGGGCTGAGGAAGAGCTTGTATGGGCTGAAACAAGCTCCACGGCAATGGTACAAGAAGTTCGACTGGTTTATGTTAAAGCATGGGTATGATAGAACGGAATCGGACCACTATGTGTTCACGTGCAAGTTCTCATATGGTGATTTCTTAGTTCTGCTGTTATACATTGATGACACGCTTATCATGGGAAAAGACATCAAGAAGATCGACAAGCTGAAACAAGAGTTGGGCAAGTCGTTTGCGATGAAAGACTTGGGCCCGGCTAAACAGATCCTAGAAATAGAGATAACCCGTGACAGAAGCAGAAGGAATATTTAGTTGTCACAAGAGCTGTATATTGAGAAAGTCCTAAAGCAGTTCAATATGAATGCAGTAAAGCCGGTCAGTACTCCACTAGATGGTCACTTCAGATTGAGTGACAGGCAGTGTCCCAAGACGAAAGCAGAGGTGGATAAGATGCAGAAGATACCCTACGCGTCAGCAGTAGAAAGTTTGATGTATGCTATGGTGTATACACGCCCAGACATAACATATGTGGTTGGTGTTGTCAGCCAGTATCTTGTCAATCTTGGCAAAGAGCATTGGGCAACAGTAAAATGGATATTGCGGTATCTAAGAGGCTCATTTAGGTTGAGCCTATGCTATGGTGACGAAAAACGTGTATTAGAGGGCTACACAGATGCAGATATGGCAGGTGACATAGACTTCAGGAAGTCTACATCAGGGTTCATGTTCACATTTGCAAGGGGAGCGGTCTCTTGGCAAAGCAAGCTACAGAAGGTCTTAGCATTGTCAACGACAGAGGCTGAGTACATTGAAGTCACAAAGGCATGTAAAGAGATGCTTTGGATGAAGAGGTTCCTACAGGAACTTAGCCTGAAGCAAGAGCAACACGTGGTCTATTACGATAGTCAAAGTGCTATACACTTGAGCAAGAATCCAAGTCAGTACTCCAAGTCGAAGCATATAGAGATTCACTATCACTAGATCAGGGATACTTTAGAACAGAAGGTGTTATGACTTGAGAAGGTCCACACGGACGATAATAGGTCAGATATGATGACCAAGGCTTTGCTCAAGGGCAAGTTTGAGGTTTGTAGAAATCAGGCTTGCTTGAAGAAGGTGAATTTCTCCTGAGTCGAAAAGGAGGAGATTTGATGAGAATTTTCTCCTCATTGCTGGGTTCGATGAAATCGAACCAGTTTTAATATCATCAGAATTTTTCACCGCTGGTCGCTGAACAGTTTTGGTCCTGTTTCGATATCATCAAAGAACCTTAGATGATATCGAAAGCTGTCATCGAAGGTTGCTCGATGACATCGATCATTATCAGAAGTTTTCACCCCTGGTCGCTGGACAGTTTTGGTCCTGTTTCAATATCATCGAAGGACCTTAGATGATATCGAAGGCTGTCATCGAGAGACCTTCGATATCATCGAAGAGTTACGCAAATGCGATTGCGAAAACGCAGATTCTGCGGAAATTATTTCCTATTTTGATTCTACCTCTTTCTATTCTTATATAAAAGGGTGTATGCGGGATTGGGGTGTATTCCAGGGTATTCTAAGGTTTTCTATGAGGTAGGGCTATCAAAGAGGTGTGTGTGTGTGTGTGTGAGAGAGAGAGAGAGAGAGAGAGAGAGAGATGAAGGTTGTGGAAGGGATATCCTGCTCGTAGAGGTGATCTATTTCGCAGTCCACGTCTCAGCGCTTCTACGTCCTCGTGATCGGTGAGATCCCTCTGTTTTTACATTATTCTCTTATTGTTTATCCACTCCTGCGTGAGTGAAGAAGGTTTGATCCAAGCGATGTGTGCTTGTGATCGATTGTAACGTTCTGCTTTATAGTGGATTGTTGATCTGGACGAGGTCCCGTGGTTTTTTACCTCTTTGAGGGTTTTCCACGTAAAATTCTCTAATGTCTCGTGGTTTATGCTTTGATTTATTTCATTGTTTTATTATCCCATAATTTTGATTTGTTTTGGAAGGCTAGATCTTAAGGTTTCGTGCAAGGCCCCAAACACCTTACACATGTATGGCCGGGGCTTTGACATGCTTGATTGGCTTGTGGGCTGGGTCTAGGATTCACATGCATGGTCCAATCAATTTTTGAATCAAGCTTAGGCTTGAGTCATTTTAGCTCAACCCAACATTTTACATGCAAGTGCTACGGGTCATTTTAGCTAGACCCAACTGCCGGTTTCATTCCTTAAATTTTTTAATTTTTTTTAAAAATTATTTTGGTGCATATGTGACCCAAATGATCAACAGATAGGTAAACAATATTCAAGGGGAAATAAGGATTTTATCAGCCTTCTAATCAAATACACCTATTGAGAAGAGAGATGATTAAGAATCTCCTCCTCCCTTTCTTTTCTATTAAACATTTGTAGGAGTTGAAGAGAGAGAGAGAGAGAGAGAGAGAGAGAGGATGAAGATTCTCTCTCTGTTCTTCTCATCTTCTCTCCTCTGTCCATACTGAAGGCCCGTTGATCTAATGGTTAATATTTGAGATTTGGATGGCTGCTCGTAAAACGTGTATTGAACCTAATGAACAATCTGGATCAGTCGATTGGCTTAAGTGTCCCAGTCGGAAAGAGAGTGCATTCGAACTTGCCCATATAAAAATTTCTGGAATTGCCATTACAACTGCCTATTAGGTGCCATCTAAACACGCAACCCCAACGCTAACCCACTAAAACCACGGCGAAATTGAAGGCTTGTATTATACACAATGGGCATTAGTCCCACAGATGATTTGTATAAAAAAAAAAAAAAAAAAAAAAAAAAAAAAAAACGAATTTACAAAGAAGATTCCAAATTATTTAAAAAAAAAAAAAAAATTAGTGAAATGTGCTTCCAAACATCTCATAATTTGACACGTCGACACAAGTATTGCCGGCGACGTTGAACTGCGGTTTCCTACGGACCGCCGCATCTGCGTCTTGTCGGGCTCGCTTCGAGCCTCTAGAATTGCCCCCGATGTTCCACGTGGGAGAATCCCAGCCGCGCGCCATTTCCATCAGCATATGTTGTAGCTCCGGTAAGCTATAGCTCTTCTCCTGCAGTACAGCCGAGGGGATCACGTTAGCTACGTAACCTCTCTCAGGATAACATGCACTGTGACCATAATAACCGCCATTCAAGGAATTTACACGATACTCGAGCAGCGTTCGACGGTTGATACGCAGCCACTCACACCGTAGTCGGATTTCACCACACTGGCTAACATGACCTCGTGTTGAAATTCCTGTGAGTCTGCCACCGAGCCAAAACCGAATAAACTTACCAAATCAGTCTCCAGATCGCAATCCCAAAATCAGGTTAGTTGAGAAATCCTGACCTTTGATTTGTGGACACATGTTTGTTGAAATGGACCATTGGAAAATTTTCATTTTTAGTTGTCCAATAAACGTCCACAGATTCGATAAACATATAATCGAATAAGGGTAATTTACGGTGCATGATATAGCTAAGTTGGGCCCGCAGTTCGTACACCAGTGTTCAACGTATGCAATTTCTAAGTGCCTGCGTATCATCCATCGCACTCTGCCAGAGTATCAAAACACGGAGTCGAGATATTTTGCGGAGATTTGATCATATACAGGCAACTGCACTGGAACTAGTACTGTACCACCTTTCCCGCCAACATGTTTTCTTTTAAGGGCATCAATACCGTGAAAATCGTAGATCCCACCGTGAAGATTACGTTTCTCGAAAATCAGGCTGATGAGATCATCAGCCACACCATTATACGGAGTCACCATCGGATTCCCATCGATTCCAACGGTGAGATTAGCGGCCTTATTTTAAGTTCTTGTCCACTCATTGTGTTACCGGCATTTTCAACGGTCCCGATTCCCTGCATAAGTGCCATGTTGGCGGAAAAGATGGTGAGCGACTACATAAATTGCGTACGGGTCAGTTTATCTTTCTGGTGAAGCCGGATTACGTCATCCATCCCCCGCCCGTAGTTGCGCAAACTCATACGCAGATCAGAAACGTAGACAATCCACACCATCCGTTTACCGGATCCAACCATTGATATCTGTGAGGCCCGTCCATCACCTATCTACCCCGCCGATTGCCTGCTGCCCTGATATCTGTGGAACCATGTTGATTTGTGTTATATCCACTCCGTACATCCGATTCACCGGCTCATCTTAGGGCATGAGCCCAAAAATGAGGCAGATCCAAAGCTCAGGTAGACCACACCACAGGAAACATGATGGGAGCAAAGATCCCCACCGTTGAAACCTTCCTAGGGCCCACTGTGATGTTTACATGCCAGCAAATCGGTTAATAAGGTAACTCTGATCTGGATGGAAGGAAAATAAAAATAAAAATGAGTTGCCTATAGTCATGGTAGGCCCCACGGAGATTAGGGCTGCAGGAACCCAGTGTGGTATCTGCCACAGGACCCAATTGGTGGGCCCGGAGGGAATACAAACCACCTAGCACGTGGACCCTACGGTGATGATAAGCCCTCCTACATGAAATCCTAACCGTCCAATTAGCGGACAAAATACAGTTAAGATGGGCAGTCCAGTTCGTGTGATTCTGTTGCACGAGGTCTGGACAGGAGGGCCCAGCTGGCTCCAATCCATTGACAGCTCATTTACATTTTTGTAAATGACACATTCGCCCTTGACAAAATCCCCCAATAATGCACAAGACCCAAGGGTCTGTTGTGAATTCCATGAAAACTAGAGGGTAAGAAAGGAAAAATACAAAAACAGAAAGGCTTTACCTCTCTCCTTACAGCGGCCATGAGCGAAACCATTTCTTCAACAAAATCAGAGAATCCCTGAAAAAATGAAAATAAGAAAATCAGATCATAGAAATAAATAAATTATAAAAACAGAAGGGAATATATTAGTAGTCCGCGGACTATTTTCGTTTCTACCCACCTCGTCTTCTTCTTCATCTGGATTATATAGACCCGCATCGTACACTCTCCTTTTCCTCTCATCCGATAAAACTGCCCCCAAAACAAAAAACTCCTCTCAATATTAGAAATATAAAAAAAAAATTTACAAATTCAAGGGATTAAACGCCTAATCAAGATTAATTACGATAATTACCCTCATAAGCCTCTTTAATTTGCTGGAATCTCCGCTTCGCCTCCTCTATGAACGAGGGCATTGTCGTCCATCTATCCGGATGCCATTTCTGCACAAAATTAAAATAAAAAACCCTTTACTTCCACCGAAATTACGAAAACAGGCTCAACAACTAGCTCTGCTAAAATGCGCTGTACGTTACCATCGCAAGCTTGCGGTAAGCGCTCCGTATTTCCGAGACGGAAGAGTTCCTGTCGACGCTGAGCACGTTATAGTAAGATCCTGGCCGTTGATTAAGATCCATGACGACCAGGAGAAACTCAGTTCATAAATTTTAGTCTGAGTTGTGTTGGAGGTGTGACGGACCGTGAGAAGAACCAATCTCTCGTCGGACTGTAGATGGGAAGTGGAAAGAGGAGAAGAAAGAGGGCCGGAGATGGAGATTGTTTTCTGAGTTTGTTGGGTTCGTGGAAGCGGACGTATTTAAAACATACAAGAAAGGCGAGGAGAAAATATCCGAGAGAGAGAGAGACTCTAGAAACTCCGGAGGCGGTAGCGCGGGATTCGATTTGGGATCCGGAAACTTCTGGAGGAGGTATTTTTCTTTTCGAAAACGTTGCCACGTAAGTGCCGTATGTCGGAGATATTTTCTTGTGAGGTTCTTCCTGCGGGAATTAGTAATCGGACAGAGTATGACGCTTGATACACGGTCATTAGTAAATTGCACGCCTTCACTACATTAGCTACCATTAAACCGAGTAAATGGTGGAAACAGGCATCTGTAAACCTTTATACAAAAATGAATTTTTATTTTTATTTTTTTTACATTTCTACCGTCCTATTCGTGGACACTTGATTGTGGACATAAGACCGGGGGATTCTTAATTTTTACCGGCTAATAAATGTCTACCAATCAAATAAGTTACGTTTTTTGTTGAAGACACGTCCAAGTTGGGATCCATAGTTTGCACAGATTAATGTGGAATACTTATATTTTATGTATGAAATTTTTAAATATTTTACAGCACCTGCGCATCATCCACCATACTCTGTCAGAGTATGAAAGTTTCTCCTCGTACAGCTTCCGTGGTAATCCTGTGACTAGAGACGTTGATGGTGACCCAACGTGATATGACTTGATTTGGCCGCATGCAACTGTTAGAAACGTTCCTCCCAGGGGGCCGTTTGGCCGGCCGGATTGGAAGGGATGGGATGGGACTAGAAGGGATTGGAAGTTAAATCCCGGATTAGCACACTCGGTATAGCAATTCCGGAACATAGCAATCCCAGAACGTAAGGGCGTGTTTGGACGGGCACGCTGGATTGCATTAGCTTGTATTAGGGTGGAGTGCACGCCATCCAATGCAGTGTCAGTGGATTGCATGCAATCCGACTGGATTGTTGTATCCAGCGTCCAACCCATGGCATGTTTGGATGGGCACGCTGGATGGGATTGGGTTGAGTGCGTGCGTGTTTGGACGGGCGCGGGATTGGAAGCTGCGTACATGCGCTGGATCACTGGAACGTGGATACAGGCGCTCTCACTTTTGGCAACTGCAAAGGATGGTGATAACCGTCTCCCGCCAATGGACGCGGATTTCCACCGAAAGCCTTTGGCAGCAAGCTCCAGTGCAAGGATGCTGGTGGGGCCCACCATGATGATTTTGATTAATCCACTCCATCCATACGTTTGTATACACTGATTGTAGGACGTCTGATAGAGAAATCGTTGGATCCACAACTCAATTGGGTCACATAAGAGGGAAAATGCACGGTAAAGAAATTTGTACCGTTGAAACCTTCCTGGGCTCCATTCTGATGTCTATAAGCCATCCAAACTGTTTATTCCGTCACTCTCAATAGGATAAAGTGAAAGAACCTGGCGTGATATCCTGATACAAAACTTTCATGTCCATAAGAATGTTTCAACGGTGCTCACCGAATCCCCATTGTTTCCTCTCTTCTGGCTCACTTGAGTTTTGGATCAAGCGCATTTTTTGTTTTTTTTTTTTTTTTTTTCCAAATCATCTGGGACTGTATGACCTAATCAATCTATTGGACGTCAAATAAATTAGTACAAGTGGCCTTACGAGGACTTAAGAGCTGAATGTCCAATCATTATTGTTTAGGTGTGGTGTGGTCCACCACCATATCAATCCACCTCTCATTTCTGAGATCAAGCCATAAAATGATATGTAAAAATGTATGAACGGAAAGGATGAAACTGCCACATGATGGCTATGGTTTCCAAAGAGCACCGACCAGACCGGTATTTTCATAGGTCATAAAATCGTTCGAGGCCCACGATTTATGTCTCATGAAATTGGCAAAGAAAAAATTATTCAATCAACATTATTGTCAGCAGGGGACATGTCTATAAATCCGCATAAACCACATCACGTGGCAGTGGTTGGATAGAGATGGATCCCAAAACATTTTGCAGTAGGCTAGAATAACGATGTATGAAAACATGATAACCAGCGTTGTTTGGCAAAAAGAGAGAAAAAGTAGCTAGTGACACAATAACAGTGACAATCATCCAAATAGGGCTAGAATTTAAAAATCACATGAAGGCAAGAAACAGGACTACGACGCCAACTAGAAGAGCACAAAATATCTCCCCATCTGACCGGGGTGATGGGGAAGATCATCACCGACACGGCCCTAGAAACCATGGCGCGTCGAGGCTGTCGGCGGCAGACGCAGGCCGCCGTCGGTTGGACCGTGAAGAAGAATGGTGGATGTAGAGGTCATCAGAATATGCAACGACCGAACCGCCGAGATGCCGTGCAAGGTCTTGACGGTGCACATGTCTTGTTGAAGTGCTCGTCCCAACATGCCATTGCCTCTTTCTAGTTCCTGAATGCGCGGTGTCTTGCTCCACTATACCCCTCGACCTCCACCCGAGCATCGTCCCAAGATATGTATATGCCATGCCTACGCCCCACCAAAGCGACGTAATATTTATCCTTTCTCATCTGCAATGACATGCGCGTACTTAGCACGAGAAACGTGTTGGAATAAAAATGATAATAACTAACTAGACATGCAGTATTCTCCTATCGAATAGCATCGGAAAGTACAAAAAAAAAAACAAACAAACAATTACATGTTGAAAATAAAAACCATTGGCGAATATGCGTACCCTTCCAAGCAGCCCAATTCATCCGACACCTCGATCACCAAAGTATATAAACTATCTAATGGATGCATGTGAAAACATAAAAGTATAATTGATTACATAAAAGTCATGGTCAAGCCAGAATTGTCATATTCGTATATACTACCATGTGTCTGCTCCAAAAAGATTAGCAAGTTAGCAAATCATCCAAGAAAATCATGTAATTCAAAGTTATTACAGACCAACAACTAACAACCAAAACAACAAACAACTTCATGCAGATCCCCAGATGGATCCGACACCTCGATCACCAAAGTGGTCATGAAGTGTTTTCTTCAACCAGTCAATGCAACGCTCAGGTCGCAGACTCACAAAAAACGATGCTAGATCCTTGTCCTTACTCAAGAGCTGACCAACCTCAAAGAACTCTGAGTTGGTCAGGCCCTGGACCTCTTCTAGTATATCAAGTACTTTAGAAGTGCGATTCATCGACTTGCCTAGGCCAAATTTAAGCATTGAGTCGGCAACAGTCCCCAGAGAGGCCCCGAGTACTTCACAAGGACGAGCAGGGCGCAAACGTTTCCTGCCTGCACTCCCACTTTGAGTGGCATTAGAATTAGACGTGGAAGTGCTACGTGAGCCATGTTGTCCAATCGAAGGACTGTCTGGCGAAAATAGGATGGTCCTTGCGGAGTCAGTGCCAAAATCATCTGACAAGTCAATTGTATCATCGAGGTCATCATCCAACTCTCTCCGTGCATCATTGAGTTCTTGTTGAAGACGAGATGATGATGCTGATGTGGCTATAGTCCTACTGCCTTAGACAAAACGTCCTGATGCCTGGTCCGAACCAACGATGGTTGCAAGATCATCCATTCTCTCAATCCGTTTACCCCGGAGTTTCTCCGCACGCGGGTGAGACTGCAACTGTACATTAATGAGTAGTAAGTACAGTAAGAAGTCTTGTGGAGTGATAAATTTTCACTTTATAACGAAAATCTTATACCTTGAGATATTCCTCCCAGACTTCATCAGGAGCAGTCACCACCATCCGCTCGTTGTCCCATCCGAACCCGCTCGCCGCCAGCATTTCCTTCACTGCAGTGTACTCCCGCTTGTAATACCTTAGTCGGTTAGAGACATTCTGCCACTTGAGGACTACATTGGTATGCTTTGTAACGGCGTCGGCGGCAATTTAGTACGCCTCACGTTTGAAACCATTATCGCCCTTACGTCCCAATGCCACTTGTTCCAAAAATATGTCAATCATAATCTGATCCATATCGGGAGTCCATTTTATTTTTGAGGCTCGAGACGCAGGCTCGGCCAAGGATTTCACCGTCCTCGTGCGTGGGGAGGATCGTGTTGGCACCACTGGTGTCTTCGCCGGTGAATGTGATGGTGTCGATGGATCAGTAGACATCCTGTCTGCCATACCACCTGAATATCAAGCACATGTGATGATTTGCATAAAGTTAGTCATAATCATAAGAATATGATCCCTATTTTAAAAGATCCATGTTCCAAAACATCGTACTTATATCTCCATACAAGCATGACTCTACCATCTCAGAGATTAGAAGATTGCAATTCCATTTATAGGTACGTAACATGATGTAGAAAGTAAATAACAGCAATGGAAATTGTTCTAAAAATAGCGATAAATTATCTAGCCCTACTATTTTGTTGCGCATCTGCCCACATTCTGGTTGCTATAACATCGCGCATGGAATTTCAATCATCTTTTTCACGCTGAGATGCTCGCAGTAACCATTGTCGCTCGTCGTTCGTTGAAACCTCGTGAGGCGTTGGGTTACTCTCTCCATCAGTGGCTGATACTCCAGCGTAGTTCATCTCTTCTTCAGATTCTGGTCTAGTACGTATGAAATTGTGTAAGACACAGCAGGCTATCACAATTTGGATCTATGTGTGGAATTCATACTGCATGGCGATCTTCAGGATGGGGAATCTGCCTTTCATAACACCAAAACAACGCTCAATTGCATTGCGCAGCAATTGTGCATGCCGATAATTGAACACTCCTTCATGTTGGCAGGTGCTCTCCGTTCGATACTCCTGTAAGTGGTATCGAACGCCCCGGTATGGAGCCATAAAACCGGGTGAATGTGCATAACCGGCATCGACAACGTAATATTTTCCTACACATTTGAAGCAAAGTCCCTTTCAATTTACAATAACATAAGTCAACGTGATGAAATAGACTGGCAATCTCTTAAAAGATAGCCAAATACCATGTGGGACAAGCAAGGGATCATCTGATCGACTCAGAGCGTTGTGTAAGACCCTCGCATCCGGCATAACCCTCCCAACCAGCCAATATGTAAATGAAGTTCATATCAAATGAACACGCCGCCAGTACGTTTTGGGAGAGGACCCCCTTCCGATTGCGGAAGCTCGCATGGTCACCGGCAGGCACATGAGCAAGAATGTGTGTACCATCAATTGCCCCAACACAATCCTAGATACGTTGGATGAATGTATGAATGAAGGGTAGTATAACATACGTATGTGGAAATATGACCCACCATAATTAATACCTGAAAGTAAGGAGCCCACTTTGTGTTTGTCTGAATCTCAGATGGAGTCGATGGTCCAGCCTGTTTAACAAAAATTGGGTACAGCGACGCAATTGCATCCAATACACTATAAAAGTGGCGACTCACAGTTTCACCTGATCGAATGAATCTATGACCAATTACGCGATTCCGAACATTGTGCCCCAATGCGTGTAGGAACATTACTAACTGTTCTTTAAGACTCACACGCCAAGTATCACGCAGCACGGTCTTCTCGCGTAGCTGGGTACATAGATCGAAGAACGTCGATCGATTCATCCGAAGTTGCATGACACAATCCCGGTCACTGGCCCTAATGATAGAGTTGATGAACCTGGCGTGCTCATCCTCTCCATGACGAGAGGGTTGTTTGAACATATATTCACGACAGTATCCCCCGACAGCCGCCACACAAGCCATCATCGCCCTTGCAACCATGACACTATCTGTATCTTCTCCTAATTCTTCACACTCCATCGCCAACTGATAACCAACACCATCAGCTTCGTATACTCAGAAGTCCTTCCATCTACTCTTTATATGGTGGGGTAAGTTCACACATGATTATAACTTAAGAAGTTCACATTTCACAACCCTTTATTTCCTGACAAATTCTAAAGAGATGGAGTCCAATTCCAAATCCTGACCCATGTCTAGAATCTGGTTCGAGGGTTAAAATAATTAAGATTATACGACAGATTTCTGAAAAACTAGCTAAATTGGAGACAGAGAGTTTTAAAAAAATGATATAATATGCAGTGAATAATGCAAATGTCAGTCTTCCAAAATGATACAATGGTGTAGAAATGTACCTCCTAAGCGTCTCTGTAATGAACAAGAACGGTGTGCTCAACACTGTTTCCTAAAAATTGGAACAACATGTAATGGAAATATTCCTTCAGTTAAGTCATCACATGAATATAATAAGGAAGTCCCGTCATACACCATTGCATAGACAACAAATATCTCATGTGTGTATAAAAGTCATTGTCTTTTCAAAGATGAATGGAGTGTTCAATATCAACTACTAGATAACGAGCCAAAAATATCTACCATTAAGAACAAACACACGCCACTGGACAAATTCAACATTACAAGATTATGAGAGATGAAACCAAATGAACAAACACAACCCGGTGCCAAATTGCAATCTTTTTTAGTTTCTGTTAGAGAAAATTTCAGAAGATAAACACACACACCACTCAAAAATGCAATCATTAACCTCGAAAAAATAAACACAATACCCCACCATTCCAAGTTCCATCTTATTTCCTATGTGAGAGAGTTATCAGCAGGGGAAAATGAAAAATGCTCTCTAATCGAAATGCAACTTATTGCTTTTATAAGAAGAATAGCAAGTGAACAAACACAACACACCACTGAAAAATGCAATCTTTTTTGTTAAGAGAAATGCTCCAAAAACAAAGCAACCCACCAATCAAAATCCAATCTATCAGTTCTGTAAGAGTAAAAAAATCAAGAGAACAAGCAAAACCCATCATTCCAAATTCCATCTCAGATGATAGTGTGAGAGAAAATTAAAGAAAAAAAGAAAACACCCTACTTATCAAAATGCAATCCCACTGGCTTTTGGAAGAATAATAGCAACTGAACAAACACAACACCCCAGTCAAGATGCAATATTTTCTGTTCTGTAAGAATGGAAAAAATCAGGTGAAAAAGAACAATCCACATTCCAACTTCCATCTTCTGTTAGAAGATGGAATTTGGAACAATCCACATTCCAACTTCCATCTTCTGTAAGAGCAATCCACATTCCAAATTCCATTTTCTATATGAAGAATAGCAAGTGAACAAACACACGATTTCATGATTGGAAGTGTTTGGTTTTTTTTCCCTGTAAAAGAAAAATCTTGAAAGTAACCCACCAATCAAAATGCAATCTTTTGATTTCCACAAGAAGGGAATGAAGTGAACAACACCATCCACAACAAAAATGCAATATTTCCAGTCCTGCACAAATAAACTCGAGGAAGCAAACACAACCCACCACTCAAAAAGTGCAGTCTTGTGGATCCCACAAGTGAAAAAAACTGCAAGAAAACAAGCACAACCCACCAGTTTAACATGCAATCTTTTCACCCTTCTAACCATAATTAAATCAGCACTCACTCCATAAAACCAAAGAAAGACGCAAGCTTGAAGGAGTATTTGAAGAGACTCACCTACAAGCAATGAAATTCCTGAGTTGGGTGTTGAATTTCAGCCCTTTTTCAAGATATTTATGGGCTGGACGAGCTCTAATCTCATTGCCCTTTTTCAAGCAATTGGATCCCACAGGGGTAAAATATCAATGCTAAGGAACTTACAATTTGGCTATTCCACTTTACTAACTGTAGTTCAAAATGATAGTGCCTCCAAACGCATTGTTTGGACTAAATGGTGGGGTCATCTGAATCATGGAACCATCATTGGATACTTACTGCTGCAATCCATAGAAATGTATCCATAAGATAACAGGATACAATTGCAAATGAATAGTGAAACAGATGGAAATGTATGGGCATACACAAGTTCCTCAACATGGGTTTGCTGGAAACCAACAAGAGGCAATCCATAGAAAATATACCAATGAATTCCTGAAACTTGATGAATACAATTTCTTATATATATACAAATATATTGCATCAATTCATATCAAATATCCCCTGTATGTGCATTTTGCAAGGAGTTAGATATCCAGATATGAGAAATACATAAGTGAGGAGGGTTAACAGAATGTCACAATTGCAACCTCAAACAGTCTAAAAATATACACTTTATGTAACCCAAACAGACACCACTGAAAGAGTGTTCACAGAATAATTCCACAAACTTTGGATTACCAGGCATTTGTTTGGCCGAGAAAGTAGGCCAAAAAAATTCATAACTGCCCTATGAAACAGATATCAACAGTTCAAATATAAATGTACTGTAAGAGGGAAAATGTATATTTCACAATCATTATATTAACAAGAGTTAAGGAAGCATTTCCATTCTTTATATACAGTAAGAAACACAAATGCAAATACATACAAGTTCAGAAGGGGCTGCTGTGCAGATGCTCCAAAAGAAAATAGGAACTTCAAGGACAATTCTCCCCTATCTTTTGCCGACAAAGTATGATACACAGAATCTTCCGTTGAAGCACATTAAGTCAGGATTCATAAAACACATTAAGTTGTAGTCTCCCACTGTACATTGACTACATGTTCATCCAGTGGGCTCATGTACTGTAGAGAATCACAACTAATTCATGTGCCGAAGCTTAGACAGTGGGCCACACAACTGACAGATATTAGTTTATGATTCGCAGTATAATAATAAAAGCCAACCAACAAAAGTTTCCCGCACAGAGATCCTACCAATAGGGGTAGAAAATAGGGAAGACTATAGCTCCTAGCAAGTCAAGAGATTTCTGATGGAAATCACGTCCAGATGCAATTTAACTACTTTCTCACTTTAACAAAGACCCAAATTTCTTATCAGTATCCCATATGAAAATTGACGAAGGGTTCGGATTGATTTAAGGAACTTCTGCAATATTATTATCAAATACATTGTTTCTTTCACACTGTAAGACGTACCTTATTAATAGGTGGACCAGGTGGTCCGCATTCACTTGAGGTTTGCTGGCTATAACCGCCAGAAAGAGGCGAAGGCCTTACAGTGTTTTGAGCATAGAAAGTTATTAGAACAGGCAAAATGAAATATAAGTGCAAATCTTCATCCAAAATAAAAAGAGAGAAAAAGATGCTGGTGAATGTGGAACTGCTAATCAACATTAACAGCAGGTCTATGGGAAAAATGCAAAAAGAATACACCCTTCTCACATGTCCAGAGAAGTTGTGATTGAAGGACATGATAGAGAGAATAGGACAAGTAAATGGAATAATGTTGAGGCACTGACAACGGTAATAAACACTCAATCAGTTGCCTACATTTTGGTCATTATCCCAGGTAGATAGAAAATGTATATTTCACAATCGTTATAGCTAAAACAATCTCATTTCAGTAATGCTACATGAGGAGTACCAAATACAAAACTGGTTTTAGAAGAGAAATATAAAGAACAGTTAAACTGTATACATGTATACATTGATAGCAGTATCATGCATACATGTATTTTAAAAGCTTGAAAATTCATCAGAGGAATCCAAGGAGAACAGTGCATTAACAGATGAATAGTGTAAAATTAAACAGCTTGCATGTATACATTGATGGAACTGTCATTTAATCCATGTATTAAGAGCCCAAAAAAATGATTCCACTGAATCACAAGGCATACAGTCCATGAGTTGAACAAGCCATGAAAATCCATATGACTCATTTATACACTGATGAGACTATCATACATGTACAATTGGAAAAAAGAACCTGATTATTCAAAACATGATTATGATGTCTTGCTGAAAAATCCAGCAATAGCAAATCCAGATGAGATATAGCAACAACTCTCCAATCATGCAATTGATATAAGAACAGAACAAACCATCTGATGTAATCCTGGGAATTCCATGTGACATGTATCAGAAATCTATCTGGCATATATCAAGAAATTCAGTACTTAGAAGAAGAAAATACATATATACTCAACCAAAAAGAAGAGGAGGAAAAGATTGAAAGGAAATGATAAAAACCAACAGTCAACAGTAACACCAACATAAGGACTTCATACACTTAAAATTTTTCATGACAGATTTAGAAGATCAAAAAATGACTACAGATTTGGGATTTTGCAAGAAGTTAGCTATCCAGAGATGGAAATTACATAAATGAGGAGGGTTCAACTACGGTCACAATTGACTTGTCGAAGAGTCTAAAAATATACATTGTATGCAACCCAAACAGACACCACTGGAAGAGAGTTCACAGAATAATTCTATTGTAACACTGAAGGTGATCCCAGAAATTCCACAAATCATGATTTGCAACCATTTGTTTGACCGAGAAAGGAAGCCATAAAAATTCATAGTTGCCTTACAAACAGATATCAACAGTTCATATATAATTGTACTTTATATGGAAAAAATTTATCTGTCAGAACATGATTATAAATAGTGTATATAATGTGCAAGTGTAAAATCCTAAAAATGAAAATCCATCTCATATATAGCAACAATAAAGAAATCCTGCGGTTGATCTACCAACAGAGCGAGAAGATAGCATAGACTCAATCCGAAAAAATAACCGGAAAAGCATGACAGAATCACGTTTGAAACGCAAGATATCTAAAATCCACCCCGCATAGATCGGTATGTGAAACAATGCCGTTGGAGCAGACGACACAGGCCGACTCCATATCGGAGGGCCTGTCTCGCATGTGACGAAGCCTCATACAAGACAAGCATGAAAAACCACTTCATCCCACATCTCAGCCGCAACACGGATCAGGCCAAGATCCAACATGCAATTCAAATGGGGGTTTACTCATAGCATTTGGACGAGGAAGAGGACCTACTCTCGCCGGAGAAGACCGTCAGTTCGCGATGGCAGGCCTACCGGCGGTGACAACCATCGCGAGCTGATACGGCTTCTTATAAACCCATTTTCGCGCCATACCTCATGTGTACCCACCACCATATCTTCCTGACCCTCCCGCCAAATCCTAGCCCAAGAAACCCCATGAATGAGATTTCAACGGAAAGGGATTGACATCGAAAAGGGGAAAGACAGGGAGAATGAAAACAGAGAAATCCAGCGCCGAATCCCGCAGGATTGGGCCGTACGGGAGATAACCTGTCGAATCCAGCGACGAAATCCGCCCCAATCCAAGTGGATTTTCTCTCCAGATCGAATCCAGCGCCCGTCTAAACAGGCGGCTTCTCGGACGACGTGGGATTTGAGTACCCTATCCAGCCTAATACAGGCTACTCCAACGCAGCGTGCCCGTCCAAACACGCCCTAAGGCAATCCACTGACAACACCATCATTACCTTATGGCCTGTTTGGCCCAGCAAATCCCATAGAATTAAGAGGGATGGGATCAATTTTAAGGTAATGAGGTGTCAGTGGATTGTCTTAAGATCCATGGGATTGCTTATATCCCGGGACAGTTCATTGGGTCTGTTTGGCATGCCGTGCATATCCTGGGATTTTACATTCCAATCCATCCAACCAAGGGATAAGAACAATTTTAAGGTAATGATGGTGATGTCAGTGGATTGTCTTAAGATCCATGGGATTGCTCATATCCCGAGACAAGTTCACCGGATCTGTTTGGCTCGTCATGCCTATCCCAGGATATTGCCGATCCCATCCCTCCTAATACCGTGGGATCTGCCTGGCCAAACAGGCCCTTAAAATCCATGCCATCCACCCTAAGGGCCTGTTTGGCCAGACAGATCCCATGGTATTAGGAGGGATGGGATCAATTTTAAGGTAATGATGGTGGTGTCAGTGGATTGTCTTAAGATCCATGGGATTGCTTATATCCCGAGACAAGTTCACTGGTCTGTTTGGCACGCCTTGCATGTCCTGGGATTTTACCTTCCAATCCATCCAACTAAGGAATGGGATCAATTTTAAGGTAATGATAGTGATGTCAGTAGATTGTCTTAAGATCCATGGGATTGCTCATATCTCAGGACAAGTTCACTAGTCCTGTTTGGCACGTCATGCCCATCCCAGGATATTGCCGATCCCATCCCTCCTAATACCGTGGGATCTACCTGGCCAAACAGGCCCTAATACCATTCAATCCCTTCCAATGCACCCCACCAAATGGGCCCTAAGTTCAAAAAGAACATGATTGATTAGTGGCCATGATAGTAGAAGATAGTGAGATTTGATTCGCTGGGATGCTAAGGTTAGGGCCTGTTTGGTTCTCTGGCTCAAGTGTAATTACGTTGTAAATAAGTAATCATTACTTACCAAGGTAATTACCCGCATCTTTCCCAATGCTGGCTTGACCAATTACTTTTTAAGCACTTAAATTGAAATTTTTGTAAAATAAATATGGGCCCATCATAATGGGAGTAGCTTATCCACACCGCCCAATCATTATGCCAAATGAATTTAAGGCATGAGCCCAAAAATTAGGCAAATCCAAAGGTCAAGTGGGCCACACCACAGGAAATTATGAGAATTGAATGCCTACCATTAAAAACTTGTTGATGCCCTTAGAAATTTTAGATTAGGTTTATATTTATATTTTTTTACTCATCCATGTCCATGTGACCCTATGAACAGGTTACATGGTGAATAAACCTCAATGCGTGAAAGTGCACCTACTTGTGCCCTGGTTTGTCAAGTTACGTGAATGATGGGTCAAACTGGCTGCAGAACTCGATAGGAAAATTATCTCAAGCGTCTGCCTCAACCGGATGTGTGGAAGCTCGCGATAGGTAAATCATAGCCTCACATCCCATGTCCCAAAACACCAGGTGATTAAAACCCTTAAAACAAGATAGACATCTTAAGGTTTTTAAAGTGAGAAAACTTTTTGCAAAATAAGAAAATTTCTAAGTTTTTCTTGCCTTGTCGATTTTATCGAAACACCCTCGATACGATCGACCTGCACTGTCGATGTCCTCGATACCTTAACGATATTATCGATAAGAGGACCAAAAATGTCCAGCAACTAAATATTCATCTGGATGGATTTATCGATGTATCGATACACCTATCGATATTATCGAGAAAAGCACTAATTAGGTCCAGCAACTTCACAGCATAACTGGACAAATTATCGATGTATCGATACACATATCGATATCATCGATATTCAAATCTCCAGACCATCGAGAGTGGCTCGATAAGATTGATAGGCAGATTTTCGGCGCCCCTATTTTTAAAGAAAATCGCAAAATTCTTCGATAGCATCGATGCTCTTCCGATATGTTTTGAATTCAAATACCAATAAGATCGGAGATTCATCGATGATATCGATAGTGGGCGCGCATTTCTTACAGTAGATATTTCAGGTTATTTTTAACTATGATCAGGGGCCCTTCGATTTAATTGATATTCAAATATCGATGATATCGACACCAGATCGATTGCATCGAACAAAGCCATAAACTGTCCAGTAAGTTCAAAGATAAATCAGTTGGACTTATCGATGCCTCGACTCTGATCTCGATATCATCGACATTCAAATTCTGATGACCTCGACGGTTCCCCCGATCATTCATGAAAACCTGAAATATCTCAAAGTCAAGTCTCTCTCATTTTTTAAGTGTTGATGGATCGAACCTGTCATCGATGGAATCGGAGTTTAAAATCTGATGACATCGACAATAACTTCGATTCATCGACCAATTGGCAAGAAGTTTCAAAAGCGTATGACATCGAGACCGAGTTATCGAGCAGACCATCAATGCTATCGAGAGTATACGCTCAATGATATCGAACCTGCCCGATGATATCGAACTCTGTCATAAATGTGACCATTTTATATCCGTTGGAACTTTTGGCCTATTTATAAAGGACTTATTTTTTGTTACTGTAAGAGAGAATAGAGAGAGCTTTTGTGTGTTTCAACTTACATCTTATATCCTAAGCCCTTTCTCTCGAGGGAGTTCATCCTCCAATCCACCCTCACCATTGATATTTAATAGAGTGGATTGGGGAATAAACTTCCGCATTCAAGGATCCCTTCGGGCCTACTACCCGATTGGCAAATCATTATGCTAGGATGCCTTAAATGCATAAGATTGGAACTACTCTACCTTCCTTATAGGTAAACCTTTAGAGAGTAGGATTTCATCTTAACCTTGACCCAACCCTAAACCTAGTCTTGGTATATCTTTTGTGTTGCGGATCGAGGGAGCAGAAGACTCTTCGTCAACAAGGAGGAGGAGATCTTTGGCGTTGTGCTTAACGGGACTCATCAACTTATCTATAAGTATTTAGAGTCCAAGAGGACACTTGTGATCATTCCTTTGTAGGATTGGGTCTTAAGTGGTTCTCACCCTTTGAAGCCCTCGTAGGAGGCTTCCGGCGGGAGTGTATGCTGTGGGTCGTTGTGTGGACCCTTGCTCTGTGGAGAGCATAAACATCTGATTAGGAGTGAACCAGTGAAACTCCAGGGTTAGAGGTGAACCAAGTAGAAACCTCTGGGTGCGTTGTGTGGACCCTTACTCTATGAAGAGCATAAACATCTGGTTAGGAGTGAACCAGTAAAACTCCAGGGTTAGAGGTGAACCGAGTAGAAACCTCCATGTAAAGGTTGAAGGTGAACCTGATTTAAAACCTTAGGTTTGAGGTGAACCCTGGGAAACCTCCTTAGGGAAATTTAGTATACTCAAGGGTTGAGTGCGACGGCCGGGAGTGGAGTAGACTTATCGTCGAACCACTATAAAATGACTGTGTTTGTGATTGCTTTTCTATATGTGTGATTCATGACAATGCATTCATATTTATATATCTAATCACATCTCATACACATACACAGTCACATCCAACATAGACTAGGTTGCATATTGTTATATCTTGATTAGTTTGTGATTGGATTCTCTACCTGGCTTGGAAGCTAGTAGAGTTACATTTGAGTAATCCTGAAAATTGTATACATGGTAAGATTAGAGTGATAGGATTTTTAATATAACTCATAAATCTTTAAAAAGTCCTATTCAACCCCCCCCCCCTTAGGAGATATTGGCATATTCCAACTTCAACTCAAGCGGTCTTCACCGCTATTTCAATTGGTATCAAAGCGGGTCTCTCTTTAAGGGCTTCACCGCCTAGAGGCTGATATTGACTGAAGTTGGAATCATGTTAAAAAATGTCCAAAAGGGTGTAACAAACCAGAATAGTTGTCTAATAATCCATATAGCCCTGAAAGTCGAAAATAGTTCAAAGTGGCATATGGATAGTGGATGTTCCAGACATATGACTGGTGACCAAACACACTTTTGTGAGTACTCAAACTTTGATGGGGGATCTGTCACATTTGGTGATGGAAGCTCAGCCAAGATAGTTGGACAAGGAACTATAGCAGTACCGAGTCTTCTAAAGATCAAACATGTACTATGTGTTGAAGGCCTGAAACATAATCTCCTGAGTATCTCCCAAATCTATGACAAAGAACATCTTGTCACTTTCTCAAAGGATATGTGTAAAATTTTGGATCATACAGGAAAATCTCTCATCAAAGATTTACGTACTAGCGATAATTGTTATGTCATTGAAAGTACGAGTGAGAAGGGGCTATCCACAAAGTGTAACATGGCTGTGAAAAATGAATCCAAACTATAGCACCAAAGGTTAGGGCATGTCCACTACCGAAATTTGGCAAAGCTCAGTTCAAAGAATCTGGTAAGGGGACTGCCCAAGATTAGAAAGGAAGAAAAAGTTGTCTGTGGAGAATGTCTAAAAGGAAAACAGATAAAGGTCGGACACAAGAAAATAACCTCCATAGCAACAACAAATCCTTTGGATCTGCTACATATGGATCTAGTTGGACCAACTAAAGTGAAAAGTCATGGGAAGAAAATATATTTCCAGGTGGTAGTAGATGACTACACCAGATTTACTTGGGTCTCATTTCTTCGAGAAAAATCAAATGCTTTTGAGGAATTTATGATTCTGGCAAAACGACTCCAAAATGAAAAAAGATACGGGATCAATCACATCAAAAGTGATCATGGTGGGGAACTTGAAAGTGAAAATTTTGAAAAATACTGCAATGAGAAAGAGATTCATCATGAATTCTCAGCTCCAAAAACCCCACAACAAAATGGAGTCGTTGAAAGAAAAAATTGAGTATTACAGGAGATGGGGTCAGTTATGCTAAATGGGAAGGATATGGCTAAAAGTTTTTGGGCTGAAGCTGTCAATACTGCTTGCTACATCATAAATAGAGTATATCTTAGAGCAGGCTTAAACAAAACTCCATACGAACTATGGTATGAAAAACTGCCTAGTGTGAAAGTCTTTGGTAGCAAATGTTATATCTTGAGAGATAGAGATCACCTAGGAAAATTTGAATATAAAAGTGATGAAGGAATCTTCTTGGGTTATACCATAAATAGTCGTGCGTACAGAGTATATAATCTAAGAACTCTTACTATTCAGGAATCAGTGAATGTGGTAATCGATGATCAACCCCATGAAGAAGAGACACCTGTGAATGAATTAGAAGATGATGGGAAATCATGCATACTGGAAAAACCTGAAAACAAAACTTTATCACCCAGTGAACCCCAACCATCATCTGACGTTCCAATTATAAAAGATCATTCTCGAGAACAAATCATTGGAGACCCCAACGCCGGTGTAAAAACTCAACGACAAATATAAAACATCTATAGTCATTTCTGCTTCACCTCAAAGATTGAGCCTAAAAACATTATGGAAGCTCTTCAAGATGAACACTGGATAAATGCAATGCAAGAAGAACTTCAACAATTTCAAAGAAATGAGATATGAAATTTGGTTCCCAGACCACTCGATACAAATGTCATTGGAACAAAATGGGTCTTTAAGAATAAATCTGATGAATCAGGAAATGTGATTAGAAACAAAGCAAGGCTTGTAGCTCCAGGGTACTCACAGATAGAAGGCATTGATTTTGATGAGACATTTGCCCCTGTAGCTCGCTTTGAGTCTATCAAAATTCTTTTATCCATTGCATGTGCATTAAAATTTAAACTATTTCAAATAGATGTTAAGAGTGCTTTTTTGAATGGAGATCTTACTGAAGAAGCATATGTGGAATAGCCCAAGGGATTTTCATATCCTAAGTGTCCTCAATACGTTTATCATCTAAACAAAGCCCTCTATGGTCTGAAACAGGCACCTCGTGCTTGGTATGAACGATTGACCAAATTTCTTTTGGACCATAAATTCTGCAGAAGGAGTGTTGATAAAACTCTTTTTACCCAAAGAACAAAAAACTCATTACTTATCGCACAAATTTATGTGGATGATATAGTTTTTAGGTCAACATGTGCAGTTATGACATATAAATTTGCTGACCTCATGAAATCGGAATTTGAAATGAGCATGGTTGGTGAACTGAACTTCTTTTTAGGTTTGCAGGTTAAGCAACTACATGATGGAATCTTTATCTGTCAAACCAAATATGCGAAAGATTTGGTAAAAAGGTTTGGTCTTGAATTTGGTCGTTCCTATCACACTCCCATGAGCACCACACTCAAACTCTTCAAAGATACAAATGGCAAGAGTGTAGATCAACACCTCTACCGGAGTATGATAGGTAGTCTACTATATCTCACAGCTAGTTGTCCCGACATATCTTTCAGTGTAGGGGTATGTGCTCGATATCAAGCGGATCCTAAGGAATCCCATTTAACGGCTGTTAAGAGGATCATTAAATACATAGCAGGGACTCTAGTCTATGGACTGTGGTATCCATTTGAAACATCCACCATCATTGCCGGATACTCTGATGTCGACTGGGCAGGCAATTTAGATAATCGAAAATCTACAAGTGGGGGATGTTTCTATATTAGAAACTGTCTAGTCGCTTAGCAGAGCAAGAAGCAAAACTCAATATCATTATCCACTGCCAAGGCAGAATACATTGCTGCTGGAAGCTGCTGTGCACAACTTCTTTGGATGAAACAAATGTTGTTGGACTACGGGATTGAATAACCCACAATGAGTCTTTCTGTGATAACACAAGTGCAATCAACATTTCAAAAAATCTGGTTCAACATTCTCGGACTAAACACATTGACATTCGTCATCATTTTATTCGAGAACTTGTTGATGACAAGATTATCACACTGGACTATGTTTCCACAGAAAAGCAACTCGCAGACATTCTCACCAAACCTCTTGATACAAATAGGTTCAGCGACCTTCAAAAATCCATTGGGGTCTGCATTCACTGAATCTCAGTAAACTTGTATCACATAGGTAAATCCTTACACTGGGACATTCATGGTTATACGACAGACACACGTCTAAACTCTTTACGTTAACCATGATAGTTTTGAGTTGAAAATAAGTTTTTTTTGTTTAGAATTTACTGCTATCTGAGATAGTTTTGGTTCTTTTATGGCTGCACAAAATTCATATCCTTTATTGCCATATGTGTGTTAATTTTTCCCTGGTTTATCAAGTTATAGTTTGCATATGATTGAAAACTACTATATCTTATCTAATATGCATTCATTCTGAGATTGATGTCTGGCTAAAATGCATTAACTTTTAAAAACATTAATGATTTGCTGCTACCTAATAGTTCTCCTATACGCTTTAACACTTCGGTCAATATCACTTGTTATACCTTTACTAATGACTGACAAAAAGGGGGAGAACAATTTAAATACCCCGAATGGAAAATTGTGTATCTATCTATGTTGTTGCAGGTATAAGGGGGTGCAGCTGCAAGAAAGGGAGAGTTTTGAAGTAAGGGAGAGCAGATACTTCTAGACTGTGTAGATGGGGTAGAAAAATTGTAAAATTGTGTAAATGCATGTACACACAATTTAAGGTGTGTCTAGAAGTGTTCTAGAGTGTTTTGGGTATTTTATCACGTAATTGACAAAGGGGGAGATTGAAAGTGTACCTACTTGTGCCCTGGTTTGTCAAGTTACGTGAATGATGGGTCATACTGGCTGCAGAACTCGATAGGAAGATTATCTCAAGCGTCTACCTTGACCAGATGTGTGGAAGCTCGCAATAGGTAAATCATAGCGTCACATCCCGTGTCCCAAAACACCAGGTGATTAAAACCCTTAAAACAAAATAGATATCTTAAGGTTTTTAAACTGAGAAAACTTTTTGCAAAATAAGAAAATTTCTAAGTTTTTCTTGCCTTGTCGATTTTATCGAAACACCCTCGATATGATCGACCTGCACTGTTGTTCACTCCCCAAGTATAGGGTTGTGATGTAGTAATAAACTCGGTAAGACCGAGGTCGAATCCACAGGGACTGAAACCTGTACGTAATCTGAAACTAACTAGACCTAGAACTAGAATGAGATGAAATCTAAATTGAGTATAATTTGAGAAATAATGGTGAAATATTTAATCTAAAACTTCAGATAATTCAGAGAAAGGGAACTAGGGATTCAGAGGATCCACTTGTAGAGATCAGGGAGATCTTATGCCAGTATCATAAATTATGGAAATTTACTGAACTGCTATTGATATAGTTTTCAAGAGATGAAAGGTGTATGAATTAGAATGGATTCCATCACCAAACCATGCCCAGGAGACAAAGCAAACAACAGAATTAAACTAATTACCAACCAATCAACAGTGTATGAAGGTTAAGAAGGGTACCGTCATCCGACCATGCTCAGGAGACGATGGTGAACAACAGGGCTTCTTGACGTCATAAACATAAAGAAGAAAAGAACATGCTCAAAGCCATTGCAGACCCATTGTAATTTCAGTCACAACAGACCATTAAAGACTAAAAACATTCCCTTAATAAAAACCCAAATCAACATCAATTCAGTCTAAACAAAGGCACAAGCAAAGAGGCCTCCCATCACGCTACAAGCTTCACCTCTTAGCCCCAGCTAAGAGGTTTAGCCCATAAACATGTTTAGGCTAATCTCTTAAAAATAAAATAATTAAATAAAATAACAACAGAAAAACAAACTCTTTTTCTCTCTGTCTCTCTCTCTCTCCTCACGTCCAGCCTCCAGCTTATTCCCAGGATGATCCCGCATCCACATCCAACCCTCCCTTTTATAGAAACCTGGAATCAGTGGCAGCTTCCTTTACGCACGCTGCTGTGCTTATGCAAGGAGATAAACCCACTTGCGTTGGATCTTGGTGGGCCCAAGACTGATATCAAACAAGAAATCCACTCCATTCATTCTACTCGTGGCGGAAAATAACTGAGAAATGGTATTTTTTCTTTAGTTTAATGCGGCCCACCATCTCAAACATTTCCACCGTCAATCTTCCGTTTGATAGCTAGGATCTTCTGATAGCTTGCATGGAAGGAAACAGACACCTAGGTGTAGGTTACACCCTATCTCCCGTCTTAATGGACGGTTCAAATCATTGATCTGAGCCATCAGTGGGACCCACAACGCAGAACCGGCGTCCGGCTTTCGCTGACGCGTGCGAAGCAAACCTTATCCTTTTGCTGACGAAGCTGGTGGGGTCCACTTCGACTTATATTGAAGAAATCCAAGCCGTCCAGTAGGATACTCTCGAAAAACCGTTTGGGTGTGCCAAGATTGGGCTGATTTCGCTGTGGTTCGACAGATTTATCTTAACACCGTCTGATCTGCGTTTGCATGGTGAAAACACAATCACGCTGCTCTCCTCAAATCCACTCTCCTAGGTGTACATCATCTGGGCCCTTGGAGTCTAATGAACCGTCCAGATCGGTTTAAAAACTTCAGATGGTGGCCCACAGCGGAAAACCACAACTCCCTGTTACGAAACAACGTATAACCGACGCTGTGAAATTCGGTGGGTCCCAGTTCAACGTTGTTTGAAGAATCCAAGCCATCCATTATCTTCAGGACGAAAAACCGTCCAGGAAGGACGAGATTTGTTTGATTTCAGTGTGGCCCACTTGATTTCTCACTCCACCATCGGTTGTCCGTTTGAACAGTTGAATTTTGATCCTCGAGATCGTTTGCACCCGGTCGCCTCAGCGGTGATAATAGCTCCCTAGATCGATGGATGGTCCAGATCACCCGTTTGGACCATGGGTGGGGCCCACTACGTAAAAACGGCGGACGGTCGTCCATCCGCTGTCTCTATGCACGAAGGAAGACGGGTCAGCCCGTCTTTGACCGGGCTGCCCGTCCGGTGCACCTCCTGACCGTCTGCACTGCATGCACGTGCACTCTCGTGTGGGGTCCACTGTGATGTTTGCGAGAAATCTGCTCCGACCATCCATTCTGTCATATCATTTAAAGCGTTGATAACAAGACTTGAGCATATCCAGATCTCAGGCGGGCCCCAATTCGAGATTTTATGGATTGATGTCCATTGGGCCACTTCTACAATGATCCAACGGCCGAAATTCGATGTGTACGGTTAATTTATGGTCCTCACGCCATTCATGAACTCTTGGGCCGAACGGATGGTGGTAACCCTGTGATCTTGCATTCGGAACCAATTTCGGGCCACTTGAACTTCAGTTTCTCGATTTTCGCGGATCTCCGGTGTGTAAATTCGATGATCTTAGTCCCCTAAGGTCCGTCCCTTGCCTTGGTGTCATCAGAGCATTAAATCCATGCTTTTTAGCGACTTTTTACCATTCATGCTCTCAAATACACCCTGTATCACAAACACAGTTAAAACCGGGCGTTAAACAATATTGTGCTCGTAAATCCAGGTAATAGATGGGGTTTGATATGCAATATTTGACCCTCAACACAACCCCCAACCAGCATTTTGCTAGTCCCGAGCAAAATATGCGAAAATTAAGTTGAGAATTACGAGACAATTCTTGTGAAGCCGAGCGATATTTTGAAAAAAACAATCCAGATATGGGAAATCTTAAGATTCATGAATGTTAATTATCAATTTCTCCTGGCCTCTCATGCACGGTGAATTTCATAATCAAGTTCAAACATTAATCCATAAACTAGAAAAATTTTAAACATTGAGTTCCATGGGTGTATAGTGTAATCCCGACTTTCAACATTAATATTCAATTCTCTATTTCATGATAACGTTGGTAACCACAAGAGCATCCAGGACAACCAAAACCTAAACTAAAAGGTCCCTCATAGATCATTATTTTTCTTTTTTTCAGCCTTTGATGATATTTTTTTATATTTTTTTTATATTTTTTTTTAATTAAAGGTAACGCCAAGAAGGGGAGTCCAATCCTCACCTATAGGGAGCAAACCTATGGTGAAGACCGTACACCTAAACCTTTTTCATATATCATCCATGGGGAATTAAATCCACACCTATAGAGAGCAAACCTATGGTGAAGATTATTCGCCCACCCCTTTCCAAAGGCATTTGTATTTTCTTTTTCTTCAATTGATCATGACGGGCAACTGTTCAGGCTGGTTCCTTCTATGTTTAGTGATTACCAAGTTAATCCTTTAATATTAAACTGAAATCTTAATGTGTAAGCGAGATGTGACATGTGAAATCATGACGCAATCAATGTTTACAACTTCTAATCATAGATTAATAATTCAGACTTAACTGTGAAATCTAACGGACAACTGAATCCAAGAGTCAAAATTTTAAAAATTTTCATAATTTTTGCCCAAGACTTAGAAAAACACTGATTAGGTAACCTAATCTCCCACCCCCAACCTAAAATCTACATTGTCCTCAATGTAAAAAAAAAAAGATGTAAACATGCAATGCACATGGGACAACGAAAAGAAAAGAGGAGTGATCGGAAAATAGTACCTGGACGGAGAATCAAGAGGCTTTCCAAAAGATCGCAGCATGGAATCCAATCAGCATGAGAGAGAAAGCAACACAAAACTAACAAAAATAAAATCCTACCTATACCACTTTCGCAGGTGCTTTCGATTGCATTTAGCGTATGCAACAAGCCTTTAAACCCCTAGGTTGGCCCTAGTGGACGAGTTGTAGTCTTGTGAGGGTTTGCAGTAATGTTACCCACAAATATTGAACTAACTAATTAGGAAAATTAAATGGAATGAAAAATTGGGTTGCCTCCCAGGAGCGCTAAGTTTATCGTCTTCAGCCAGACAAATAAAGCAACTACCCTAGTCCTAAGGAAGCGATAAACCTACCTATACCTCCATCAGACTAGGAGATCAGTCCTGGTAGACAGGATCCTTCAGAGGCGTGGACATGTCCTCTGAATCAAATTTCTCGACAAATGATTTTAATCGATGTCCATTTACTTTAAATTCCTTACCATTGTCGGGATCTCTTATCTCAACGACCCCATGGGGATAAGCAGTAACAACAATGTAAGGGCTGGTCCAACGAGATCGAAGCTTACCCGGAAAGAGATGTAATCGAGAATTATACAAAAGAACTTTCTGACCTGGCGTGAATGATTTTCGTAAAATATGTTGGTCATGAAACTCCTTCATCCTGTCCTTGTAAATTCTCAAGTTCTCGTATGCGTCGTTCCGGATTTCTTCAAGTTCATTCAACTGAAGTTTGCGTAGCGAGCCAGCGTTGTCCAAATTGAAATTTAGATTTTTGATCGCCCAGTAGGCTCTATGTTCCAACTCTACAGGCAAGTGGCAAGCCTTCCTATAGACAAGTCTAAAGGGAGACATTCCAATAGGGGTTTTTAAAGCAGTACGGTAAGCCCATAAGGCATCGGTCAATCGAATTGACCAATCCTTATGGTCAGGGTTAACCGTTTTCTCCAAAATGTGTTTGATCTCCCTATTAGAAATCTCAGCTTATCCACTTGTCTGTGGGTGGTATGGGGTGCTCACCTTATGAGAGATACCGTATTTCTTCATTAAACTCTCGAATGGCCTATTACAAAAGTGTGAGCCCCCATCACTAATAATGGCTCGAGGCGTTCCAAATCGGGAAAGGATGTTTTCTTTTAAGAATTTAATGACCGTGCGATGGTCATTAGTTCGACATGGAATCGCTTCGACCCATTTAGTGACATAGTCTACTGCAAGCAAAATATATAAATTCCCAAAAGATTGGGGGAATGGTCCCATGAAATCGATGCCCCAGCAATCAAATGTCTCTATGATAAGAATGGGATTCAAGGGCATCATATTTCGATGGGACAATGCTCCCAATTTCTGACAACGCTCATAGGCTTTGCAAAACTCATGAGTGTCCCTGAACATAGTGGGCCAATAGAAGCACACCTAGAATCTCGCCGTGGTCTTTTTATAAAAAAGTGACCACCACGGGCTTGTGAGTGATGAAGGAGATGACACTCTGATGCTCATCGTCTGGCACACATCTCCTCAAGATTTGGTCTGGGCAATATTTAAACAAGTATGGATCATCCCAGAAGAATTTGTGCACCTCGGTGAAAATTTTCTTCTTATCTTGCGTAGTCCAATGTGTCGGTATGGAACCTGTAGCAAGATAATTAGCAATATCAGCGAACCAAGGTGAACGGGAGACTCTGAACAGTTGTTCATCAGGGAACATGTCATTGATATGGGTCACCTCAAGGGAATCAGAGGTACTAAGGCGAGACAGGTGATCGGCCACTACGTTCTCTACTCCCTTTTTATCTTTAATTTCCAAATCAAATTCTTGGAGTAAAAGGATCCATCGTATCAGGCGGGGCTTAGAATCATTCTTAGAAAGAAGATACTTCAGTGCCGCATGATCTGTATAGATAATGATCTTGGATCCGATCAGGTAGGACCTAAATTTATCCAAGGCGAACACCACGGCTAAGGGTTCCTTTTTTCAACGGTGAGTAGTTCACTTGGGCGGGATTTAAAGTCCTACTCGCATAATGGATGACGTAGGGCCTCTTATCTTTTCTCTGGCCTAGAACCGCTCCAAGAGTATAATCGAAGCGTCGCACATAAGCTCAAAAGGAAGGCTCCGGTGTGGTCGCATGATGGGTGCAAGTGGTTAACATGCCTTTAAGCTTGGTGAAAGCTTCCTGGCATTGCTCAGTCCACTCGTATGGAACATCCTTTTGAAGAAGATTACATAAAGGACGAGAGAAGAGACTAAAGTCCTTTATGAATCGCCTGTAAAATCCCGCGTGTCCTAAGAAGGATCGCACATCCCTGATATTCTTGGGTGGAGGCAGGTTAGAGATAAGATCGATTTTTGCCTTATCTACCTCAATTCCCTTGGACGAGATGATATATCTAAAGACAATCCCCTTATGAACCATGAAATGGCACTTCTTCCAATTAAGTACCAAGTTCTTTTCTTCACATCTTTTCAGCACACATTTAAGACTTTCCAAGCACTTGCTGAAAGATGAACCATAGACAGAGAAATCGTCCATGAAGACCTCTAGATATTGCCCTACCATATCGAGAAAAGATACTCAAAGATACATCGAAAGGTGGCAGGGGCATTACATAGTCCAAATGGCATCCTTCGGTAAGCAAAGGTGCCGTAGGGACATGTAAATGTGGTCTTTTCCTGGTCCTCAGGGGCAATTTCAATCTGATTGTAGCCTGAATACCCGTCAAGAAAATAGTAATAGGAATGACCAGCTAGCCTTTCCATGATTTGATCGATGAAGGGCAAAGGAAAGTGATCCTTCCTTGTGACAGTATTCAACTTTCTGTAGTCAATGCACATTCTCCAACCAGTAGTGACTCTAGTCGGTACGAGTTCATTATTAGCATTGGCTACGATGGTGATTCCGGACTTCTTAGGAACCACCTGAGTTGGACTCACCCATTGACTATCAGATATAGGGTATATGATACCCACATCCAATAGTTTGAGAACCTCGGCCTTAACCACTTCCTTCATGTTCGGATTTAGTCTACGTTGTGGTTGTCGAGCGGTCTTCGCATTTTCCTCAAGATATATGTGGTGAGTACAAATCGAGGGGTCGATTCCCTTGAGGTCCGCGATCGTCCATCCTAGGGCTCCTTTATGCTCAATGAGAGTGGATATGAGCATACTCTCATGTTCTTTCTCCAGGTGGGCAGAGATCACCATCGGGTATGTCTTATCTTGACCTAAATAGGCATATTTCAAATCAGAGGGCAAAGGTTTTAGGTCAAGCTTCGGTGCCTTGAGGTTAGACGGTAGAGGCACTACATCAGTTTGTGGCAATTCTTCAAATTGTGGCCTCCACCGGTTAACTTCAAGTACCGGTGCAGTATCAAGCAAGGCACACGTCTCCCTAATCATATCATCATCAAACTCATGGGAGTGGGCCAAGCATGTCTCTAGAGGATCAGAGGATAAGGTAAGGGGTGTCCTATCTTCCACGAAAGTATCGATCATGTTAATGTCGTGGATATCGTCACCATCCTCTGCATTGCTGCCGTTATTGAAAAAGATGTTTGACTCCAATGTCAAATTTCCAAAAGACATAGTCATGACACCATTCCTGCAATTTATAATTGCATTTGACGTGGCAAGGAATGGGCGACCAAGAATGACGGGAATCTGAGTGCTCATGTTATTGATGGGTTCGGTGTCCAGGATGATAAAATCTACAGGATAGTAAAATCTATCGACTTGGACTAACACATCCTCAATAATCCCTCTTGGTACACGAATAGTTCGATCTGCAAGTTATAGTGTGGTTAGGGTGGGTTTTAACTCACCCAATCCTAACTGTTTGTATACCGAATAGGGGATCAAATTGATGCTCGCTCCTAAGTCAAGAAGTGCGTGATCAATTCGATGGTTCCCGATTACATATGATATGGTTGGGTTACCGGGATCCTTAAATTTCTGCGGCACGTCTTGCTTCAGGATGGCACTCACTTTCTCAGTTAAGAAAATCTTCTTTTGAATACTCTGCCGTCTTTTAGTCGTGCATAGGTCTTTCAGAAATTTTGCATATAGAGGAACCTATTTTACGACATCAAGTAGAGGAATGTTGACTTTCACTTGTTTCAACACTTCCAGAATATCCTGAGAGTTAGAAAGACGTTTTGGTGCAACCAACCGTTGGGGGAACGGAGCAACTGACTTCTCTAGAAGTTCCGGTTCTAATTTTTGTGGGACATCACTAGATCCATCATTATTGTCCTCTTCTGGTTCTTGAGGCTTTTCGGGCCTAACCGGAAGGGTTTTATCAATGATCTTCCCACTCCTAAGAGTGGTGATGGATTTAGCGTGCCCCATTTGATTTGAAGAGCTGGGATCATTTATCTTGTATTGCGGTTTAGGATTGGGGAGCGGTTGTGCAGGAAGCATTCCCTTTTCTATAACCGTCATACGTGAATCTATTTTTTTGTATAAAGTCTGTAAGTCCACGCACTGCCTGAGTCAGCTCTTGTATGGAATTTTGAACCGGTTCTTCTTGAGGTTTCCCCTGATTTGGATTTTGATTGAAGAAACTCTGAGGGGTAGCAGTTTGTCCATTCCTCCAACTAAAATTTGGATGATTTCTCCAACCAGGATTGTATGTATTAGAGGTAGATCCATTGAAAGGTCTTTGATAGTTATTTACGGCATTAGCTTGCTCATTCAACACTCCTCGAAAGGCAGATATGGTAGGACAATTTTCAGTTGTGTGAATGTTGCAATCACAGATGCCGCAAACAATTTCATTAACCTTATCCTTCTTTCCTTCCATGGCCTCGACTCTTCGCATGAGATTAGTCACTTTAAAATTTACATCATCCTCTTCTTTCAGGAGATATACTCCACCTTTCTCCTTAGATTGAGTTGGCCTAGGCGTGGTGTTTGATTTTGGGTAATGGTCCCATGATTGTGCATTCTCGGCAAGTCTATCGAGGTAATCCCATACCTCGTCGACTTCTTTATTCATGAATTCTCTATTACACATTGTCTCGACCAGTTGGCGCATGGAAGATGTCAGTCCATCATAGAAAAAATTTGTAATGCACCACATTTCAAAACCGTGTTGTGGGCATGAACTGACAAGATCCTTGAACCTTTCCCAACATTGGTAGAATGTTTCATCTTCCTTTTGGGCGAAGTTCATGATTGATTTTCTGAGGGTAATCGTTTTATGGTGTGGGAAAATTTTCTTTATGAATTCCCTCTGCAAATCATTCCATGTGCCAATGGATCTAGGGACGCAATGAATGTAACCACGTCTTAGCCTTTTCTTTCAAGGAAAAAGGAAAGAGTTTCAGCCTGATTGTATCCTCGAATACATTGGGAAAGTATAAGGTGGCTATAATCTCATCGAACTCTTTCAAATGTAAGTATGGACTTTCTGATTCAAGCCCATGGAATTTAGGAAGGAGTTGGATAACTCCTGGCTTGATGTCCATCTGTCCTGTATTTTCAGGAAAAATCATGCATGAGGCGTGCTCACCCCAAGACGGTTGTAAATAATCTCGTAAGGTACGAGGCGGGGGTGCTTGAAGCACCTCATTCTCATCATGTACTTCCTCATCCATCTGTTGAGGTAGTGCTTGAGGTTGATTTGCAGCCATAACCTCAATTAACTCAGGGGAATTTGAGCGGTGTCTAATCCTGCGATGGACAGTCAACCCCTCAACTAATCCTCCTTCAGTCAAGAGACGTCGAGTGTCGTCATGGGCCCACTTGGGCATGAAACACTCGCAGCCCTCAATCAAATTCTAAACCTAATCCTAAGAAAGAAAATGAAAATCTAGAAAGGAAGAGAGGGTTGGAAGGAAGTTACCCAATTGGAGTCCCTAAGCTAAAGACCTGCAAAACAAAACAAAATAAGTTAGTTTCTAAATAGAAGAAATTTCTAAAGCAAACCAAATATAAAGAGTTAGAAAATCTAGAAAATCAGAAAGAGTTTACCAAATTAGAAGTTCTATCTTAACAACCTACAAAATAGAAAATAAGTTAGTTCTATGAATCAAAATAGAAAACAAAATCAAAAATTAAAATTAGTAAAATCCTAATCTTAAACTAACTCTAAATCAATTAATTTCGAGAAAATCGTAGAATGTCAGTCCTGCAAGGCAATGGCGCTAAAAGCTTGTTCACTCCCCAAGTATAGGGTTGTAATGTAGTAATAAACTCGGAAGACCGAGGTCGAATCCATAGGAAATTTGAAACACACGTAATCTGAAACTAACTAGAACTAGAACTAGAATGAGATGAAATCTAAATTGAGTATAATTTGAGAAATAATGGTGAAATATTTAATCTAAAACTTCAGATAATTCAGAGAAAGGGAACTAGGGATTCAGAGGATTCACTTGTAGAGATCAGGGAGATCTTATGCCAGTATCACAAATTATGGAAATTTACTGAACTGCTATTGATATAGTTTTCAAGAGATGAAAGGTGTATGAATTAGAATGGATTCCATCACCAAACCATGCCCAGGAGACAAAGCAAACAACAGAATTAAACTAATTACCAACCAATCAACAGTGTATGAAGGTTAGGAAGGGTACCGTCATCCGACCATGCTCAGGAGACGATGGTGAACAACAGGGCTTCCTGACGTCATAAACATAAAGAGGAAAAGAACATGCTCAAAGCCATTGCAGACCCATTGTAATTTCAGTCACAACAGACCATTAAAGACTAAAAACATTCCCTTAATAAAAACCCAAATCAACATCAATTCAGTCTAAACAAAGGCACAAGCAAAGAGGCCTCCCATCACGCTACAAGCTTCACCTCTTAGCCCTAGCTAAGAGGTTTAGCCCATAAACATGTTTAGGCTAATCTCTTAAAAATAAAATAATTAAATAAAACAGCAACAGAAAAATAAACTCTTTTTCTCTCTGTCTCTCTCTCTCCTCACGTCCATCCTCCAGCTTATTCCCAGGATGATCCCGCATCCACGTCCAACCCTCCCTTTTATAGAAACCTGGAATCAGTGGCAGCTTCCTTTACGCACGCTGCTGTGCTTATGCAAGGAGATAAACCCACTTGCGTTGGATCTTGGTGGGCCCAAGACTGATATCAAACAAGAAATCCACTCCATTCATTCTACTCGTGGCGGAAAATAACTGAGAAATGGTATTTTTTCTTTAGTTTAATGCGGCCCACCATCTCAAACATTTCCACCGTCAATCTTCCGTTTGATAGCTAGGATCTTCTGATAGCTTGCATGGAAGGAAACAGACACCTAGGTGTAGGTTACACCCTATCTCCCGTCTTAATGGACGGTTCGGATCATTGATCGAGCCATCGATGGGACCCACAACGAACCGGCGTCCGGCCTTTGTGGCCGACGCGTGCGAAGCAAACCTTATCCTTTTGCTGACGAAGTTGGTGGGGTCCACTTCGACTTATATTGAAGAAATCCAAGCCGTCCAGTAGGATACTCTCGAAAAACCGTTTGGGTGTGCCAAGATTGGGCTGATTTCGCTGTGGTTCGACAGATTTATCTTAACACCGTCTGATCTGCGTTTGCATGGTGAAAACACAATCACGCTGCTCTCCTCAAATCCACTCTCCTAGGTGTACATCATCTGGGCCCTTGGAGTCTAATGAACAGTCCAGATCGGTTTAAAAACTTCAGATGGTGGCCCACAGCGGAAAACCACAACTCCCTGTTACGAAACAACGTATAACCGACGCTGTGAAATTCGGTGGGTCCCAGTTCAACGTTGTTTGAAGAATCCAAGCCATCCATTATCTTCAGGACGAAAAACCGTCCAGGAAGGACGAGATTTGTTTGATTTCAGTGTGGCCCACTTGATTTCTCACTCCACCATCGGTTGTCCGTTTGAACAGTTGAATTTTGATCCTCGAGATCGTTTTGCGGTACCGCCTCTCAGCAAGTGATAATAGGCTCCCTAGAGATCTGATGGATGGTCCAGATCACCCGTTTGGACCATGGGTGGGGCCCACTACGTAAAAACGGCGGACGGTCGTCCATCCGCTGTCTCTATGCACGAAGGAAGACGGGTCAGCCCGTCTTTGACCGGGCTGCCCGTCCGGTGCACCTCCTGACCGTCTGCACTACATGCACGTGCACTCTCGTGTGGGGTCCACTGTGATGTTTGCGAGAAATCTGCTCCGACCATCCATTCTGTCATATCATTTAAAGCGTTGATAACAAGACTTGAGCATATCCAGATCTCAGGCGGGCCCCAATTCGAGATTTTATGGATTGATATGTCCATTGGGCCACTTCTAAAATGATCTAACGGCCGAAATTTGACTTGTACAGTTAATTTATGGTCCTCACGCCATTCATGAACTCTTGGGCCGAACGGATGGTGGTAACCCTGTGATCTTGCATTCTGAACCAATTTCGGGCCACTTGAACTTCAGTTTCTCGATTTTCGCGGATCTCCGGTGTGTAAATTCGATGATCTTGGTCCCCTAGGGTCCGTCCCTTGCCTTGGTGTCATCAGAGCATTAAATCCATGCTTTTTAGCGACTTTTTACCGTTCATGCTCTCAAATACACCCTGTATCACAAACACAGTTAAAACCGGGCGTTAAACAATATTGTGCTCGTAAATCCAAGTAATAGATGGGGTCTGATATGCAATATTTGAACCTCAACAACTGTCGATGTCCTCGATACCTTAACGATATTATCGATAAGAGGACCAAAAATGTCTAGCAACTAAATATTCATCTGGATGGATTTATCGATGTATCGATACACCTATCGATATCATCGATAAAAGCACTAATTAGGTCCAGCAACTTCACAACATAACTGGACGAATTATCGATATATCGATATGTGATACACATATCGATATCATCGATATTCAAATCTCAAGACCATCGAAAGTGGCTCGATAAGATTGATAGGCAGATTTCCGGCGCCCCTGTTTTTTAAAGAAAATCGTAAAATTCTTCGATAGCATCGATGCTCTTCCGATATATTCTGAATTCAAATACCGATAAGATCGGAGATCCATCGCTGATATCGACAGTGGGAGCGCATTTCTTACAGTAGATATTTCAGGTTATTTTTAACTATGATCAGGGGCCCTTCAATTTAATCGATATTCAAATATCGATGATATCGACACCAGATCGATTGCATCAAACAAAGTCATAAACTGTCCAGCAAGTTCAAAGATAAATCAGCTGGATTTATCGATGCCTCGACTTTGATCTTGATACCATCGACATTCAAATTTTGATGACCTCGACGGTTCCCCCGATCATTCATGAAAACCTGAAATATCTTAAAGTCAAGTCTCTCTCATTTTTTAAGTGTCAATGGATCGAACCTATCATCAATGTAATCAGAGTTCGAAATCCGATGACATCGACAATAGCTTTGATTCATCGACCAATTAGCAAGAAGTTTCAAAAGTGTATGACATCGAGACCGAGTCATCGAGCAGACCATCGATGCTATCGAGAGTATACGCTCGATGATATCGAACCTGCTCGATGATATCGAACTTTGTCATAAATGTGACCGTTTTATATCCGTTGGAACTTTTTGCCTATTTATAGAGGACTTGTCTTTTGTTGCTGTAAGAGAGAATAGAGAGAGCTTTTGTGTATTTCAACTTACATCTTATACCCTAAGCCCTTTCTCTCGAGGGAGTTCATCCTCCAATCCACCCTCACCATTGATATTTAATAGAGTGGATTGGGGTATGAACTTCTGCATTCAAGGATCCTTCAGCTACTACCTGATTGGCAAATCATTATGCTAGGATGCCTTGAATGCATAAGATTGGAACTACTCGACCTTCCTTATAGGTAAACCTTTAGAGAGTAGGATTCCATCTTAACCTTGACCCAACCCTAAACCTAGTCTTGGCATATCTTTTGTGTTGCAGATCGAGGGAGCAGAAGACTCTTCGTCAATAAGGAGGAGGAGATCTTCGACGTTATGCTTAACGGGACTCATCAACTTATTTATAAGTATCTAGAATCTAAGAGGACACTTGTGATCATTCCTTTGTAAGATTGGGTCTTAAGTAGTTCTCACCCTTTAAAGCCCTCGTAGGAGGCCTCCGGCGGGAGTGTACGTTGTGGGTGCGTTGTGTGAACCCTTGCTCTGTGGAAAGCATAAACATCTAGTTAGGAGTGAACCAGTGAAACTCCAGGGTTAGAGGTGAACCGAGTAGAAACCTCTGGGTGCGTTGTGTGGACTCTTACTCTATGGAGAGTATAAACATCTAGTTACGAGTGAACCAGTGAAATTCCAGGGTTAGAGGTGAACCGAGTAGAAACCTCCGTGTAAAGGTTGAAGGTGAACCTGATTTAAAACCTTAGGTTTTAGGTGAACCTTGGGAAACCTCCTTAGTGAAATCCGGTATACTCAAGGGTTGAGCGCGACAGCCGGGAGGACTTATCGTCGAACCACTATAAAATGACTGTGTTTGTGATTGCTTTTCTATATGTGTGATTCATGACAATGCATTCATATTTATATATCTGATCACATCTCACACACATACACTGTCACATCCAACATAGACTAGGTTGCATATTACTATATCTTGATTAGTTTGTGATTGGATCCTCCACCTGACTTGGAAGCTAGTAGAATTACATTTGAGTAATCCTGAAAATTGCATACATGGTAGGATTAGAGTGATAGGATCTTTAATATAACTCATAAATCTTTAAAAAATCCTATTCACCCCCCTCTAGGAGATATTGGCATATTTCGACTTCAACTCAAGCGGTCTTCACCGCTGTTTCAATGTGGGCCCAGTAAAAGATTCAACTTTCAACGGTGGACAAATTAAGTCCATTGTTTCCTTTCATGTGGGCCAATTGAACATTAGATCTTCCTAATTTTTTCGGATCAAGCCTCAAAATATTCTAACAAAACAGATAGACGACATGGATATATTATATACATTATGGTGGGGCCCATGGATTTAAGTCAACATTTTTTAACTAGTTTTCTAGGTGAAATTACTCACTCATTTCCAAACAAGTGAAAAAATGTAATAATTACTTCTTTACAGCGATTTATCTGGATTATGGAAAACCAAACAAGCCCAAGGAAAGCCGGAAGCGGATTGGCTAGTGTAACATACACCACCCATGGTTGGATTGAGATTAAGGGCGTGTTTGGCTGGGTGGATTGGAACGGATTGAATGGTATCATGATGGATGGCATGGATTTAAGGTAATGATGGCGTTGTCAGTGGATTGTCTTAAGATCCATGCGATTGTTATATCTCTAGATTGTTATATGGAGTCTGTTTGGCACACCCGGCCATTCCCGGGATTAAACCTTCTGATCCCTTCCGATCCCTCGAACCAAACATGTCCCAGGCAAATTTGAATAGATTAAGGTGTATTGGATGGGATTTAAAGGTAATGATGGTGTTGTCAGTAGATTGTCTTAAGATCTATGGGATTGCTATATCCCAAGATCAGATCACCTTGTCTGTTTGGCACACTCGGCCAATCCCGGAATTTAACTTCCAATCCCTTCCAATACCATACAATCCCTTCCAATTCGCCTGGCTAAACAGGCCCTAAAGTGTAAGGCCCGTATCCTAGTCCGTACTGTTTCGTTGACTTCCGCGATCCTTTCCAACGAATTTCGGTAACCTGCGACCTATAATCGACGTTTACGCGCGACCGTAAGTTGTATTCCGTAGATTTGAGTCAGCTTAATCCAAGACTTGTACTACTACGACCGCACCATCACCGCGGTTCCAATGCCGCATCTTGCATAATGATCCAATACCCTGGACAGGAGATGTGAGCCCGCGTTCAGTTCAAGGAAAAACACCGTGCATTTGCAATCCCAAGAGAATCTCCACAACATGTCTCATCAATCAATCACTAAATCAATCAATCAATCAAAGTAATCAACTCATGCTTTCTTTCTCCCCAAGCCAAATAATCATCAAGTCAACTCTCAAGTCAAGTACACCATCACCTCACATCCATCACCTCTCTCTTACAACCACCGTCTCTTTCTCTCTTTCTCAACAAAAATCTCAAGCAAAAGTGGTGGTCGTCCAACATCCCAAGTGAGAGAAAAGAGTGAGTTTTGTGGCCTACTTCCTATCCCAAAAATCCATCATCCTAGCCCTTCATCTCTCATCATCTTCCATCAAAGTGAGACACAAGGAGATCGGCAATCCATCGGACCAAGAAGATCGAACGGTGGGTGCTTTATAGGCTAGATTTTCATGTTTTGATGATGGGCCAAGTGAGGCCTACCGATTGATGGTATGGATCTCAGTTTGGACCCTAGATGTGACTGATGGCCCACCTTGATTCCCATGATCGTTCCATGATGGGGCCATTCTCCATGGACCCCATCATGATGTTTATTTTTCTTGCATAAATAGAGTCATCTAGACCTTGCATTTCGGTGGGGAGAGGATCTCCATCGTTGATTTTGATCGGTGAGCCCATATGAAATGGGACCCACTTGATGTATGTTGTAAATCATAGAAGGGAGGGCTCATAGTACCGGGGTCCCTCCATCATCATGTCTCTCTCTCTCTCTCTCTCTCTCTCTCTCTCTCTCTCTCTCTCTCTCCTTCCTTTATTTTGTGGCCCACCAAATGAGTGTATGTGATATCTAGACTGTTCATCAAAGGGACCCCATGACCGTCCAAACCATATGGGCCCTACCTTAGAGTGATGGGAAAACACAAATATCAGATTGATCTAAATCAAGTGGGCCACGTTTATGTGGGACCCACCTTGATTCACGTCGTTTGTGGAGTGCGAATAGACTGTGAGATGTGCTAACAGTCTCTGGACGTTGCACGTGAAAAATAAAAAATATCAGCTTGATTCAAAATTTTGGGTGGGCTGCTCATGCAGGCCCTACCTTGATGTATGAATTCAATCCACGCCGTCCATCCTATTTTCCAACTCATTTTAGGCGTTGAGCCAAAAAATGAAGCCAATCCGATTTTCTAGTGGGCCATAGCATAACAAACAATATTTTCTACCGTTGAAATCCACATGATGTTTTTACACGCTAAAATACCTCAAATATTGGGCTTGATGGGTCTGTCTTGAGCCATGGAATCCAACAGCTGGGTCGGATTCCCCTGATGCGGGCCCCACCTGTGAAAAACCACAGAAATATATATATATATATATATATATATATAAATGAAGCAGCAGGTGTTATTGCTGCCGTCCAGAGGACGCTAGAACGTGAGAGGCGGTGGGTAGGGTCCCATCTGTGGGCCCCACCATGATGTGTGTTGATCATCAACACCGTGCATTTGTTGGGTCCCCTCTGACCAATGGGCCACCCTAAAAATCAGCCGAATGTGGGACTCAGGTGGCCCACATGGTAGGAAACAGTGGGATTGAACAGCTACCATTGAAACCCTTTTTGGGTTGTCACAGAATTTTGGATCATTATGAAATTTGTTTTTCCTATTCATCCAAGGCCGTGTGACCTTATTAATAGATTGGATGGCAGACAAACGTTATGGTGGGCCCCATGTGGGACCCACCAATGATGTATGTGTTTTATTCACACCGTCCACACCATTGGACGGTGGGACCCACCACGGTGTATGTGATTTACCCACACCGTCCACTTCATTGGACGGCGGGATCCGCTAAGACGTATGTGTTTTATCTATGTTGTCCAACCATTTTGGCTGGGCTACTGGACGGTCAATGGACTCCACCCTCGATGCATGCGTTGCATCCAAACCGTCCAACCATTTTAAAAGCTCATTTAAGGGTTGAGACTAAAAATAAGACAGATCTAGGGTCAAGTGGACCACCCAACAAAAAGCAGTGGGGATTGAGTGTCTGCCATTGAAACCTTTTGTTGTTACAGAAGTTTTGGGTCATTAGGAAATTTATTTTCCTCTTAAATCAGGTCTATGTGACCTTATGATCAGATTGGATAGAAAATAAATATTATGGTGGGCCTTGAGAATATAATGGTGGAAATCATTATCACCACTGTTATTAGAGTGCAGTCTAGTTGATCTTTTGATATGATTCATTTATACATATATATTGTATATTATATATACATATTGAATGTACTTGTGGCCATCTGTTGAGACCCACCTTGGTATATATATGAGACCCATATGATTAGGCCCATCTTGATGTATTTGTGGTCGTTCGTTGAGGCCCACCTTGATATATATGAGGCCCATTTGATGTATTGGAGGCCCATGAGTCGAGGCCCAATGGGATGTACGCAAGTCCATTACAATGTGTGATTCTACCATGGTCTATGTAATGATGTTATGCCGGGCTATGCCTTGGGAGTAATGATGGTTTGACGCCCACATTGTAAGTACAATGTTGGTTAAATGTCCGCATTGTAACTCTCCTTAGGGCCCATTAATAGGCCCATACTTGTTGCGTATAAGCCGTCTAGGCCCATTTGCATTGTAAGGATAGTTCATTACTTTATAACATGCTTAGTATAATTCCATGACTCATGCCATACGCATCATATATATGCTTGATATGAGTAATGACTGATCATAACATATGTCATTGGGCAGATTAATTATGGGACTCACTGATAGGAATTATCCACATGAGCGCGTGGAATGCGCAGGATTATTGCATGACTGGACAGTGTGATTCAAGCATCTCGTATTTGTGTGTCATGATTATTGTACGCCCTAGTGACATCAGGGTCGTGGCTCCACAGACACATCGCAGTTGGCCATATTGGATACTGGAAATACTTAATTCTAGCACTGTGGGCACTTAGCATGTCATTGGGTGAAAGTCTCAGAACCTTTTTGGTTCCAAGATATGCTCTAACATCTAGACCGAGTAAATACACGAGCGCCCGAGTGCTGAATACCAGTAGGTCGCATCTCCCACTGTGTCATGGTCGGTTAGAAGGGGGTGTGGCCTTATCCACCTAAGTGAGGGGGTTATAAGCTAGGCTGAGTTTGACCAGCTCATAAATGAGTCCACTATCGACGAGCCGGGTAGGTATTGGCAGACTACTGGTGGGGCGAATAGTGTGGTTCTTCCACTCATTGGGTTGTGCGGCTAGGGAGGTGGCAGTCAGTGTGGAGTATACTAGACCCTGGTGATATCTCAGAGAAAAACTGTACTGATATGTGTACTTGATGAGGACTGGCATACTTGTATTGCATCTTGCATATGACATTCGGCTATGTAGGCCTCGCATTGCATCGGTATGGCCGATAGCATTCATGTCTCGCATCGCATAGCCTTGGTATGGCCGATCGCATTCATGTCTTGTATCACATATCCTTGGTACGACTAATTGTATTCATGGACTTACTGTAAGGCCCACCCCCACAGCACATGATATTGTCCGCTTTGCCGAAGCTCACGGATTTAAAACGCGTCATGTCTGTTAAGGAAGAAACCCAACATATAACCACCACAACTCCAGACAACTCTTCCGATGTGGGACAAGTTACTCTGATCAGCGCAATAGTAGCTTAAGCACAAGAGCGCATTACGGTCACACGTGCACGCTAGCCACACTGGGGCCCGCCCACGTGTGCCCGCCCATATGAAGCAGTGACCGGGGCGTCACACTTACCCGCATATTTTTGCATTACTCTGATATTGTATACTTGGCACTTGCCTTATGCACACACTTATACCACCCTCTAAGCTTTCGTAAGCTTATGCACACCGTTGCGTGCAAGTGGCATTGGACTGCAGCAGCGCTGAGGCAGAAATGCGCATAAGATTATTTTGGAGCCTCTTGATTACCTTTTATTTCTCTTTCCCCATTATACTTAAAGTTTTTGATATAGTGAATATGTGGTGATGTTGTTTTGTGACTTGGTTATGCTCCATTACAAAAAAATAAATAAATAAATAAATAAAATCATACTGAAAATCTCCTTGTAGGATCCCAGGATCAGAATCTAGCATATGAATGTTGGGATCCGAGAATGGGTCACTACGGAGGTTGTCAGCGCCGGATTCAGTGATCAAAAATTTTGTGAGCCCGGTTTCCGAGTTTGGGGCGTGATATAAAGTTACATAGACTGGATAATGATGTATTTAATGTATTTATTATATACACACCCTTCATTCGTTTAACAAGATCATTTGAAAGCATGTTCCAAAAAATGAGTCATAATTTAAGTGGACCACACCACAAATAACAATAGGACAGTGAACCCTAAGGCATTAGTAATATCCACTGTAATGTTTATTTTCCATGCAATTTTGTTTATAAGTTTACATAGATTTGGATGGAAAGGAAAAATAAATATTATACTAATCCAAAACTTCTGTCACTTTTAGGGTTTTAATGGTAGACAATTAATCCCCCGCTACTTTTTGCAATGTGGTCGTCTTGATGATCTGTCTTATTTTTTTGCTTAAGCCTCGATATGAGCTCACCAAATGGACAAATGGTTTGGATATAACACATACCTCATGATGGGACCCACTGAACTTGATGATGTCAATACACCAGCCAATCCGTTCCAGAGATGGCCCAGTCAAGTTCTGAACAACATTCAATGGGAGCTGACTACAGCGTAACAGACAATGCCAATCTTGAAACTTAGGGCCTGTTTGGGAGTGTAGATTTGAAATCCCCTTGACTCAAAACCAATTTGAAATCTTTTTATTGTGTTTGGCACATTGAATTCTGAACCTTCTATTATCCAAAAGTAGCTACGCGTAGTATATCTACATGTGTTTAAATTTAATTACTAAATCAACTTTAATATATTTAATTAGTGTACATACGTAATGTTTGACACAACGGTTATAACAAGCCCAATGAAATATATATTTTGCCCAAAAATGATGAAATTCCAAGTTTTAGATGGGCTACAAGGATAAGATCATATCCAAGTGATTAACGAACGATTTTTAACTATTGATTTATATGGACAATGTTTGAACTGCACATACTATCATACAATGTTTTGGGATATCATCAGTGGGCCATGTGCCCAATAAATTAATAGCCTAGTGACACACATGTTACACATGTAACTTTAGAAAGGATTTTAGATATAATCCAAGCTTTCAACTTGATTTGAAACCTCCTGGTTGAGAGGATTTGAAACCCCTGTTTACTTTATAGTGCCAAACATACCATGGGATTTGCAATCTCATCAAATCAAACGACCCCTTATTAGGTTGAGTGCTAGGGCAGTTAATGAGGCGGGCAGTCCGGAAGAGCCTTTGGGCCTATCCACTTCAAGCTGGGCTAGGGCTGGAGTACCAGGCCCATGGGCCGTTTAGACTTCAAACTTGAGCTCATTTCATAAGTGGGCTGGGTTTTGGACTTGGAGTCCAGGCAGTTAACTTTTCATAAAATATTGGAATTTCAAGTTTTAAGCCATATCTTTTGCAAAAAAAATAAAATCTCTCCTCATTAATTCTTTCAGTTCATGCATCTGGAAATGCCTCCCTCTCTCTCTCTCTTAGCCTTGGGACCAGGCAAGGATCCAGCTGACCTATTTTTGCTTGCCATGGCCCGGGTTGGGCTGAGCTAAGGTTAAAGAACGTGTAATAGGGGTTGAACAGAGCTTGGCCCGGCCCTGACACGATGAATACTCGACTGGAGCACGGATTGTGCAATGAGGAGTTCACAACGCTATAGCATGGCGTGGTTCTCTATGGGGTCCACCGTAATGTATGTGTTTTTATCCATGCCATCCATCGATTTTTTCAGCTCTTTTCAGTGCATGATCCCAAAATTGAAACATATCCAAAGCCGAGCTGTACCACACCACAGGAAACGGTGAGGACCTAAGAAGGTTTCAATGGTGAACATCATTATCCTCACTTTTCTTTTCTTTTTTCTTTTCTTTTTTTCTTTTTTCTGTTTTGTGGTCCACTTCAGCTTTGGATATACTTTAATTTTGGCCTCATGCCCTAAAATGAGCTGGAAAAACAGATGAACCGTGCAGATAAAACACATATCATTGGACTACTCAGCATGTGGGCCTCAATTACAATAGGGATCCTCAGATCCTGTGTAGCCCCGGAATAAAGGAACTCATAAAGAGGTGGCAATGGACAGCCGGGCTGGAGTACCAGGTCCGAGTGCGAGCGTGATATGGAGGAGTGATTCCTCAGCAAGGCTGGTTTGGGCCAATGATGATGGTCTGGTCCAATCATTAAGTGGGCTGCTGTTATAATGATTTTTAAGACACTTGTTAATAGTTTTCATTCGGAGGGCATGCTTATTTAAAAATCATAATCGAATTAGGAGTTATGCTTCAATGGTTCAAATCATTTGTCCTTTCAAATGAAAAACTTAAATTGAATTTGTTTTAGACATTTGATCACCCTTCCTTGCAAGACTAACCCTGTAAGACCATTCCATCTTGACTAAGGCCAAGGCCATGGGCCCGGCCTATTGCCACCCATGCTGAATGACAGGTGGAATGAGAAGTATTAAAGCCAACAAAGAACTTAAATTGGGTGCTAGCTTTGTTAGTATCTATGGCACATGATCATTAGAGGTGTATTGTTCATCTAGTTAGCATTTTCGTGGGTTAAGCTCTACGCTATGCTTGCTGCAGTCGCAGGGGAGCAGCACTCCCTTGCTTGGGTAAGGAGCGTGCCCCTGATTTAGAGGCGAAGAGAACAGCTAATATGTTGGAGAAGCCTGATCTTGACCCATCCCTACCTTGCATGGATGACTGCTAGCCGTCGCTCTCTCAACGCTCGGTTCCCCATTTGAACGTGGACATTTGACAAGCATCCTTTGCTGGGCCTCCAATCAAGGTGATTGAATTCCTAGTTTTAAAAAAATGTGATTTGGTATATTTTGTTGCTAGCTATTTGTTTACCTAGTTTGATCACGTGATAAGTGCGGGTGTGATAGAATTGAATTTGCGGATTAATTCAAACCGAACAACTATGACCTCAAGTACTGAGATAGGTAGATGGCAGATATGCAGTATATGATTGATATTGAATGAGATCAGCTGCTTATTCAGACACTCGCTCAGTATGTAAATAGGATCAGACAATATTCAGAAGGTATGGTTAGTTATCTGATGATGGGTTATACACTTGCTTTCCATAAGAAAGTATTTTTCAGTACAGATAAAAGATTGAGAAAGTGATTCTTATAGTGGGTCACATAAAACAATTGCAAAGCACTTTCCTAAATGAAGAACTGAATATAACGTATGGTCATAGATGCAAATTATAGCTAAGATTAACAGCTACTTGATTAACATTACTGATTACACTATGAAATGTAAATAGTAGACAAAAAGTAAATGATTATACTAGGAAATGTAACTGATTCGCAGAAAAATAAAACAATTATACTAAGGAATGTAAATAATGAATAATTGTTAAATTCATCTTTTATTTATAGCCTTACCTTAGTCATCCAAATGCTTCTTATGATCTAATGGTTGTTATAATCGTTTATCATTACATGACCTTCTTTGCTTCTACTCGTGACATCTGTACTATAACCACTTCTACACAACCGTTCTTCAAGTGATCACTTAATGAATACCATGGTGTTGCTCGATGCACTCCAACGGTACTATGGTATAATCCTCTTCATATATCTTCATAAATATTCAAACACACCTTGCAAATACCTCCAAGTCACGCGTAACTCATTCTAATTAGCTTTTGCAGCAACTAGCAACAATAAGAATGAACCACTTTCCTCATCCAAAGTGGGGCCCACTAAATAAAGGGCCAATCATCTCAATTTTCAACGAATTGGACCCATCTACGAAGGCGAGACAGGTTCAAGCTAAGCTAAATCCATTTAGCTGGGCCCGAACCCGACTTAAAAGCGGGTCAGGCCAGCTGAGCCATGGGCTGACGTATACTTCCACCCAGTGATGCCTCTTGTAGTAAAATGAAGAACTCATCCACCCTAGTCGGAGCATAAGTCAATCCAGACGGTTCAAATCGCAGGAAGAATCATCATTATCATTCTAATTGAACGATCTAACCATATGTTCCGTCAAATGGACGGCTGTAAATGTAATATCATGGTCCCAAGTCAACGGAGAAGCTCAGACAAAAAAGATCATCCAATCATGCCAAATTTCAGTCCGTTCATAATCCATATTCTGCAATTTGGGTGGTGTTGATGGAGGCACGTGAATTCAACATAGTAGAGCCACGGCCCGGTCATCCATTAATCTGAACTATCCAACTAGTAGTCCTCGTTATGGATGGGCAGTGATTTGAATATCATATTCATCATAAGATCATATCCTTCACTTATCTTTACCTTCCAGCATTCAGATTCGACCATTAGCTGTTTTTCATTCCCACGGTCAAGATCACTGTTTAGATGGCCAGGATCATTCATTCTATACACGTCTTGATTCAATTTCCATACATAGTGGGTCCCACTAGATGGACAATCCTGATTCGAAGATTACTCTACCATCTCCCTTTGAACGGCAGAGATTACAGCAGACCTGCCACGATTTTTTAGTCAACTGAAAGAAGCAGCAGCACCCAAGCTCCATGGGGCCCACCATGTTTTATATGTAAATCCACTCCGTCCATCAGGTGACAACCATTATTTGAACCGTCCATACAAAAGATTGTTCAGTTAAAGAACTCTCTTGGGCCACACCAATAGAAAAAACATAAAATTCACACGGGTTGGATTTCTCAATTCCAAATGCTAAGAAGTCAGAAATCTAACCCCTCCAAGAAGAAAAGGGCATTGTCGTAATTCTACTACAAAAGGGCATTACCGTAATTTCAAAACAAAATCCAGCCCATAAATCCATCGATCTCGATTGTATCCACATCCATCCCATCCAAAAGCCAACAATGCCCCCCACCCTTCCCATATCACTTCTCTACCTCCTGATCCTAGTGGGCCCCACCTCAGCCCGCCACATCATCACCATCCAATCCCCCAACCTCTTCCCCGAGAGCTTCAAGTGGGACCCATCCTTCCACCGCTTCATCCTCGCCTCCACCCGCCACGCCTCCATCCATTCCGTCTCCGACTCCGGCCTCATCCAGCCGTTCATCTCCGACCCCGATCTCCCCCCCAACGTCGCCATTGTCGGCATCACGATCGACACTGTCCATCGCCGTCTCCTCGCCGCGATCCACGCCGTCGATCCCTTCCCCCCCTACGACGCTCTAGCCGCCTACGATCTCAGCCGTCCACCCCACCACCCCCGTATCTTCCTCACTCCTCTCCCCGACCCCACCAACCCCGACCGTCCGATCGCCAACGACGTTGCTGTCGACCCCTCCGGCAACGCCTACGTCACCAACTCCGCCAGCAACTTCATCTGGAAGGTCGACATCGACGGCCGAGATTCGATCTTCTCCAACTCGTCCATCTTCCGAGATCAGCACGTGTACGCAGATAAGCCCGGCAACTGGTGCGGCCTCAACGGCATCACCTACGTCAGCGGAGGCTACTTCCTGGCCGTCCAATCCAACACTGGAAAGATGTACAAGATCAACGGCGAGGATGGCGCGGCCCAGCTGGTCCGCCTGCCAAAGGATCTGACGGGGGCGGACGGGATCGCGATCAGGAGCGACGGATCTGCGGTGGTGGTGGCCCACCACACGGCGTGGTTCCTGAAGAGCAAGGACGGGTGGGGAGAGGCGGAGGTTTATGACGAAATTGCCCTTGATGTTGAGAAGTTCCCAACTGCAGTGACGGTGAGGGAGGGGGAAAAGGCATATGTGTTATATGGGCATATGGACGAGGGCATGTTGGGAAATGTGGAGAGGATGGAGTTTAGCATCGAGGAGATCGATGCGGGGGGAGAGAGAGGAGACAAGGTTTGGGTTTTTGTATTGATTGGTTTGGGATTGGCTTATTTCATGTTTTGGAGATATCAGATGGGGCAGCTTGTTAAAAACATGAATAAAAAGAGGGCCTGAACTATCAAAAATATGGGGCTTGTTCTTTGTTTTTGTTGAGCCCAAGTTTGACTGTGTTACACGTGTCTGCTTAATTTTTGGGACCACTTCCTTCGGAGACGGATTGGCTACTCCCCCTGACACCAGCCCCGTGGCTGGTGGTCTGTGCTCTGTGGGCCCCACCATAATGCATTTGTTTTATCCATTCCGTTCATCCATTTTTAAGGATCATTTTAGGGATTGATACAAGTAATGATATGGATTTAAATCTCAGATGTACCACACCACAGGAAAACAATAATGATTGGATATCCACCATTAAAATCCTCCTGAGGCCCGATGTACTGTTTATTAGACATCCAATCTGTTGATTGGGTCATAAAGACCCAGATGAAGGGAAAAAATAATTATCTGCTTGATCCAAAGCTTTTATGGCCCCAAAACTTTTTTAATGGTCAACGTTCATTCAACACTGTTTCCTGTAATGTGGTCCACTTTAGATTTATATATACCTTGTTTATTCTCTAATAGCATAAAATGATCTATAAAAATAGATGGACGGCATGGATGAAACACATACATCATGGTGGGACCCACAGAGCACCGACCATCAGCCATTGGCTGGTGGCAGGTGATTTCCTGCAAAAGCCTTTCGCCGGAAGTTCATGCGCTGGAAACCCAGGTGGCCCCACTGTGATGTTTGTGAGAAATCCACCCCGTCCATCCATTTTTTGAGTTCATTTTGGGATATTACAGAAAAAATGAACCGGATCCAATGCTCAAGTGGGCCGAAAACATGATAATTAAACATCCACAGTTAAAATATTCGTGGGGCTACAGAAGTTTAGAATCATTCTAATATTTTTATGTTAAGTTAATCTCAGTAGGAATGACGTTAGGAACGGTATGGATTAAATGTAAACAACCGTTGATCCCAGGGAAGCTTCAACGGTGGGAATTTCCCTAACCACCTTTTCCTTTAGTTCGGCCTACTTAGTCTTGGATCCTACTCACATTTGATCTCATTTCATAAACATGAGCTTACAAAACGGATGTACGGAGGGATTCCACACAAACATCACGGTGGGCCCACTTTGGTTTCCAGCGCAGCGTCCCTAAAATGGGCACAAAAATGAATGGACAATATACTAAAAATCATCAAGGTGGGCCCCACAATAAGGGTAACACCTAATCCACTCCCCCCAATCCAGACCGGCCGGTTCATTCCTCAGGTGAGCTACGGTATCCAGAACAAGTAGATGGGAGAGAACCATTCGTTCTAGATGCTGTGGCCCACTTGAGGAATGAAGTGGCCCGTTTTTAGATTGAATGCTTGCATGTCTCACACGCTCAGCATAATGGCATGTGTGATTGCTTGTGTATGGGTAGGGGTATGGCCTTAGCTTGGCACGGTTCGTCCACTAGCTGACGCCAGCTCGAACTTGGCTCGGCTCAGTCCTCATGCCTGACCAACCAGGGCTCGGTTCAATCAGCAGCTCGGCCAGGTCGAGCCGAGTTCATCTATGCAGCATTTTCACAAACACATGGACTCAACCTTCAGAATCTCACTATTTTACACACAACAGTGGTTTTACAGTATCTTATTAAATACCTTCTAAGCAACATAAAAATCGAATATATATATATATATATATATATATATATATATATATATATATATATATATATATATATATATTATATACATACTTTCCTTGCCACCAGCCACACTTCATTGAGTTATTTCATCAAATCAAACACTTGTGAGCAACATCAATATCAAAGTAACTGAGTCACCGAACTAGTTCAATCCGAGTCGAGTCATCCGAGTTTGATTCGATCCGAGTCAAGTTCGAGCTGGGGCCAGCTCGAACTCATTTTTGAGCTCAAAAAATCAGCTCGACTCGGCTCGAACTCAGCTTCGAACCCAGTCGAATCAAGCGTTTTTCGAGCCGAGTCGAGCGAGCTAACCAAGCTAGCTCGGTTCGTGTACACCCCTATGTATGGGTTAGCCTGCACACGCTTGTGAGTTTATCAGACCCCTCTTATTTATGGGTGGGTTGAATGGCTGTTTTTTTAATAGCTTTTGCTTATGGGAATGATCTCATGCGTTCAAATGTGTGGTGATTACCGGATTTTGGAGGTTTGTGCGGCCACCTTGATGTGTGAGTTACATCCAACCCATCCGACGAGCCCCCAATCCAACCTGATCCGCGACAGGTTGGCCTCGCTAAAGGGAATAATGAGGGACACTGGAGAGGATAATGCCTATTTTAGGAACCTCCAAATGGAATGTGCGGTCCAGTGTTGTGTAATATGCAATCCAATCCAGTCGTCAGGTGGGCCCCATCAGGACGGAGGGACACACCAAAGCTTAGGGGGGCAACACCACGTACCTGAATATACAGGTTTTAGGTGTGATTGCACATTGCCTCGTTTGGGGTATCCACACCCAAGTTCAGAACAGTAAAGACGAGGCTCACCAGATTCCTGTAAGTGGAAGTTATGTGGGGCCTACCGTTATGTCAATAAGACAGCAACCCATCATATGTGTGTGTGTATATATATCATTGTCATAGCCCACGGAAGCTTTGGATCAAAGTAAAAATTGGGCCCAGGAGGTTTCATGAGGCGCTGCTTCAGGTGGACCGTTCAAATTTTGGAGTCACATCACGTACAATGAGTTCTCAAAAAAGTTCACACGAGTTCAGTGCGAACTGGTGCGCAGCTATATATATATATATATATATATATATATATATATATATATATATATATATATATATATATATATATATATATATATTACACACGCACTCACACCCCTCAGGAGCCTCTATTCTCACGGTAATAACAGAGAGTGTTTTACATTGAACATAATAACTTCAAATGCAGCCAGAGAGTGGTAGTTCTACTAGGGAATCATCACTTCAATTGGAGATTCAGTGAGTAGGCTGTTTTGGGGAACTTCAGATTCCTTTTTCTCACCACGGGAGCTTGAATCAGCCTTCGATTCTGATGCTCTGGCCTTCTCTCGGAGCTTCTCGAGCTTCTCCCTGACTTTTCTCTTATTCTCTGCCTTTGTGGTCCGTGCTTCAACAGTCTCGATTGGGAAGAGAGCGGTCACCAGGGATGCAGTCAAGTAGACAATTGCATCTCTTTTTCCCAATGCATGTTTCAGCTGCGGCGGTTCCTGAATTGCCTGCAAAAAAAAAAAACAGTATTCTCAGCAACAATATCAGGAGAGAAGCAAACCCAATAACGGATGGGATCCTCCACCTGATTAGTTTAGACAATTGGGGCCCATGGTTCACTGGTCTATACTTCTGGGCTGCTGGGTCTCACCTTGGAGAGGCCATTGTGCAAAACTTGACCAGATTGGAAGATCCTAGCTACTGATGTTGGGCCTTTTTTCAACTGAACATGGACTATTGTTGTGTTTCTCTTCTTAATCGTCTACTTGTAGAGCACAAATTGAAGGGTTAGGATTGCCCTATTGAGGAAATTTTTGGGGCCTAAAAATCTATTCATTTATAAAGCTTAGGTATTCCATCATCGTAGACTGTCAGAGCTCCAATAACAAAGCAGCCAAACGTGCCCTGAACCATGCTAGATTCCACTAGAGATTTTGCCATCACAAACACAGTCAATCAAAATAAGGCTTCAACTGTGTTTCGATGTGCAAGTGGATTGAAATGTGAAACATTTTGTTTATTCAAGAGGGCATGACAAAGCTAATGACGTATCCAAGACCGTAATTGGACTCACGGGTGAATTCAACTGCGAGCATTCATTTAGTAATGATGAGATTAAAAATGAAAAAATAAAAATAAAAATCATAGGAAGTAACCTTAAGTTGTAATTTGGATATATTCTAGCCTGTTTGGATTGGTGGAAACCTAAATGTAAATGAAAGAAAGGAAAATGTTGCATATGAGGACAACTGTTGAAAGGGGAAAGGCTTCATTTTCTTTAGGACTGAGGATGGTAAGGAAATAACCCTTCATATGATAACATAAACTAAACAAACCGATGGTGAACCGAATGCAAAATAGATTCACTAACCAAACAAATTACGAACTACTGACAAAACCAAAATCAAACCACACCACAAACAGTCAAGGGAGATTTTTTTTTTTTTTTTTTTAAGGCGTGAGTGTAAACATAACCAAACAGCCAAATGATTTCAATGCAAAGCAATCAAACAAGACGATACACAAGATGTTACGATTTCATGCAATAAGACTTATAGAATGAAAAGATCTAGATTCGTATGTCCTGAGACTGCAAACTTAGGGGCCATTTGGATGGTGGGAGTCGTTAGTCCTAGGGAATTACGAATCTCGGGAGTGGTCATCCTTGATTTGTTAGACCAGAGATTTTTTTTTTTTTTCACACGCACACACCCCACACACTCACGCCAGTGGAATTTCACCACCTATGGGTCCTTACTCTTGCTCAGGTGGTAGACTCTCAGGAGTTTCAACACCCGGTCAAGTTAAATCTATTGTTTGGTTGACATCCTACCTAGATCAAGAATCACAAATCCTGGAATTCATAAATTTATTTTTTGGTTGAGAGATTCAGATAAGAGGAATACTCAAAATAACAAAAACGAAATGGATGGATGGTGATCGATGGTGGCCTAATTGCAATCAGGAGACAATAAAAAAAAAAAATGCAAAATCCCAAGAACAACTCTACGAATGTACAACAAAGTCATCATTTGTTTGAATGGAGCTTATGTTACTATGTGTATTGGTATGCATACTGAAGCTCGATGTACAAACAAACAATACTGTTGAATCAGTGTGCATCAATCCAGACAGTCTAACCAGAGGGCCACTAACCAAGAACTGGCCCCACCAAATCATCATGCACATATTCGCCTTTGGAGCTCCACAAGCTTCTCCTTGACCGTACTCTTATTCACAGCCTTCATTGAACATGCTTCGAGGGTCTAGATTGGGAAGACAGCAATCACCAGAAATGCAGTCAAGTAAACCATCACATCTCTTTCTTCTCTAAGTGAGTTTTCTGCTCTATGGAACGGGATTCTCAACAACAATAACAGGATAGTAAACCAAACAACGGATGGGATCATGGGACCATCCACCCAAGTATTTCAGTTAAGTGAGACCAATGGTTCAGTGGTCAAGACCTCTGGGCAGTTGAGTCCCACCATGGATGGACCATGGAGCAAAACTCCATCACATTGGAAGATGCTAGATGCTAAGATTGGGCCCTTTTCAGCTGGATGCAGACCATTGCTGTGTTTCTCTTCTTACTAGTCTTTTTGTAGGCCACAAACTGAAGGATTAGGATTGTCCTATAAAGAAGATTTGTGCAGCCAACAGAAATAACACATTATTTTCTGTTGTGTAAATCCAGATCTGTAACAATCACAGCCAAATACAATGCTGTAATCCACCCTACCATCGGCCAATCCGCGACCAACAGACTCTATTCTTGCCAATGATTCAGGCATAATCCATTGCAAAGAGGAAAAGAAAGGTGGATTCCTTTTACCTTTCTTTTATGTTTTACTTTCGCTACTCTGTGAATGCAGTCACTGTGTGTGCACATTAAGCTGCCACAGTCATATCCATCTATCATCTCTGCTGCTCCAGGTGCCTGATTTGTTCTCTGTTGCACCAGGCCTTCTGACCAGACATGTTCCTGTCCCATGCGTTTCGACTAGACCTGTTATTGTGCCAGGCCTTCTGACTGACTTGTTACTGACCGCACCGAGCATTATGGCTGGAAATCTTGCCGCAAGCCTGTTTTGACTGAACTTGTTTTCTCCGCCATCCATCTCTTATTGAATCTGATATTCGGTCATCATCAACTCACCGAATCTGGCCTGAACTGTTTTGCACTCGAAAAGCAGTCAGAGGAGAGAAGTAATAAAAATCAGAAGATTTTAAGATGAAGAGGTGGTGGGAGTAGCCATGGATTTGGTGGAAAGATTGTCTGCAGATTGTCAACTGGTGGGCAGTGGGCAGGAATGACAAGGATAGGAATCGTCATTGGCTATGAAATGGTGGGTAGTGGGAGCAATTGTAGGCATAGCCTGAGTCTCTGCATCGGAGAAGTGTCCTCGTCAAAAACACATGATGGGTGAGATATAGACACGGCTAGAACGTGGATACAGGCAACAGTGGCCTTTTTGTACATTATTGTAGCAGATGAAAACAGAAGGTAGAGATTTTGGGTTGCGTCTGTTACTCCGGTAGGGGCCAAGATATGGAAAACAGTGACATCCAAAGACCCTATGGAAGTCATAATCTAGTAAAGTACCAAATAGTGTCTCATAATGGGAGAGCCCTCTTAGAACAGGTGCAGGTTATCTATTGATCAGATGACTGAAACATTAATGTCATTCTCATCTAGGTGATGTGTCAATGCCTGCGCCCGGTGACACCTTTTTATTCTTGTGTGTGAGGGTATGTAATACAAGAAACAATTCTGCAATTTCCAAAGTATTGCTTGAAAGCACTTTTGTTAATTCTAGAGCACCATCACTTTGAAAATACTTCATACTGGGGTCCAAGATAATTTTGTCCATAGACAAAGTAATGAAAAAAATCAACACAAGTAGTCTTAAGAAGCATGGGATATATCCAACAAAACCTACTGAAATCATCCATGAAAAGAATGTAATAGGAATAATAAAGTTTGATGTAACTGGTCCCCAAATATCACAATGAACTAATTAAAGAAGTGCAGTAGTTCAATAAGTAGAAACACTAAATGGTAGTTTTCTACTATTTCTCATTTGACAAGAGACACTTAATTGACTCTTAAAGAATTAAAAGAAGTCCAATGTGTTGCTCAAGTAAATATAACTGAGAATCCTTGAAGAGGGGTATACTAGCCTGTTGTGCCAAACACATGCAGTTGCCTTAGATTCATAGAGGATGATCACCTGCTATCCATCATATGTGTGCGAAACTGGTATAGAATATAAATAAGGATCAATTCTCTCTTTCATAATTATGCTCTGCATGCATAGGTCTTTCCCAATGCATCCGCAAGGTAAAAAAATCAATAGAACAGTTGTCTCGTGTTAAACGTGCAACTGGCACTAGTTTCAGGAACCAATCAAATGCCAATTAAAAAGAGAATGGACTTATTTGTTGGAAGGAATTTTTTATTTTTTTTAAAGACTTATTTGTTGAAATAAAAGATGTACCAACATGAGAGATGCTTAAACGTTTACCATCAATGACGACAACATGATCACTACTATTATAGTGTTGAGACTGTTGTAGGAGAGACGGATCAAAGGTCATGTAACTCATTGCTCCTTCGTCCAGAATCCATTGTGTGTCTTAGGAGGCATCATTGACCTGCTGACTTGGACCAAGATGATGACCGGCAAAGGATTGTGACAGGTCGTTGCTGCGAGAAGCACTAAAGTGGTAGAAACACGTCTCAATTGTGTGCTCAGTTTGTGACACATTTGGCAGCAAGTTGGAGCTTGTCCATTGTTGTCAAGGAAAAATTTTGACAGAGTGAAGCCTGACCGGCCTGATCGTTTTGGCAAGGTTGAGAACCTTGTCCGTATTTGAGCTGGCATGGAGAATGGCTGCCGAAGGACTATCATTTTAGTTCTACTATTTATGCAATGATCACAAGGCAGGTTGCTCTATTGTCCTCATTGCTGAGAGCATGTTATGTAGAGGGCTGGGTGTTTGGATGGATCAAAGAGAGGTGCAGCGTATTAAGAGGCAGCTTGATTATGCAAGAGGCATTTTTCATGGCCAAGAAGTCTACCTCGTCCATGATTGTGACAAAGTTGTGATATGATCCCTTAAAGATTTGTTGCTACAGATCACACTTGCTTAGCTGTGATAGCATCTTTTGTTTTTGTTTCATTGCAGTGTTAGGACTATGATAGCAAGGTTTGGCTATATACAGGTGTAAAGTTGTAAGTTAATGACAAGGCAATACTAAAAGAAATCAATCCAATTTTTTTTTTTTCTCTGCAAATCTGCAAAACTTGAGACACTAGGTGCGTACATGGAAGATAGTTCTCTTATAATTGGCTCCTGGATTCCAAGTTTTGGTGCTTACATGGAAGATAGTTCTCTCTCTTATAATTGGCTCCTGGATTCCAAGTTCTGGTGGGAATAGTAGAGTAGAAAGCTTTGGATTTTCCATATGAATGTTGCCTTCAACCATGCATTGCTTTTAAGCTATTGCAGCTGACAGGCACGGGTGATGATTTGGTGGGGTTGATTCTTGATTAGTAGCCCTTCGCTTAGAAGGTCCAGATTGATGTGCATGTCACCACTTTGATGTATAATTGGCTTAAACACCAAGTTTCAATATGCATAATTCTCCAAAGCAACATTCATATGTACACAAAAATATGATTATTAGCTCAATTCAAACAAATGTTGGCATTGTTGTACATTCATAGATCGATTTCCTTATTCAATTACAACTCACATCAAATACCAAATTTTAATTAATTGATGTTCAAGTTCAACCCAAACTCTAACAGCCTCTTTGGAACTTGAATTCCTCTCGTTTCCTATCATGGTCTTCAACCTGAGAAAATCTTCTACCTTCAATGCCGTTGTAAAAATATCTACCACTGATCTGCAAATCTGCAAAACTTGAGCTCATCATTTAGCTTGTACTAAATCTGGAAAAACCACTTGACACCAATCGCCTTCTTTCCTTTAGAAAGAGAAGTGGGCTCTAACCACCATTCTTCTTGATGGAATGACGAATTATTTGATTGTGGCCTTTCCTTACATGCTCTTGAACATTGACATTGATTTCCAACTATCCCTTCTCTTTAACAGTCCATCTCCAAGCTTCATCTTCCAGACAGAGAACCATCTATACTCATTTTTACTTCGCTTGTCTTTGAATTGTGCAACTTATAAAATTTAGTGATAAAAATATAAACAGCAAAGATGCACTTTTCACTTTTATCATCTTTTTTTCTGGCCTTTTCATTACATACATGCTAATATGCAAGACACCAAATACTCTCAAATGAGACATCCAGCTTCTTTCCAATCCATGCTTCTTTAGGAGTCATATTAGAACACACTCTTTGTAGGGCACCTATACGAACACACATCGCACAGGCAACGACTTTTGCCTAAAAATGCTTTAGTAGAGACTTTGCTTTAAATATGCTTCTAGCCATCTCAACAATAGTTTTATTCTTCCTTTATGCAATGCCATTCTGTTGAGGTGAATAACTATTGGTAAGCTGATGTTTGAGTGTGCATTCTTTGAGAATTCATGAAACTACGAGGAGGTATATTCACCACCTCTATCGAATCTCTATCGAATCTCAACACTGTTACGCAACACCTATTTTACTTCCAGCATAATCCTGAAACTCCTTAATGGGTCTCTATAATGCTTTCTAGTATGCACCCTTCACATGGACAACTAGGAGAATCTATCAACAGAAAATCTTCTTAGATAAAAATTTCAAGCCACTGAAATTGAGATGACTGATTGAAGATGCCACAACCAACCGCCGTCGTCAACAATCATGCAAAATTTTGGTAACACTGTGTTTCAGATTGTTAAAAGAAACATGTGATTTTTAGTCATTTGTGCCTTCTAGATAAGGCCCTTCTCACCATTCTATATGGCACACACTCCGTTCCTCGAATGTTGATTTTATGACCCTTGCTGAAAGCTGTCTCATGCTTAGCAGTTTATTTTTATTTAAAAAAAAAAATTTCAAGCCACTGAAATTGAGATGACTGATTGAAGATGCCACAACCAACCGCCGTCGTCAACAATCATGCAAAATTTTGGTAACACTGTGTTTCATATTGTTAAAAGAAACATGTGATTTTTAGTCATTTGTGCCTTCTAGATAAGGCCCTTCTCACCATTCTATATGGCACACACTCCGTTCCTCGAATGTTGATTTTATGACCCTTGCTGAAAGCTGTCTCATGCTTAGCAGTTTATTTTTATTTTTAAAAAAAAAAAAAAAAGATTTGGAACATAGAAAACATCGAACATATAGTAAGGTAAACTATCTTTTAAGTGAATCAAAAAAATACATTTTCTCTTAACTGAAATTTTAGATCTGTTTCCAAATTTCACTTCTTGCGCATGCTTACATGTGGCTAAGAAAATAATTCCTTCCCACACATTTGCTACACCCAGTATCTAAATACAACTGATAACTAGTCATCCTCTTCTTCATTGCATGTTAATAACAATGTTTGCTTCTCTCTTCTATACCATCTTGGGCATAGTTTGCACACTCTGTATTTTCATTTGGCAATTTTACTTTGAAATGAGATTTGTAATGCCTAAACCTCTGATGATGATGGAAACATTGGTTGTGAGATTTATCATATCTTTTGTCTTTTGATGCATGTGTTCGAAATTGTTCTCTCCCTATTACAAGAAGATTTCCACCCTCTCTAGAAGTAGAATATGATCTACCACTCTCCCCCGCCACAAAAACCTCTTCCACTACCTCTTCCACCAGCGGAAGTTCTGCTTTACAATGCGTGTTGTGTTTTAGGCATCTTCTTATTCATTTGTGTTCTTGTAAACACATAGAACCCATCAATTAGTGTGGTTGATAGATCATTCCCCTATTCAATTGCCACAACAATGTATCAAAGAACTCCGTTGGGAATCTCATAATTTTTTCTATGATCCATAGATCATCAAGGGTTTCAACATTTACCCTTGGTCAATTTGCTACAGCTAAAACATGTGAAAAACAATCTAACATCGATTCAGAAGAATTCATGTGAACAAATTAAAAATCACCTCTTAAGGTTTGCAATCTTACATTCTTGACTTGCGTTGCCTATGTAGGAATTTTGCAAAATCTCCCATACTAATTTCATCAAATTTGCTCGTGATAGATAGTCAGAAATAGATTCATCTACTGATTAATAGATCAAACAAAGGGCAAGTAGACAGGTCGCTTTTCAGTTAAGAAGTCGTCTTTGGAAGTGTAGAGGGCTCATACTTCCTACTCTCAGTGCCCCCGCCGCCTATGGCAGGGCTGTGGCTTTTATGTGGCTGGTGGGTGGGAAGAGGGTGCCCGATATTGACAACCACCAAAGAAAGTCCAAGGCACTCCCAATGTTTGTGTGATATGCATGGAAGATGCCGAGACGATTGATCACTTTTTCATTCATTATTCTTTGGTCTCCTCAGCCTCTTCCACATTTCTTGGGTGATGTTGGAGTCTATGGAAAGCCCCCTTTGGCTTGGCACGATGGAGTCAAGAATGAAGGAAAGGCAGTATGGCAGTTAGTCCTAATGGCAATACTTTGGGTTATTTGGGGGAAGAGGAACAACCATTGCTTCCAAAATAGGAGTGGTTCAATGGAAGAGGTTATTAGAAAGGTCAAGTTAGATGTGGTGGGTTGGGCATCGATTTAAAAATTGTGGATCAATGTTGTCAAAATTGTTATCGTATCGCAAATCATAATAAGAGTTGAATCATATCAAATCGCAAATCGTATTCCTATCGTAAATCATTAATATTTTTATGATTTTCTTAAAAAATGAAGAAGGAAAAAAAAAAAAAAAAAAAACTGCAAAGCATTATTTAAATAAATAACTCATCAATAAGCCATCTCCTATCAATATGCAATACCACCATACCATGATAGCATTCGAGGATTCTCATCTTTCCTTTATCTATTGTCATTCAAGAAATTTACCTTAGAAAGCATACAAGAATCCTTTAACAATTTATGTTCTTTTTACTTTTCTTAAGCGTAGAATCACATTGGAAGAGCTGCATTTGATTCTATAGACCAGTGAAAAAAGATATCTAGCCATCATTACCATAATACATATAGGTCAACATGATCGCAACCATCTTTAAAAAAAAACAAGATAAATTATGCACATGGTATTAAAAACGGTTACGTTATGCCAAGACAGATGTTACATAATGGTAATGGTGGCAACCATTACGCGATACGAGACCATAACACCCAATTTGGAAGAGAAAAAAAAAGGCCCTGGCAAGCCGATACAAGTCCGCAATGGACAGTACTTTTTTCCTTTAAAAAAAAATCAACCATTACAACAAGGCCATAACAACCATTATGGCCTGTATCATAACAGCCATGTTAGAAGTAATTTGAAAAATCATAATCAAAAATAAAAATATAAAATATCTAGAATTTTATGAAAGTGTCTTCTAGTCTTCCAAAGACATTAATGTGTCTTTTAATCTTCCAAAGGTATTAATGTAATGCATAGCAAAATGTTAGCTCATTTATATTTTCTTGTAACCTTTAGGGTATTAATTACATAGGGAAGTGAAGAGCCTTTTAGATCTCCTAGATCATTTATGTAATATTGTATTTTCCATGTATGTAGAATCATCTCCATGAGTCTATAAATAGGCCAAGGGTCCATAAAGTGTAATCAAGTTCAAAAGCTCAAAGCTAGCAAAGCCTTATACTACCATTTTCCAAGTTAAATATATTGCAACAGCAATATTCTTCTTGCTTTTGTACCTTCTTCTTCCTCTTCCCCAACAAATTCGGTATCAAAGCAAGGTTCATCAAGACTCATCCATGGCAGTAAGTTCCAATAACACCACCTTCAATTATTTATAAAATGTGATGCCCATATTCGAAGGAGAAAGCTATGACTATCGGAGCCTTCAAATGAAGACTCTCTTCATCTCACAAGACTTATAGGAGTTGGTGGAAGACGAATATGACATACCAGAAAATGCAACAGCATTAGCAACATGGACGGATGCAAAAGAACAAGCATTCAAGGAGAACAAAAAGAATGATGTCAAAGCTTTACTTTTCATCCAAAAAGGAATGTAATGTAGGGGCATTTTCACACTGGGCTCGAGTGGGGTCGCTTGTGGGATGCAGGGGCACACTCATGGTGAGTGCGGCCTACGAAGGAGGTCTCGTGTTCGAGACTCCTCACCAGGGGTGATTAATGTGCATTTCACACAAGGCTCGAGTGGGGTAGCCCGTGGGATGCGGGGACACACTCGGGGAGGGTGGCCCATGTGATTTGGGGCCCACGAAGGGGGTTCGGCCGAGGTATTAAAACCCATGAGATGTGGGGCCTGGGCTATGAGATAAAGGAATTAATTTGTCATACTCTAACAGTTCGAGCTTTTAAAGCAAGTGGTTAATTGTCCTGCATCAGAATGAGCAAAAGCATCTGACTTTTACCTGCAATAATAACTTCAAAATAAGCATAGGAGATTCTGAACAAAGAATTTCAACAATCAGAAAAGGTGATCACTATCAAACTTCAATCTCTTTGGAAAGATTTTTGATAACTTGCAAATGAAGGAAAATAAGTAAATTCAAGCTTACTTCTCTCATGTTTCTAGCATCATTAATCAAATTAGAAGTTACGAGATACAATCCAAGATAAGAAAATTATGGAAAATATTTTAAGAACTCTTCCAGTAAAATTTGATCGTGTAGTACCAGTCATAAAAGAATCTAAAGACTTATCTAACTTAAGTTTGCATGAGCCGATGTGTTCTCTTCAAGCACATGAACAAAAGATGAGCAAGTTCGTAGAGCAAAGCGCAGAGCAAGCATTTTAGTGCAAAATAAATATATCATAAAAGAAGAATATAAAAGCAAACAAGAGAAGTCAACAAGCATATCCAAATCAAATATGACAATCTGGAAGGGGTTGCGAGAGGACAACTTTAACCATGGTCGTGGAGGAGGTAGGGGAATTTCCGATTTCAATAACCAAAGAAATTCAAGAAGTAACAAGCAAATTGTTTCTCAATGCTCTATTTGCAAAAAATTTAATCACGTTGATAAGGATTGTTGGTACAACAAGTGTAATATATGTTTAAAAATAAAAATAAAAAATCAAGCCATATAGATAAAGAATGTTGGAACAAGATAAAGAATGAAGCATTTTTTTCCGAAAAGACAGAAAAATTAGAAATTTTATTTTATTCATGTTTGAATACTCAAGAAAAATCAAATGACATTTGATATCTAGATAGCGGTTGCAATAAACACATGATAGGAAATCAGAGTTGTTTTGTTAATTTAAATGAAGGAGTGCATTCTCAAGTAAAGCCTGGAGATGGAAAGCTTTAACATATTGAAGGGAAAGGAATCATAGTCATACAAACAAAGGGAGGTAATTCTAAACTTATTCATGATGTTCTTTATATTCCTGGTTTGGTTCAAATTTTGCTAAGTGTTGGACAATTGATTCAAATAGGATATTCAATCAATTTTGATAAAGATGAATATGTGATCTTGGATAAGAAGAACAAGCAAATTGTGGCAAAAGTGAAAATAACATCAAACAAGGTTTTTCTTCTTAGCATACCATTAAAAAAATATTTTACGTTAAAATCTAAAGATGTTGATGAAACTTGGCTGCAACATTTGAGATATGATCAATTAAATTTCAGAGGCTTAAAATTGTTGAAGCAGAAGAATATGGTGATTGGTCTTCCTTTTATTAACAAAGAAGATAAAGTTTGTGAAGTTTGAATCGATGGAAAATTTCATAGGCTTCCTTTTACAAGTTCATCACGGAGAGGAGATATTTTCTACTCTTCATTGATGATTATGGCAGGATGATGTGGATATATCTTGAACAAAAGTCAAAAGCTTTTACAATTTTTCTTCAATTTAAACCATTTGCAGAAAAACAAAGCAGTCAATTCTTGAAGGTTCTAAGGATGGATCATGGTGGAGAATTCACATCAAAAGAATTCCGAAATTTCTGCAAGTCAAGCAACATCAAAAGAGACTTGACAGTCAGATACACTCCGCAGCAAAATGGCGTGGTAAAAAGGAATAACCGGACAATCGTAGAAATGGCTCGAAGCATGCTAAAAGGCTAATGACTTTCAAATGATTACAAGCGGAAGCTATTCACATGGTGGTTTATATCCTCAATAGATTTCCAACAAAAGCAGTAAAGAACATGACTCCATATGAAGCATGGCATCAAAAAAGGTCATCGGTAAATATTTCAAAGTTTTTTATGCATTGCATGTGCTCACATTCCATCACAAAAAGGAAAAGAAAAGTTTGATGAAAATGGAGAAATGCATATTCATTGGTTATAGTGAGGACTCCAAAAAAATGTAATCGCCTTTATAATCTCAATTTTGATAAATTGGTGATTTAAAAAAAATGTGATATTTGATGAAACAACATAATTGAAATGGGAAGAGAAACAAGACCAAGTCCCAAAGACATTTAAAGAACCTGAAATTATACCAAAGGAGACTCCAACTCCATGTTCTCCTCCATCAAGCCCTACCACACCAAATTCAAGCTCAAGCGGTTCTCCTCTACCAAGCCCTACTACACAAAATTCAAGCTCAAGCGATTCTCCTCCACCAAGCCCTACTACACCAAATTCAAGCTCAAGCGGTTCTTCAAGTTCATCAAGCGATTCTTCATCAAATTCTAATTCACCTCTAAGAAAGGTATGTTCCCTAAGAGAAATCTATGATACATGTGATATTGCCTTCTTTGCATGTGAGCCACAAATATTTGAAGAAGCAGTGAAACAAAAAGCTTGTATTAAGGCAATAAATGAAGAAATTGTAGCTATTGAAAAGAATCGCACATGTGAGCTCGTTGATCGGCCTAAAGGAAAAAATATCATTTGATTGAAATGGATTTACAAGACTAAGCACAATGAAAATGGCTCGATCCAAAAGCACAAAGCCCAATTGGTGGCAAAAGGCTATTCTCAACAACAAGGTATAAATTGAAGAAGTATATGTTAATCAATCACAAGGTTATATAGTGAAAGGAAAAGAAGAAAAAGAATATTGACTCAAGAAAGCTCGATACGGGTTAAAATAAGCACTAAGAGAATGGAATAGCAAGATTGATAAGTATTTTCATCAATATGGCTTCAAAAGGAGTCCAAGTGCGACATCCTTGTATGTGAAGAAAGAAAGTACATATGATTTTTCCATTGTTTGCCTCTACGTTGATAACTTGATCTACACCAGCACCAATCCAAATATGATAGAAGAATTCAAAAGGGCGATGATGAAGGAATATGAGATTACTGATCTCAGCCTTATGAGATCATTGTGAAATATTTATTTCACATGTATGCTAATGATCTCTTAATGAGATTCAACATGTCAAAATACAAATCTATTACAACTCCAATGGCTATAAATCAAAAGTTCTCAAAGAATTATGGAGCACAAAAAATTGATGTCTTAATTTACAAAAGCTTGGTTGGTGTATTGATATATCTTTTAAATACAATGTCAGATATTGTACATGCAGTCGGCCCAGTCTCGAGGTTCATGAGTGAGCCTAACAAAAACCATTTTGAAACTGCAAAAAGAATTTTGAGGTACATCTAAGAGACCAAAAGTTACGACATCAAATACTCAACAGAAGAAGATAACAAGCTTACTGGATTCACAAATAATGATTGGGTAAGATCAGTCAATGATAGAAAAAATACTTCAGGATATGTATTCTGCATGGGATCGAAGCTTGTCTTATGGTCATCAAAGAAGCAAAAGATAGTTGCATTATCATTCGCCGAAGTAAAGTACATTTCAGCCATTGGAGCAGCATGCAAAGCTATATGGATTAAAAGGATTTTAGGCGATTTATAAAGTGAACGAAATTCACATACTTCCATTTTATGCTACAACATGTCAGCAATTGCGATGATAAAGAATCTAGTCTTCCATAGTCGATCAAAGCATATCAAGTTACATTATCACTTCATCAGGGAATTAGTTGAAGAAAGACAAATTGAGTTTAAGTTTTGCAAGTGAGGAGATCAGTTCACAGATATTTTCACTAAGGCAATGACTACAAAAAAGTTCATCAAGTTCACAAAGAAGATGATAGTGCAAGATTTTTCAAATTAAGGGGGAGTGTTATAAGTTAATTTGAAATTTTAATTTAAAATTTTTTTTTAAATACAATATTATCTAGAAGTGTCTTTTAGTATTCCATAGGCATTAATGAGCGTCTTTTAGTCTTTCAAATGTATTAATGTATGCATAGGAAAATGTTAGCTCATTTATATTTTCTTGTAAAATTAGTCTTCTTAATGCATTAAGTACAAAGGGAAGTGAAGAGTCTTTTAGATCTCCTTAAACATTTATGTCATTTTGTATTTCCCATGTATGTAAAATCCTCTCCATGAGATTATAAATAGGCCAAGGGTCCATAGCTTGTAATCAAGCTCAAAGCTAGCAAAGCCTTGTACTACCATTTCTAAGTTAAAGAAACACATTGCAGCAACAATATCTTCTTGTTTTTGTACTAAAGGACATACATTACTGTCTTTAGAAAACTAAAAGATACTTTCATAAAATTTTAGATATTTTATATATTTATTTTTAAATATGATTTTTCAAATTATCTTCTAACACTCCCCCCTTAATTTGAAAAATCTTGTACTCCCATCATCTTTTTGAACTTGAACTTTTCTATAATCACGACCTTGGTGAAAATATCTACGAGCTGATCTTCGGACTTGCGAAACTTCAATTCGATTTGTCCTTCTTCAACTAACTCTCTAATGAAGTGATGGCATAACTCGATATGCTTTGATCGACTATGGAAGATCGGATTATTTGTCATGGCAATTATTAACATGTTGTCGCAAAAAATGGACGTGGGAGATGTTTGTTCATTTTGTAAATCACCCAAAATCATTTTAATCCATATAAGCTTTGTATGATGCTCCAGTGGCTAAAATATACTCTGCTTCGACGGATGATAATGCAATTGTCTTTTGCTTCTTTGACGATCATGAGACAATCTTTGATCCCATGCAGAATACATATCCTAAAGTCCTTTTTTTTTATCATCAATTAATCATGTCCAATCGTTATTTGTGAATCCAACGAGCTTGTTATCTTCTTCCATTGAGTATTTAATGTCATAACTTTGATCCATTAGATGTACCTCATAATTCTTTTTGAGGCTTCAAAATGATTTTTGTTAGGCTCACTCATGAACCTCAAGACCAGCTTACTGCTTATACAATATATGGCCTTATATTTGAAAGATAGATCAGTGAACCAACCAAACTTCTATAAATTAATGCATCAATCTTTTTTGCTCCATCATTCTTTGACAACTTTTAATTTATAGCCATTGGAGTTGCGAGGGAATTGCATTTTAACATGTTGAATCTCATTAAGAGATCATTGGCATACTTTTCTTGTAAAATAAATATTTTACCATTATTTTGCATTACTAAGATGCCAAGAAAGTATCTCATAAGGCAGAGATCAGTCATCTCATATTCCTTCATTATCGCCCCTTTGAATTCTTCTATCATCTTTGGATTAACAGTAGTATAGATCAAGCCATCAACATTTAAGAAAAAAGTACTTATCAATCTTGTTATTTCTTGGACTCTTTTTAAAGACATTTTGATGAAAGTACTTATCAATCTTGTTATTTCATGCTCTTAACCCAAATAGAGCTTTCTTGAGTCGGTATACTTTTTCTTCTTTTCCTTTCACCACATAACCTTATGGTTGCTCAACATATACTTCTTCAAGTTCTCCATTGAGAAAAACCGATTTAACATCAAAATGAAAAACTTGTAATTTTATTTGAGTCGCAAGATCCAAAATAATCCTTATGGTTTCCATTCAAGCAACAGGAGCAAAAGTTCATTGAAATCTATACCTTAATGGAGCTATCTTCATTGTACTTGGTCTTATAAATCCATTTCAAGCCAATGATGTCTTTTCCTTTAACCCGATCGACAAGCTCCCATGTGCAATTCTTATCTATAATGACAATTTCTTCATTCATCGCTTTAATCTAAGCTTCTTGTTTTATTGCTTCTTCAAATATCTGTGGCTCACGTACAAAGAAGACAACATCACATGTATCATAAATTTTTCTTAGAGAATGTACCTTTCTTGGAGGTGAATCAAAATCTAATGAAGAGCCACTTGATAAGCTTGATGAGCTTGAAGAGCCGCTTGATGAGCTTAAAGAACCGCTTGTACTTGAATTTGGTGTAGTAGAGCTTAGTGGAGGAGAACTTAGTGCTAGAGTCTCCTTTGGTATAATTTCAGGTTCTTCAAATGTCTTTGGGACTTGGTCTTTGTAATAACCCTAATTCCTGTAGCGATTTACACACTTTTGCACCCACTTAAACCCTATAACATATGGAACTTAGCAGACACTTAAACACACCATTAATCAGGAGTATCCTCTCCCGTCCACACGTTGGGTGTGTTTGAATTTTGAGGACAAAATTCTTATAAAGGGGGTAGAATGTAATGACCTGAGATTTTGGTGCACATGCATGCATCTTCATACATGCACACTTGCATCCATCTAAACATTCATACATAATCCTTCTATAAGCATGCATGCATACATAAAGTATGCAAGTTGTGATATGTGTGATTAATTTATTTAGAATGTATTGTTGATTGATAACTGTATGGTTTATACACACACACACATGCACTCTCTTTACTCATACACCTAAGATCAATCGTTCATTCCTTAAGTAGCTCAAATATAACCGTAAAACATACACTTAATCCAACCGTTCATACGCCATATAGGGTATGCGGTCACCCACTCATCCATCCATTTTTTAGGATTGTAATTTAATCATCTAAGCCATTTATCCGATGATCCACCTATCTGATCAACTAAAAACGCATCTTGCACATATCTAAACGAAAATAACTGTACATTAACCTATATATTGGATTAGAATTTTAATTGTTTGATTATTTTACCTATATTTTATCATCTAATCATACATCATACCTGGATCCACCAATTGGGACACTCAAAAATCAAATAAAAATCACTATGATAATTCTCACATTTCTCCAGATAAAATTATTGGAGTACTTCTTACATTGGAATATAAATTAATAAGTTTTAGAGGTTCGCAAGCCATATACATATTTTGGTGGTAAACTTATAATTTTAAAAGAGGAGAAAACCATCCATGTAGCCATATGTACAACTGTAAATCCGACGCCCTATATCTTGCAAACAGGTAACCCATTTATAAAATCAACCGTACGTTGACCTCTCTGCTCGTTGAGATACCACATGGTCCACTTATAGCTTATTTTCAATACATCCCAACCATCCATCCATGTACGGTATAATTCTTTAATGGAGTATGTATTAAACGTTTGTAGCATGCCCATTTAAGTTTTAACATTGTAAGGAGTTAATAGCATATATTAAATATTATTAATTTTTAATAAAATATAAATATATATTAATTAGTATTTAAGCTATTATCACATGAGTATTGGATTTAGGAATGTAAATACATGTGACTATCATCAGGAATCACTAATCTAGACCACCCATCACAATGACCAACCCAACAATTTCAAATCATCCAAGTTTTATTACAAGATCAACCAACCATCCGTTTGTTAACTCAAACCAACGGAATGAAACCATTAAATTCTTACGCAACATCAACACCGTCCATAGAACTTCTCAATTCGTCATCCACCACCCAAATTCATCCATTAATTTGATCTATCAACCCACCCACCTAATCAACCATCCATTGTACATTAATCATTTTACATGTACGCCCATGTATACATTGCTTATACATGGGCACCATGCATATGCACAACCATACACGTGCACAACCACGCACCACATGCATCACTTCATACACACATGATGCATATTTTTGTAATAAATGAAACTAAAGAAGATGGGTGTTTCAATTACACAAAATGTCATTTAACGATAACCGTTTTATTTTATTTCTATTATCGTTTTCTCACGTTTTCCCTTCTTGTGTGTACACCACCCTATTTATAATATGGAGGTCCCACCATATGCAATACACACATGTACATTTTCCCTTCCTGTGCGTACACCACCTTATTTATAATGTGGTGGTCCCACCATACGCAATACACACATGTGAAAAAAATAATAAAATAAAATAAAACGGTAATCTTTAAATGACATTTTGTGTAATTGAAACACCCACCTTTAGTTTCCTTTATTACAAAAATATGCATCATGCGTGTGTACGAAATGATGCATGTGGTGCATGATTGTACACGTGCATGGTTGTGCATGTGCATGGTTATGCATGTGCATAGTGCCCATGTATGAGCAATGTATACATGGGCGTACATATAAAATGATTAATGTACAATGGACGGTTGATCAGGTGGGTGGGTTGATGGATCAAATTAATGGATGAATTTGGGTGATGGATGACGAATTGAGAAGTTATATTGATGCATGACATGAAAATTAAATATGATATGCAAGATTTCAGGCTTTAGATCCTACTAATTTAGAAACAATCACAAAAATTTTACATCCCACATAAAGTCAAGCATTCAACAAGGGGAATTTACGAGGGTCCAAGCCTTCACAGGTTAGGGTTGGATTAATTGAAAATTATAGACTAAACAATGCTCAAAGGAGTAAATTCATCCACACATGCGAAGGATTATTTCTCAATCCAAAGGATTCACATGTTTCAAATCGGGAAAGCCTATGGTTTGCAAAAGTGGAATAGAACTTGGAATTTAGGATTATCTAGTATTAGGGTTAGGGAAATAAGGCGAGAGATGAGTTAAATAGAAGAGAGAAACGAACCCAAAAGGATCCACACGTATGGACAGCGGCCCGGGCCTGATGCACATGCGTGGGATCCTGCCCGCACGTGTGTGGGGCCCACGAATCTGAAATCAGCCAGCTAAGTGCCGGTCAGCTAAGGAAGGTCCACCTTCACGCCAAGTTTCACGCCGATCGGATGTCTGATTTGTGCGCGGTACTCCGCCGAAGCTTCAGCCCTCCTGCAGGGCCTGATTCTGCAAATCTGTTGTAGGAGGATTGGTTGCAAAAATGGATGGATTTGGAGATGGAAAGGCAGTGGGAGATGATGAATACAGAGGGTAGGAGATGGGGGCGATTTGGGATGGGTGTGGCTTCGCACCACAGTAGTTAGCCCTTCGAAGAAGGGAGAGTTTCGCACCCAATTAGATTTCCACAACTCAGAAAATTAGAGAAGCAGGAAAACACAAAATTTTATTCATAATCTTCAATGAGAAAAAACCTACAAGGGGTTGCCTATTTATAAGAAAACCCTATACCCCAAAAGCCGCGCCATGTGCGCACACTATTACTTAGAGACGAAGTAACAAAAATAACAACTAATCAATGCAATCTAAATCATTCATGATGTTCCTAATAACGATAATAGCCAAAATGCAAAGTCCGAGATTATCTAGGGTAGTGAGCCACGATCATGAGATCTAATGGTGGGATCCACATGATGATCGGGTCCACTCCAAGGAACCATAACATAGCCCTCTAACTAAGAGGCCCTCCATGGATGTCGTCATCGATCCAGATCGATGGTGGGGCCCTTCTCCTCCTTGCGTACGTGCGTAGGGGGGTGCACATAATGTCCCCATCATCTATTAACGGTGCTGATGTTGTGTAAGAATTTAATGGTTTCATTCTGTTGGTTTGAGTTAACGAACGGATGGTTGGTTAATCTTGTAATAAAACTTGGATGATTTGAAATTGTTGAGTTGGTCATTATGATGGGTGGTCTAGATTAGTGACCCCTGATGATGTCACATGCATTTACATTCCTAAATTCAATACTTACGTGATAATAACTTAAATATTAATTAATATATATTTATATTTTATTAAAAATTAATAATATTTAATATATGCTATTAACCCCTTAAAATGTTAAAACTTAAATGGGCATGCTACACACATTTAATACATACTCCATTAAAGAATTTTACCGTACATGGATGGATGGTTGGGATGTATTGAAAATAAGCTTTAAGTGGACCATGTAGTATCTCAATGAGCAAAGAGGTCAACGTACAGTTGATTTTATGAATGGGTTACCCGGTTGCAAGATATAGGGCGTCAAATTTACAATTGTACGTATGGATACATGGATGGTTTTCTCCTCTTTTAAAATTATAAGTTTACCACCAAAATATGTATATGGCCTGTGAACCACTAAAACTTATTAAATTATATTCCAATGTAAGAAGTACTTTAATATTTTATCCAGAGAAATGTGAGAATCATCATAGTGATTTTTATTTGATTTTCTTTTAAAGACACGGGGTGTCCCCACCTCTTTTTTAAAGTGAGACTAATTCCTGCAGATACACGCAATCACCCACAACCACGTGTATCATGTAAAACCAAGGAGGGGAATCGAACCCTCACTTATAAGGAGCAAACCTATGGTGAAGACCATTCGCCCAAAGCTCGTGAGTGCCCCAATTGGTGGATCCAGGTATGATGTATGGTTAGATGATAAAATATAGGTAAAATAATCAAACAAATTAAGATTTTAATTCGATATACACGTTCATGTATGGTTACTTTCATACTTAGTTATATGCAAAATGGGTTTTTATTTGATCAGATAAGTAGATCATCGGATAAACGGCTTAGATGATTAAATTACAATCTTGAAAAATGGATGGATGACTGGGTGACCGCATACCCTATATGGCGTATGAATGGTTGGATCTGGTGTATGTTTTATAGATATATTTGAGCTACTTAATGAATGAACGGTTGATCTTAGGTGTATGAGTAAAGAGAGTGCACGTGTGTGTGTGTAGGGAAAAGGTACTATGCGCTCGACCTCACGAGTCCGTCCCATGAGGTCGAGCTGTGTGGGCCCCACCGTGACGCGTTTCGAACATCTACCCCATCAGTCAGATGCACCATTCCATCGTGGGCCTAGGTCTCAAAAATCAAGTCAATCCGTGACTCAAAAATCAAGTCAATCCGTGACTTGTGTGGGCCACACCACATATAGAAGTGGAGAGGGGCCATGCACCATTAAAACATTCATAACCATTTTTGAGGGCCCACCGGGAAGTGGTTTGCAAATCCAATCCATCCATTATGTGTGTCCCACTTGAATGAGGGTTCAGACCAAGTTTCAGGCGCATGCAAAACTCAGGTGGGCCCCACCAAGTGCTTTTATATATTTTAACAGTGTCTTCACAAATGTTTAGATGGTATGGCCCACCTGAGTTCCGTATACGGCTAATTTTTGGGATATCCCATAATTTAAAGGGGACCCATCAAATGCACGGTGTTGATGGTCGACACGCATCATGGCGGGGCCCACATAGCTCGACCTCACGGGAGCTTATCGTCAGCTCGAGCGCATTGTACCTTTTCCCATATATGTGTGTGTGTGTGTGTGTGTGTGAAATGCTCACACACAACTAGTTGGACCATGAGTTTTGGTCCAACTAGCTGGGCATTTAATGAAAAAATTCCCCCTTTTATACAATGCATACACCTATATTAAGGGATTTTAGAATGCTTGTCATAGTTATGTAAAGTGGCGTATGTTTTAAGATCTAAGTCATTCATCAGTTAGGATCCACTAAGGAGAACTTATATGCTAAAAACTAAGAAACTACACTTTTAAGAAAAGTACAAGTGTGCATGTTAAATCTAGATCATTAGACTATTTTATTAACAACCCATTATTTTCATAAGTATTTGACATGTTTGATCATAAGATCATCATTTTTTATTTTTTTTGCCCCTAAGAAGTTGATAATGTAATTTATCTAATGTACGGATCTGATTTTTAGTTGGATGGTCCAAATCTATAATAAGTGTGTAGTCCATTCTACATTTAATGAAAAAAAAAAAAAACTCAATTAATTAATGTAAGTAAATGCGTCCATGGTAGACTAATTACATTTTGGCATGGAAAAGGGCCCACAGCTTGAGTGGGCCCATCATTGCGTTAATGTAAAATCAACCCCGTCCATTAGGTATGTCACCCCATGTTAGATCAAGGTCTCAAATTTCATTCCCATCCTTAGTTCAGGTGAATCACATGATTAGAAACAGTGTACATGGAAAGGTTCACCCTTTAAACCATTTCCATCAGTGTGGCTCATATGAATCATATATGGACTTCATTTTTGGGACTCGGGCTTAATTTTGCTGTGATATCTAATGGCTGGAACGGATTTCATAGTTTCTTTACGATGGGCCCTGAAAAAAATAAGAGTGGATGTCTCTCTCCTAATTGTTCCAATTGGAGTGGCCCATCTGAACCACTGATTAGCCTAATTTCTTTGCTCTAAGCCTATCACTGGATTACACGTTTAATGGTCGAAGTGGATCTTACGTACATTTAAGAATGGGCCCGTAAAAAAATCTGAGGTGGGAGTGCGTGTGGTACCTGTTACCAAAATATTACCATTTGGCGTAATTTAAAGTTGTAATTAATGCTCATAATGCTGGCATAGAGGTGGCGTTGTTTTGGTAATTAATCCTCGTAATGCCGATCCACGAGTGATTTAAACGCAGCTTTGAAAAAGAGTGGCCCCTTCGGGTAGGCCGACTATGGTGTTAATTTTAAATCTACCCCGAATATCTGATGGGTCACCTCACTTTACACCTAGGGCTCAAATTTCAAGCCCATCCATGCTTCAGGTGGACCACACAACTGGAAATAGTTGATAAAGAAAAGTTCACCCTCCAAACTATTTACATTGGCGTGGCCTACATGAAAGATGAATGGATCTGAATTTTGTCCCTATATAAGTTCTCCTTAGTGGATCCTACCGAATGAATAGTTTAGATCTTAACAAATATGCCACTTTACATAACTATGACATGCATTCTAAAATCCCTCAATATAGGTGTATGCATTGTATAAAAGGGGGAATTTTTTCATTAAATGCCCACCTAGTTGGACCAAAACTCATGGTCAACTAGTTGTGTGAGCATCTCTCTCTCTCTCTCTCTCTCTCTCTCTCTCTCTCTCTCTCTCTCTCTCTCTCTCTATTTATATATATATATATATATATATATATATATATATATATATATATATATTAAAACCATATAATTATCAATCAATGATACATTCTAAATAAATCAATCACACGTATCACAATTTGCATACTTTATGTATGCATGCGTGCATATGGAAGGATGTATGAATGTTTAGATGGATGCAGGTGTGCATGCATGTGCACCAAAATCTCAGGTCATTACATTCTACCCCCCTTGTAAGAATCTTATCCTCAAAATTCAAACACACTTAACGTGTGGACTGTGGACGGGAGATGATACTCCTTCTAATTAACGATGTGTTTAAGTGTCTACTAGGTTCCATATGTTGTAGTGTTTAAGTGGGTGCAAAAGTGTGTAAATCGCTACAGGAATTAGGGTTATTACAGTCTTGTTTCTCATCCCATTTCCATCATGTTGTTTCATCAAATATCACATCTCTAAAAATTACCAATTTACTAGAAGTGGGATTATAAAGGCGGGTAGGCTTTGGAGTCCTCATTGTAGCCAATGAATATGCACTTTAATCCCTTTTCATTTAACTTTTCTTTGCCTTCTTATGATGGAATGTAAGCATATGCAATGCAACCAAAAACTTTGAAATATTTTACCGATAACTTTTTCTGATGACATGCTTCATATGGAGTCATTTTCCTTATTGCTTTTGTTGGAGATATATCGAGAATATAGACCATCGTGTAAACAGCTTCCGCCCAATAAGCATTTGAAAGTCCTTTGCCTTTTAACATGCTTCAAGCCATTTCTACGATTGTCAGGTTCTTCCTTTCCACCACACCATTTTGTTGCGGAGTGTATCTAATTGTCAACTCTCTTTTGATGCCGTTTGACTTGCAGAAATTCCAGAATTCTTTTGATGTGAATTCTCCACCACGATCTGTCCTTAGATCCTTCAAGAATTTGGTTGTTTCGTTCTTCTGCAAATGCTATGAATTGAAGAAAAATTGTGAAAGCTTATGACTTTTGCTTAAGAAAATATATCCACATCATCTTGTTATAATCACCAACGAAGAGTAGAAAATATCTCTCTTATTAAGAGATTATTTGCATGGAGCCACAAATATCAGCATGTATAAGTTCAAGATGAGCTTTTGCTCTCCATGATAAATTTGTAAAAGGAAGCCTGTGAAATTTTTTGTAGATGCAACCTTCACAAACTTTATGATCTCCTTAGCTTATAAAAGGTAAACCAATCACCATATTCTTCCGCTTCAATAATTTTAAGCCTCTGAAATTTAAATGGCCATGTCTCAATTGTCGTTGCCAGGTTTCATCAACACCTTCAGATTTTAACGCAAAATTTCTTTTTATTGGCATGCCAAGAGGAAAAACCTTATTTGATATTATTTTCACTTTTGCCACAATTTACTTGTTCTTATCTAAAGATCATACATTCATCTTATTTAAAATTGATCGAATATCCTTTTTAAATCAATTGTCCAACACTTAAAAAATTTTGAGCCAAACCAAGAACATAAAGAACATCATGAATAAGGTTAGAATTACCTCCCTTTGTTTGTACGACTATGACTCATTTTCCTTCGATATTTTGAACCTTTTCATCTCCAAGCTTTACTTGAGTGTACTCCTTCATTCAAATCAACAAAAGAACTCCGATTTCTTGTCATGTGATTATTGCAACCGCTATTCAAATACCAAATATCATTTGATTCTTCTTGAGTATTCAAACATAAATAAAATTTAAAAAATTTTATTTTTCCGTCTTTTCAGAAAAAATTTGCTTCATTCTTTATCTTGTAACAACAATCTTTATCTTGGCCTGTTTTCTTTTTTACATATATTGCACTTGTTATACCAACAATCCTTATCAACGTTATTAGATTTTTTACAGATAAAGCATTAAGAATCAATTTGCTAGTTACCTCTTTAATTTCTTTAGTTGTTAAAATTGGACCTACCTCTGCCTCTTTCACGACCATAGTTAAAGTTTGTCCTCCCGCGACCTCTTCTGGATTGTCATATTTGATTTAGATGTGCCTCTTGACTTCTCATGTCTACTTTCATATTCTTCTTTTCTTATATATTTATTTTAAAATAAAAATCTTGATATACGCTTTGCTCCACAAACCTGCTCATCCTTTGTTCAATTCAAGTGCTTCAAGAAAACCCATCACCTCATGCAAACTTAACTTAGATAAGTCTTTAGATTCTTCTATGGCCGCTACCACATGATCAAATTTTACCATGAGAGTTCTTAAAATATTTTCCACAATTTTCTTATCTTGGATTGTATCTCTATAACTTCTGATTTGATTAATGATGCCAGAAATATGAGAGAAGTAAGTTTAAATTAACTCACATTCCTTCATCTACAAGTTATCAAAATCTCTCCAAAGAGAATGAAGTTATCAAAATCTTTCTTTAAAATCTCACATGCTTCTTTTGAAGTAATTGCAGGCAAGACTCTCGGAAAGATGCTTTTGCTCACCACTTGTTGGATGAAAAGTAGAGCTTTGGCATTCTTCTTTTTGTTCTCCTTGATTGCTTTTTGTCTTTTTTCTGTCCATATTCCTAATGCTACTACATTTTCTGGTACTTTATAGCCGTCTTCCACCAACTCGCACAAGTCTTGTGAGATGAAGAGAGTCTTCATTTGAATGGTCCTATAGCCATAGCCTTTTTCCTTTGAATATGGGCACCACATTTTATGAATAATTGAAGGTGGTGTTGTTGGAACTTGTTGTCATGGATGAGTATTGGTGAAACTTTCTCTGATACCAAATTTGTTGGGGAAGAGGAAGAAGGTACAAAAACAAGAAGAATATTGTTGTTGCAATGTATTTCTTTAACTTAGAAATGATAGTACAAAGCTTTGCTAGCTTTTGAGATTGATTACGCCTCACGGACCCTTTTTTCAGGGGGTTAGCTTGTTAGTACACACCCCGCTGTCAGTACACACTCCACTATTAGCCACCCACACTAGGGAATCGATACCAAGACCTCAGTGTTGAAATGAGGGTATCTTCACTCAGTCTACCACTTGAGCTATGGATTAGGGTGTACACCTTATGGACCCTTGGCTTATTTATAGACTCATGGAGATGATTCTACATACATGGAAAATACAATATGACATAAATAATCTAGGAGACCTAAAAGACTCTTCACTTTCCTATGTACTTAATATCCTAGGAATATAAAAAGTTACAAGAAAATATAAATGAGCTACCATCATCAGGCCGGTTGTTACAACCATCGTTTCTGTTATTGAATACCATATCGACTTGGTCTTTCGACTAATTAAGAAGCAAGAAATCATAAGAAAATGCAAAATCATTTAACGTCGAAGAAAACATTTATCTTGTAATATCTTATAAAGAACATAATAGAGTAATTGACCCCTTCTAAATGATTCTTAAACCCCCACAAATTTAAAAACATAAAATGAAAGCTGGTAAAGCTTAAAACAGAAGAGAACAAGTATAATTTGAATCTAAATCGATATTTGAATTGTAAATCGTATGATTCAAATCATAGACTCATAGGATTTATCTTAAAAGGAATTCAATGTGGGGATTCAAATCATTTTGCCTAAGATTTGACTGAAATCATAAATTGCAAATTGTAAATCATAGGATTTTGACAATACTGTCATAGATGAATGTAATCTTTTATCTTTGTTCAGGTTGTAATTTTTCCTCCAGCACTAGATTTTTCTTTGGCGGGTTATTTTAATAAAATGATGTTACCTTTCAAAAAAAAAGAGGGTTCGTCAAACATTTCTACTATTTTTAGTGCTTCCTTCTATGATTGTGGTTGTGAATCAAAGTTTTTGTTCGTTCAGTCACTTCGATGTAACCGTTCTTGACTAGACCCCATAGATCTTAGTATTCAAAAATCACTCTCATTTGGATACTCCCATGATGATAATTCTTTGCACCAATGTTTTCCATATCATTATCACATGATGTATCACACCATTGGGATATGGATACATATTGGTTATCGCATGGGATATATTGTTTGTATCGCGTAATGTATCACTGTTGTTGGGAAACATGGGGAAACATTGGGAAATTGGTCGAATTTTCCAATGAAACTTCAGAGGTTGTTAAAAAAGACAAAAATAAACACTTGCAAACAAAAATATTACCCAAAAAAAAAAAAAAAAAACAAGTGCACATAATAGGTTTCTTTTGTATGGGGTCCTAATCTATGCGTTGTTTGACTAAAGTGATGTAAGTATATTCAAAGTTTATTCATATAATTTATAAATGTAAGAAGACATGTATGGAAACACAAGCAATACATTCAAATGCAAAAGAAGGATCACTAGATCAAGTTACATTCCTTTTTTATTTGCATTTCGGCACAAAGATTGCAAATGCTCGGCATTATATATGCGAGAAATTGAGAAAGTTGTATCAAGATATATCGTGGGATATATGGCCCATATCTCTAATCTCGAAAACATTGGTTAAATCCATGATTTTTGAAAAAATTGAGTTTGAAGTGTATTATTTGAACTCATAGCTCAACCACAACAAAGCACTGCATATCTCAAAATTACTACTTCAAAAACAAAAACACATGTATACATACCAAGATCACCATATGCACGTGCCAAATCATCAAAAAAACACCTGTTTGCACCTTGCCTTGTGTACCACTTCTATGCTATGGAAAACCTAAAAGCTTTCTGCTTTACTGTTGCTTGAGCAACTTGGAATCAATGTTTTAAATAGCGGTAGCATGTTGCGTAGCGTTCAACCCTCCGTAGCGTGTAGCGTAAGCTACACAATACTTCTATTTTTTTAATTATATATATATATATGATAAATATTAAATAGTAAGAAAAAAACAATATATATATATATGATAAATATTAAATAGTAAGAAAAAAGCAAAATATATAAATGTCACATTCTTCAAAATAAAAATCCCAAAGTTAAGAGCATTAAGTACAATACAAGTATAAAGAACATAAAACCGATAATAACCGGCATTTTAAAAGGGAAAAATCGGAAAAAAGCGAAAATACCAAGTTATTTTGTCTCCACATCATAAGAGATAAAAAAAAAAAAAGGAACAATGGGCCTTAAAAAAAATTTAATGGCAAACGTTCAATCACATTGTTTCCCGTGGTGTGGTCCACTTGAAATGTGGATCTAACTCATTTTTTTAGCTCATTCCATAAAATGAGTGTCCAAAATAGATGGATGGAGCAGATAAAATACGTTACATCATAATGGGGCCATGACGCTGCGATTCACGACTGTAACATGAGCAGGGTCCCCAAAATAAAGGACGCGGATTAGATACTACGAGGTTGAGTAGCAAGTGGGCTACTGAAGTGACGTCACCAAGTTCCGTGGGCCCCATTATGATGCATGTGTTGTATCCACACCGTCCATCCATTTTGAGATATCATTTTAGGGCATGAACAAATAAAGAATGAGGCGAGATAAAAGATTCTGTAGTGGACCCCACCCAAACTGAAAAAATAGGGAAAGTGATTCCCAGGGGTTGAAGCTATCTTAAGGCCCACCATAATGTTTACTTGAAATGATTGTTCAAATGTTCCAAAAAAACACGAAATAAGGGAAAATACAAATATTGGTTGATCTAAAACTTTTAAATGATTTAAGTTTTTAAGGCCCACCATGTTTGTCTCCACCTGTTAAATTGTTTGGTCATGAAGCTTTGGATTTAACTCATTCTTTGGATATTGTCCTAAAATGATATCTACAAATGGATGGAAGTGTGGATACAAAACATACATCATGGTGGGGCCACGGAACTTGGTGACATCACTTCAAGATGGCAGTCTAGCTACTAAATGTAAATCGGTAGCTAATCCGCGCCAGAAAAAAGGGTCGATGCCATTTTCAAAAGGGAATAGGGTTTCGTTTCTTTTGGAACCCAATCCCAACGAGGGTTTCCATTTCGAACCCAAATCTCCAAATCGAACCAAAATTATAAAGATTATAGATTAAATGGGAATTCTTGTTGATTTTGAAAATTTTTATCCATTGAAGAAAAAAAAAGAAAAGGGGGAGGTTTTTTAAATGCGGACAGAAACTCAACTATTGTCGATCAAGGCAAAAGAATTCTTCTTCCGATAACGCACCTCTTCAAAGATTGAAATCACCTTCTACATTTTTTTTATATTTTATATTTTATATTTTGGCATTTACGATCTCTCCCAAATTACAGCCAACCACACTACCTACGATTTACATGCTATCTGTAAATGGCATTTACTACATGCTAAACCGTACAGGCATCCTACGACCCCAGCGCATGCAATCGGGGATATACGCAGCGGAAACGTGGCGAGCTACACCATCATCAAACACTTTGCTTGGAATCTACAAGCCACTTGTGCGAAAGAAAAGTATCCCTCACACAAACACCAAGTGTCTTAAGCAAGTACATAAGAGATAAATGAAACAAATAAAAATTTATGTTGATTTGTCACACTATTGCCATGGCATTAACTTACGAACTTATACTTTATATATTGCCAAACCACATGCTATCATAATCTTAACAGTACAAGGAAAAAAGAAAAAAAAAAAAACAAAAAAAAAAAAAAAAAAAAAAAAAAAACCAAGACAAAACAAAACAAAAGATCTTAACACAGCTAAGCACATGTGAACTTGATCTTTAGCAACCAATTCCCCCTGTTTAATTACAACTTCAACAAATAACCAAATTCCAATTACTTAAGATTCAAGTTTCACCCAAACTCTAACAAAAGGATTAGGGGTTGTTTGGATTCCTCTAAATGACTTAAGTGGTAAATGATTTACAGGTGTAAACCATTTGCAGCCTATCATATTTGGTTATAAGTTGTAAATGATTTACAAGTAAATGGTTGTCTATGTTTGGATGGCCTGTAAATTGTTTGAGTCCGGTAAATGGAGAGCCAATCTTTGAAAATATAGCCATTAGGTTATAAATGGAGAGCCTATAAATGAAATCCTACATTTTTGCCTGTAAATGAGATGGGGATTAATGCTGTAAATCATTTAAGCATGTAAATGATTTACAGGCAAAAAAGGTCATCCAAACACAAAATGTAAATGATTTCCTTGTAAATCATTTACAACTTGCCCCGTTTACAGGGTCGTTTGGATGACTGTTAGTGGGCTAACTATAAATGATTTATAGGTAAATGGTTAACAGTCTGTGTTTGGATGATGAAAAATGCCTGTAAATCATTTACAAATCATTTACAGGCTGTAAATGATTTACAGCTTTCAGCCCCATTTGATTTACAGGCAAAAAGTTGTGATTTCATTTACAGGTAACGGCTAAATTTTCAAAGATTGGTTCTCCATCTATCAGACTTAAACGATTTATAGGCTATCGAAATAGGCTATCGAAACACAGACAATCATTTACAACTTACAGCCAACCAGGACAAGCTGTAAATGATTTACACCTATCTGTAAATCATTTACCACTTAAACCATTTACAGGCATCCAAACACCCCAGGATCAATCCCTGAAGCAGCGGAAACTGGGAGCTCACCATCATCAAACCAGGAAACAAATGAGCTCCCACTTGTGGAAGTGCTTCATGCAAAGGCAATGTGAATTAATAATCACCATAGATTTGGGTAATACATGAAAATGAGGCACAAGATATACAGAGTACATCACATCTTGACTATATCTATGTGGAAGCACTAGCAAATCATTTCACTCCCAAAATAAGAAAAATATAAGATACAAAATAAGAAGAATACAATATATAAAAGAGGCAATGCTCAAATACAATAAATATGAAAGAATCTCTCTCTCTCTCTCTCTCTCTCTCTCTCTCTCTCTCTCTCTACAGGATTCCCTCATCTAACAAGCAAAAAATGACCATTTTACCACTAAGGAAATGGGCCATTAACCCCCAACAGTCACTCAGCGTGAATTTTCAGCCATGGCCCATCTAACAGGTGGGGCATATCAACTGGACGCCCTGGATCGACATCCACGCAAGTTCATTGAGAGTATGGATAGTTTATACACTGAGCTTCGGTATATACCATTATTATTGTATATACACACAAAATGCTCGTGTGTGATAGATCAAAGCACGAGACGACACACGTCTTTTTTGGTGTAATATATATCAAAAGAACAAGAAATGGGTCAGGAAATCAAAGGCTTGAATGGAAGACTTCAACGATTGATTTAAAAAGACAGGATTTCAAGTATATATAAAAAATAAAAAATAAAAATAAAAAAAGAGTTGGGAATCTTTTTTCTAATTTATTTTATAAAATAATTACCTGAGAAGTTATTACAAATGCTGGATTCCGCGTTCGGAGTCTGATGTTGGAATCTTTTCCTGAAAATAAAAGAGGAGATTTTGCGTTTACAATCTTCAAGCAGCTAAACGCCATTTCTCCCGAGATATCTTCAGTAGTTCGTTTGGGGAAGAGCGATGATGCTGTGTGTGCGCGTTTCGATGAAGAGAAATGCAATGGCTACCCGCGGGAACCTTAGGAAAAACATGCTACACCTGGGCTGTGTGGGGCCCCCCTGATGTATGTATGAAATCCAATCCGTTCATCAGTAGCATAACCTCATTTTAGTATGCCATAAACCAGGACGATCCAATACTTAAGTAGGCCAAAGCACAGGAAATGTGAGTATGAGAAGCCTACCACAGAAACTTTCCTGGGCCACAGCGTTGTTTATATGACCTCTAACCCAGCCAGAGATTCTGTGGGCTCCTCTATAATGTGTGGTCCATCCGTTTTTTTCATACCATTTCATGCAATGAATCAGAAAAATATTGAGGTAAATCCAAATCTCATACAACACAAGGAAACATCGCTGACTGAACGCCCGCCCGCCGTTGAAATGGATACTACAAAAGTTTTGAATTAAGCTGAAGTTTTGAATTAAGCTATATATATATATATATATATATATATATATAGAGAGAGAGAGAGAAGCGCTCACCTGCGAACCAGTTCGTACGTAGTATGTACGAACTTTTTTGACAACCCATCATACGTGATGAATCTCGCAAATCTGAACCGTTCATGTGAAGCAGCACCTAGTGAAACTCCCCATGACCAAGTTTCACTTTTATCTAAATCTTTTATCCATATCGTCCATAGCAAAGAGAAATTCAAATCAAGGAAAGAAACTGTTTACATTTTTCACGGTCCACCAAAGTTTCGGATCAAAGTAAAATTTTATATCATGAGGTTTAATGAGGTGCTGCTTCATGTGGACGGTTCAGATTTGAGATTCATCACGTAAGATGGGTTGTCAAAAAAGTTCGTTCCTATATATATATATATATATATATATATATATATATATATATATATATATATATATATATATATATATATATATATATATATAGTAATGCTCACACACAACATTGCATTTTCGTCCAACGAGCCATGCATTTAATGGAAGAAATCCCTCTTAATTAATGAAAGTAAATGCTTCCACCACATACGGCATGGGTAAGGGGCCATGGCTTGGGCAGGCCCATCATTGTGTTAATGAAAAACTCAACCTCGAACATCAATTATGTCACCCCATATTAGATTATGATCTCAAATTTCATCCTCATCCTTAGTTCAGGTCAACCACACGATTGGAAGCATTGTACATGTAAAGGTTCACCCACAAAACTATTTCCTTTGGTGTGGCTTACATGAATCATGTATGGACCTGATTTTTGGATACCAGGTTTAGTTTTGGTGTGACATCTAATGGATGGAATGGATTTCACTGTTTCGTTATGATGGGCCCTATAAAAATCGAGGGCGGATGTCTCCCTCCTCCATTGGTGTGGCCGATCTGAATCACAGGTTAGCCTAATTTCTTGGCTCTGTGACTATAACTGGATTATACATATAATGGTCAGAGTGGATCTCACATACACGTCAGAGTGGGCCCATAGAAAATCAAATGTGGGAGTCGGTATGGTACCTGTTCGGCCGCTCCCAACACACTATTGCTTGGCGTAATTTAAGATGATAATTAATGCTCGGCAGAGAAGACAAGTGGCCTTGCTTTGGTAATTAATCCCCATAATAATGGTAGAGAAGTGATTTAAACTTTGGAAAAGAGTGGCCCGTTCAGGTCAGCCCACCATGGTGTTAATTTTAAATCTACCCCGAACATCAGGTGGGTGACCTCACCTTACACCTAAGGTTCAAAAAGCAGGTCCATCCATGTTTCAAGTGGACCATGCAGCTGAAAATAGTTGATAAAGAAAAGCTAACCCTCCAAACTATTTACTTTTTGGTCTGTTTGGGCGGTGGGATGGGATTCATTTGGTCCTGTGCCCATTCCACTCCATGTTTAGTAAGAATGGAAAAGCTTGGAATTACATTAAATGGAATTGCATTGGTCCTTGTCAATTTCACTCAATGTTTGGGAAGTTGTGTAGGTCCCACCATGATGTGTGGGCTATATCCACACCGTCCACCCATTTATTGAGATTATTTTAGAGCATGGGCTAAAAAATCAGGTAAATCTAAAGCTCAAGTGGACACCACCATAGAAAGCAATGGAGATTGAATACTTACCAATGAAAACCTCTTTGGGGCCACATAAGTTTTGGATCTACCTCATTTTTAGGCCCATGACATAAAATGAGGTTACAAAACAAATAAACGGTTTAGATATAACATATGTGTGTTATTCTCAGTAATTTCAAATGATGGTGGGTATATCCATTCAATGTACCACCGCATTATCAACAAAGCATGACATTAATTTTATCCCAAGGCAGCAGGGACAATCCCTGCCATGGGTAACAATTATGTTTTTTCGACATCCCACCCAATCGCTTCTAATCCCACCGTCCATAGAGACCCTTTGTGTGGCCTACTTGAAAGATAGATGGACTTGAATTTTGAGCCCTAAGGCCTAAATTTTAGTGTGGCATCTATTGATTGCAATGGACTTGATATAATCTCTATGGTGGGCCCTGTACAAATCAAGGGTGGATGTCTCTGTTCCAACTATTTTCCTTGATGTGGTCCACCTGAATTACGGGTGAGCTTGACTTCTAGGTTTTTTTAACCCGAAATAAGATTACACATCTAATGGTTGGAGTGGTTCACACATACACATCAAGGCGAGCCCCATAAAAAATATAGAGCATCTACTGAAATTCTTTTTTCCAATAAAAGTCTAAGTTGGAGTATCGTTTAATGTCCAGCCAACATGTATCATCCAACCTTTTATGAAAATATGACATCTAACCCATCTAATAGGTTGGTCCATTACAAGCATTACTTTTTGTAAAACACCATAACAACCACACACACACACACACACACACATATATATATATAAGCCAGTAGGCTAAACACAATTTAGTTGATTTTAATGGTGGGAATTTCCATCTTAATTATTTACCATAGTGTAGCCCAATTGAGTGTTGAATCTACCTTAGTTTTAAGCCTTAGTCCAAACATGAGGTGGCCCACATGATGGACTGGATGAATCTACTCCACATGAATTCTTTCCTTCTAGGTCTACGAAAGCAATGCTCTGTTATACTTCGAAGGTCATGCAAACTTTATACTAATATTGGGAAAGAAGAGACATCGTAAAAGGAGAGTAGATGTAGGATGGGCAATGCTATTATAGATTTGGACCATCCAACTCAAAAATAGATCCATGCATTAGATACATTACATGTCAACATGCAAGGGGCAAAAATGAATTTGATGATATTATCATCAATAATGTCAAATACTTACGAAAAGTGTTGGTTGTTAATAAAACAGTCCAACGATCCATATTTAACATGCATATGTACTTTCACTTGTACTTTCCTTACAAGTGTAGTTTCTTAGTTTTTGGTACATAATTTCCCCTTAACAAGTCTTAATTGATGAATGGCCTAGATCTTTGACACATGTGTCACTTTAAATAACTATGACAAGCATTCTAAAATCCCTCCATGTAAGCATATGTATTATATAAAAGAGAAAATTTTCTTATTAAATGCTGAGCTTGATGGACGAAGCCGTGATTGGGTGGCGAGAGAGTGGTTCAAATATATTAGGCTTTTGACCACAAATAAGTGATTGAAAAGTTTTTTAGCGGTGGATTCATCTGTAACCTATGGTGGAATGATAAGGGGACCGAATCAGCCACCACTAGCCGAACCACGTCCATTATCAGATGAGATCAACCAGGAGCAAAAAAAATCCCAAGCAAGGTAGCGATCCAAAGATCAGGTGAAATGTATTATTTTTTCATGATTTTTATTTATTTTATGATTTTCAGTAGTATATATCTAAATCAAATTGAAAGTGATCATGTGATTTTAAAACAAAAATAACATAGATTGGGTGTGGCCTGTGGGAGAGTGGTTGGGCACTAAGGTGGGCCACGTAAGGATTGGGTAGTGAGAGTGGTTGAAAACCCAAGTGAGCCACAACAAGTGATTTTGAAGTTTTAGGGCGTGAAGTTTACATTAGTCCATACCATGTAGCCACAACTTGGTGTATAAAATCAATAACATATCACTGAGGAGCTCCCACCTTTGTTGAAATGATGTAGCAGGATTTAATTAATAGTGTGGACACCTCTTAAATCAAGAGGTGAGTGGTGAGCTCCACACCATTCAAATTCACATTGTTTTTACATGCTCTTGAAATTGGCATGACTTATTAAATAAAAGAGTAGTGGGGTGTGATGGGATGGTTAGCCGCTGTTAGTGATGGGGCTCGTATAAGAAAAACTATCACAACATTTCTAATAAACCTGTTTTGCGAGGTCCATATCTGTCGATCACAAGCACATCAAGTGGACCCTACGGAGCCTGGGTGTTGCACGCACTTTCTCCTAAAACTAGAAGTGATGCAGAGGATTCCGGGCCGTGATTGAATGACTGGTCAGCCGTGTCTGGTACCGCCCAACGCGTTGGGAAACGGATTGGCTACTCCCTCTGCCACCAGCCCGGTGGCTGGTGGTCGGTGCCCTGTGGCCCCTACCATGTTGTATGTGTTTCATCCATTCGGCTCATGCATTTTTAAAGATCACTTTAGAGATTTATACCAAAAATTAGAGGGATATAATCTCAGGTGGTCCACACCACATGAAAACAATAGTGATTGGATATCCACAATTAAAATCCTCATAAGGCCCACTGTACTGTTTATTTGACATCCAATTTATTGATTTAGTCATACAGGACCAGATGAAGGGAAAAAACAAAAATCAACTTGATCCAAAACTTTTTTGGCTATCAAAGTGTTTTTAATAGTCAAAACTCATTCAACACTGTTTCCTATAATGTGGTCCACTTGAGATTTAGATATATCGCATTTTTGGTCTTATATTGTAAAATTATATGTAAAAATATATAGACAGCATAGATGAAACACATACATTATGGTGGGAGCCACGGAGCACGGACCACCAGCCATTGGCTGGTGTCAGGGGAGTAGCCAATCCATTCCCAACGCGTTGCCTGGATTTAAAATGGGGAAATGGCTACTCCCCCTGCCACAGCCAATGGCTGATGGTTGGGTGTTATGTGGGCCCCACCATGATGTAAGTGTTTCATCCATGCCGTCTATCTAGTTTTATAGATCATTTTATGGTATGAGATCAAAAGTGAATTATATCCCCTCAAGTTGATCACATTACAGGAAACAGTGTTGAATGAGCGTCAACCACTAAAAACCTTTTGGGGGGCAATAAAAGCTTTGGATCAAGCTGATATTTGCCTATTTTTTCAATCGACACCGCCCATGTGATTTATTACCCCTCTTTTATATGGATCCGGTTAATCAACTCGTTGATATGTCTGAATAAACAAACATCGGCCTGCTTTTTTAAAGTCGGTTTTAATGATGGATATCCAATCAATATTTTTTCCTGTATTATGATCCACTTGAGATTTAGGCCTTTCTCCGTTTTGGTAAAAAGCCTTAAAATGACCTGTAAAAATGGATGAATAGGAATGAATGAAACACATACATCATGGTGGGTCCCACAGAGCACCGACCACTAGCCACGGGGCTGGTGGCAGGGCGGTAGCCAATCCGTTTCCTTAAAATGGGCCGTTCCTCTCTTAAGTCCGCAGGAACTGAGAAAACCTGACGGGAAGAAAAGAATGACTAACTGTTGGCATTCGCTGCGCGCGAGTGGACTATCCGACGGTGTTTATCGAGGAATCTTATAGAGGGCCCCCATCTGAAAACTGGATAGGAGCACACGTGTGACATCATTGAACCGTGTAAGGGATAGCCCAATGGGCTTTTAAGGCCCAGCCCATGTTCGGGCTTAGGCGTTTAGGCACTATCAGTCTATCATTAGGCTCAGGCATAAGTTAAGTGACCTATCAAAAATCCCCGGGCCCACCACCAATCGAGACCGCCCATGTGATTTATTACCCCTCTTTTAATGGGCCCCGGTTGAAAAACTCGTGCTGATCAGAGGATCCTGACCTTCCAAACATCGGCCTCTCTTCTTTTACCCGTCGGTCTTCTAAGACACGGATGGGATGGTTATGGTAGGGCCCACGGGATAAACGGTCTCCATCACCTTAGATGTAGCCGTATGTACGGATCGATGGTCTACTCATCGGATGGATCATACTCGTTCGTTGAATGGACATGTTCCTAGTGGTCCCCACCTATGGCAGCAGAGATCGGAGGTCTGTGCCAGATTGGCACGGTTGCGATTCACCCCATCAGTCTCTCCTTGTCAACATACTCGAGTGCCATGGGTCCATAAATGTGAGCCGTTAAAAAACATTCACAATAAAGTAATCTGGACCATCCAAATTGCAGTCCACCATTGATGTGCGTGGGAGCCCTACCAAACAAATATTGGGTGATCTTGATCGTCCAATCAGTTGCCCGCAAATGGATCATTAAAGGGAAAAATAAGCCATAATCCACATTTAGGCTACCCCTCGTAGGGCCCATTCATATGATACTGATCGGCATACAAATGGGCCACATGCAATCTCGACCCTACATCACGCAGGTCATGTGACAGAGAGTAATCGAGCCACCTGGCAACACTATCCGTCTATCCCCTTCCCTTCCGAGGTAGTATCGTGGGATGCTTGATCATTGGGTCCATCAATGGTACAGGTGGGATGGTTCTTCCCGTAATCTAAGCCGTTCATATGGTTGATCCGTATCTTTTCTATCAGATTATCCAAGCCATCCATTGGATGGTCACAAATGAACGGCTATGGTCCACATTTAATAGGAGATTTATCAGTCTTGGATCATCTCGTGGCGGTCTCCAGGGTATCGCCCATACTTGACAGGGCCCACTAAATTTCCGGATCAACAAATGGTGGGCCCCACACACGTTCAAATTGTTGGACGACAACTCACCGTCCAATTAGTGTACACTGTACAGCTGTCCACATGTCTAGTGTATGCAACATCGAACCCGTCCAAACATTAGCCCGTCTAAAACAAAATTCCTGACGTAAAAATCAGGGAGATACAATTTTCATTTAGGCCACATTTAATAAACCATTGGACAACCTTAATCATATCTAAGGAAAATGTGTGGCCCAATATGAGAATATTGGCTTGATTTTTGTATTTGGTGATATTCCTGGAGGAATTATCCATTTGGACGGGTTGGATGTCATTAAAACATCCCAATTTAGCAATTGTCGGCAGTTGTACTGTAACATAGCAGTCCAACAAATTGCTCGTAACACCCCCTCTCCTCTGCATGCTATCTTGGAAATGATCGCATGGAATCGACTCCATCAAAACCTATGGCCGAGTCGAGCTCTGTGGAACTCACGTAATGTATGCATCCCATCTGCCCCGTCCATCAGATGCACCCTGATTTTGGGCCTTGATCCAAAAATCAGGCCAATCCATGATTGAGGCCGGCCACACTACAGGGACCAGTTGAGAAGGGTCGCATCGCCACCATTGAAGTGTGGGTGCGTGGAGTCCAGTATAATATATAGACATGGAATTCAATCCATTGATCTGAGGCATTCTCCATAGATGGAATGCAATCCATTGATCTGAGGTATCCTCCATGGACGAAGGGATAAGCCAAAAATCAAACCATTCCAACAATGAAGTGGGCCCCAATGCAACCAACGGTGGTGTTCCCTCCCAACTGTCATCGCTTGCTGTGGCCCACTATAATTTCAGATCAACCTAATTTTTTGGACCACTAGCCAAACAAAGAGGGATCCGTCTGATAAAAAGAACGGATGGCATGTAAACATCAAGTGGACCCCACAGACTCGATTCAAAAGCCTCTGGTAAGATCACTGCATGTGATTAGCTTAGAAGCCTTTTCAGTTTCTTTCTTGAGACGCAAAGCAAGCAACAGTCGTCCAAAAAATAATTTATCTCTAGCCATAGCCATAGAATTAAGACAATGACATCTAGACCCACATTATTTATTTCATAGTCTTTCTTTTCTACTTTTGGTAATAAAGAATGGTACAAAGTTGTACTACTGTATTAGCAGAAGAAGAAAGGTGGGCGTATCTATCAATATTAGTTTCTTCATGAAAAATCATACAATCCTGATGCGTCAAAACGTTAATACTGTCCTAAGGAGTCAATCTCTTCATGTAACGATACTGATTCTTGATCCTGACGGTTGATACAAAGGAACGCCCAACAGATGGTGGATCCTTAGAAAATCAATGGCTAATATGAAAAAAAAAAAACCGAAATGGTCTTAGATAATAACCATTTACCGGATGGATAGAGTCATTCAAACTAGAAAAGTTTGGAGGCATAAATAAATCCATGGGTGGCCCACCATATTAACTGAATGGATGGCTGAACGTGGGTCCCTCTTGTACAAAATGGATCCATCACCACCTTCCAATTCCTCCTCCAAAGCTAAACTGAAATAATAATAAAAAAGAGGACCGTTTGACAACCCGGGAAAAAAAAATGTAAAACACCGTTTTAGTAGTCCATAGGACCGTCCAAAGTTGTAGTCACCTCCACACTATCGGAATAATTCATCTGCCAGGCCCCACCATCAATTGGTAATGGTAACCAACCTGATGATGCTGACCGTCCAATTGTAGTCTTTCTTTAAATTTTTGAATGGGGCCAGGGCCATGAAAGTGGGATCCCCAGGAACTACAATTTGGTGTACTCCTGCGAGACGCCGGCCTTAAATATATAGCCGGTCAGCTTTCTTCACTTCTAAGCGTATAATCCACTCGCTGTGGACCATTGACTGTGATTGGCTAACCGGCTGGTCAGGGCGTACGGACGGGTTCCGTGGGGGAATGGTGAAACCGTCCGCACGTATGCGAGTCCCCGTAAGTTTGAGCTTCTGAACGGCCACCATGATGTTTGTGCGGAATTTAAACCGTTCATCAGGTCTGTCACCTCATTTCACCGTACATACCAAAAAAAATATGCGGATATAAAAGTCAGGTAGGCCACATCACAAGACAATGTAAAATCAATCCAAAAACCTCAAAATTCACATGGTGCGGCCAACATGAGTCATTAAATGATATTATTTTTGGAGAGCGTCCGACAGTTTTCCATACCACTTGAGTTTTCTACTGGCCCAGTTTTGAGCTTGGGGCTTAACATAGTAGGCATATGATGGGCGGGCTGGATGGCACATACACATTACAGTGGGCCCCACACAATTGAATATACGAGATCACATACCTTTGGACGTACCTGATCAGTCCCCGGATCTATAACGGATGCAGATTGCCTGTGCCGAGGGCACATGAAGTTCCTGTAATGGGAAGCTGTGTGGGTCCCACGGAGATTCCCGTGATAAATCCACTCCGTCCATCAGCATTGTAGGACCACAATAGGTCAGGATTCTAAAAATCAGACAAATCAAAAACTTATGTGGCCACACAACAAGAAACAGTAGGAAGGGAAATGTCCACCCCTCAGATAAACTGTAGGGACAAATGATCAAATATCATTCTGACAGCCTCACAAAGTTTCCAATTGTGGGCGTTCAATCCCTGCTGTTTCCCATGGTGTGGCCCACATGAGTTTTCGATATTCCTAATTTAGATTCCTGTCCTATTGATGTCTTGCAAAACTTATGGACGGAGTGGATTTGTCACGGACATCTCCATGGCCCACACAGCTTCCAACCACAGGAACTTCTTCCGCCCGGTACACAGGGCAATCCGCGTCCTCTCTGACCGGGAGTGGCGGTAGATAAGCGGAAAAGACCGGTAGTCAATTGTCAGCAGCGACCATCAGTCAGTCATCGTGAAACCACCCTGCGAAACACGGTAGGGATCGTTAGCAAACTATAACCCTCTCATTCTAGAGAAAACTACTGTTATACCCCCGGAGTCCAAAGTGCCACGTGAACATCGGAAATGACAAAAACACCTCTTTGGATTACGAAATTACTGATGTACCCTTTTCATTTGCATCCACGTCCTTATTTCATCGCCATATGTCATTGACCATTACAATCAATGGACACAGCCTATGGTTCGCTTCGGCTTGAAATCTAAACTGTTGGGCTGGGTTTATATAGTTTTACATTGACCAGGCCATTTTTGAATCTATATTCATCTTTCAAACACCCCACTTGTCAATTAACCACATTCAACGCATGCTTAATGATTGGACTAGCCTGATGTCCCATCTGGATCATGATATAGAGTGGGACACAAATCATTTCATGACCACGATGGACCAAAAAAGGCTTGATCGAACACCAAGGTGATTTGGACCATCATAATTTAAAATAAACTTATCTCGTAAATTGAAATAAGTTATCTTATGTGCCATATATGATTTTGAAGTAGGACAAGTTATTTTAGTCGCACACCAAATTTATGAATTACTATTAAATTGATGGTCAAATTTTCATTTTATTTCTATTATTACTATTTATAGTAAATTTTAGTTTGATTATAATTCTTTATTCGTTGGACTTTAAGAGTTGCGTCCAAGATAAAAAGTACTTAAAATAATTAGGAGACTATCATAGTTGAACCAAATAGAACACTTAATATCTGTAGCCGAAAATCGTGATGTTTAATAGGAATCATGATTGTTTATAAATTACCTATAAATAGTAAGTTTAGTATTTATAATAAGTAATAATTTTTAGGAGTTTTAGTCATAGTTTAATTTTGAAATTGCTTCCTATTTATGTCATTATTTAAGAGATCATAAGCTCGTTTTTCATCATCTTTTATTAGAATTATTTTTTATTTCCTATCCCTCTCTTATAGATTCGAGGCATCTCTATAAGGAGTTGGGTAAGTTTCGCGGATTCTGGATAGTTATCCCACGAGGAAGACGTTGCTCGACCTCTACATGTTGATTTCCTTTACATGTTAAACTGGCACGTGGCAAACTTAGAAATGCGCGTTTGCATAGTAAAACCGCTCACTCCTTTTATTCCAAACTCAAGGATAATTTAGTCCTTCTATTCAATACAAATACCCAGGTTTTACCTCCAAAACCAGTGGCACTTCTGAAATTCTTTACAAACATCAACCTAAATATGCATTTCCCTGTCACGTAAAATTCCTCTACACCTTATAAAAGACACGATTGCCATACACACCAACGGTATCTTGCTTTTCTCGTTTTCTTCAAATTCCTCATCATTCTCTCTTTCCATATCCAATTCTCTACAATTCATCATCTCAATCCATGGCAAGGCTTCTTCAAATCCTCCCCATTGAATCTCCAACGACCATCTATACGACCGGGACCCTTATCTTCGTCGTGGCCGCCATCTTAGCCGTATGTTCCATCATATCTTTCCTTTGCACTTCTGACAAGCACATAAGATCACGGCGATATGGTGGGGATCTCAACGCACCATCCATCGACCGTAAGCTCATGCACAATATCAGTGGTATCAGTAGCAAGGCCCTTTTGATGGCCAAGATGATCTCATGGAGGAAAGTGGATGGTGGAGATGAAGAGGCTGTTTGGAAGAAGACAATCATCATGGGCGAACGTTGTCGGCCGTTGGATTTCTCAGGGAGAATTGTGTATGACTCTGAAGGGAATCAGGTGCCTGATTTGCCAAAGCGAGCTCCACGTAAAAATGACGTTATCGCCCCTTCTTCGACGGAAAATTCGTGACGTGCCTAGGGTATTGAGGTCATTTGGAATTCTATCAGAGTGCCTGGTTTTCATAACAAGATGTTTGAATTTTGTAATGTTTGAGATTTTTATTGATTCTTTTTTTTCATTATGTAAAACAGAAGGATGTTTTACTGTGTAATTACTAAGATTTCTGATTTCTCATCAAACAGTCTTCACTAGAGAAAATGTCCTAAGGGTGCAATGACCAAAATGCCCTCATATTTTTTCTCCCCCATAATTGCGGGGCCCACCATGATGAGATTAGGATTTTGGGTAGTGGACGTTGCCGATTATAGTGGGCCACACCACCCCAAAACCTTCATATTTATGTGGTAGGCTAGCTACTTGATGATTAGATATCATGATTTTTAAGTTCCCCCATTTTCAGTGGTGTGGCCATGCTTTAATAGGTTAGATGACATACAGATATTATGACAGGCTCATGCGTCTACGACTAATTACCTTTAAGATGTGATGAAACAATCGATTTATTAAAAATCTCATGTTGGAGAATGTGCAATAATTTTACAAACCAAAAAGGAAGTACTTGAAATAATTCAAAAAGCATTTCATCTTTGAAAATCTAAATGAGTAACTATTACTTGAATCCAGCATTTTCCTAGGTCGTGAGTAATCCATATCATCACTAATGATGTCAGCATTACTGTATTAAATGCAGTAGTATCTGATGATATGGTCCAATTAGATTGCAACATGCAAAAATTTTCTACTCGTGTAGAGGGTCTGGATTCTTATTACCTTTTCACTTGGTTGGAAAATGCATGCTTATTTTCACATCTGAAAATTAGTCTAGAAGTTCTTGCTTAAATTTGTGGGGTCCCACATGATATATCCACCATTGAAAGTTTTTCCTTCAAAGGCTCACATTGAAGTTTATTTGTCACCTAACCTGTTGATAAGGTCGGATAATGGATAATGGAAAAGCATAAATATCAGCTTGATCCAAAACTTATGGGTCTAGGAAGTTTTTAACAATAGGCTTCGATTCCTACTGTTTCAGGTGTTGTGGTCGACTTGAGCTTTAGATCTACCTCACTTTGTCTCGTGCCCTAAATTTAGTTAACATAACAGATGAATGGTATGGATAAGCTACGCACATCATGATGGGCCTCACATTTATTTTGTAGTGTCCTTGCTGTTACATCAAGAAAGATCAAGAAAGATGCAGTAATTACTTTAAGTAAATAATTATTACTCATTTACAAGATAATTACCTTTCACATGAAAAATCAAACAGCCCTAAAAGAGAGGTGTTGACCGCTGTTTTGATCATTTCTCCTGATCATTTCTCCACCTACGTTTAGCAATTTTCGGTCAGTCCTAAGCATTGTTTGATAAAACTAGAAAGCTTGAAGGAATTTTGTGGAAAAAATCACATTGACCAAAGCCTGCAAGTATGTAGTTTTAGTTTGAAAACTCACTAATTCGAGTTAACTCAAATTGAGAGAGAAGATGACTTGTATGGCAGTTTCTGAAGACCATCTGAAATTGTAGTATCCCGAACGTCCGCTCCACCCTTCGGTGATGATATTTCATCAGTACGGTACATTCATTAAGCATCCATGGTCCAAAAAATTTCAGATTTCGTAGTTGGTCATCACAGCTAGACAATTTTAACCGTCCACTGAATTGACCTTAGGTTTTAGAATGGAACCACCAATGAAACTCGACTCCAGTTCGGTTCGAAAATTCCACTAAGTTCTTTGAAAGCTTGAATTATTATTCAATAATGAAAATTAAAGTACAAAGAATATCTAAGTAGTGTCAAGTGGAGTTGAGTTTTTGTTTATTTAACTGAGTTTTTCTTGAGCCTACACCGAGTCATGAACGAATTGAGTTTGTATTGTCCAGCTGAGTTGACTCGGGCAAATCAAATCCAGTTTCTTTCAGTCTTTCAACTTTGGTGGGGCCCATCAATGACCATTTCTAGGAAGAAAAGGGCGCAGATTGGATACTGACAAGGTAAGTCGGGCAAATCACTCAACGTCCAGCTCTTCATGATGCATGTGTTGTATCCATACCGTCCAACCATTTGTAGAGATCGTTTTATTGCATTACAAAGAGAATGAGATAGATCCAAATTTCAAGTGGGCCCACCACAGAAAACCGTGGGAGCCGTCACACCCACCGTTGAAACATTTATAGGGCCACAGTGATATATTTTTGAGATCCATCCTATTCATAAGTTAACATAGAGATAGATGAAGTGAAAAAAAAAATATCAGCTTCATCAGAAACTACTGTGGCCCCTAAGAATTTTTGAACGGTGGATGTCACTGTCCCCACTATTTTCTATGGTGGGGTCCACTTGAACTTTAGATCTATCTCATTCTCTTTGTAATGCCATAAAACGATCTCTAAAAATGGTTGGACGGTATGGATACAACACATGCATCATGGTGGGGTCCACAGAGCTTGGTGACGTCACTTCAGTAGCAATTTGGCTGAACTTGTCAGTATCCAATCCACGCCCGGAAGAAAATGGAATTTGCATTGGCCTATGAAAATGGGAAGTAGATTGCGAACTATAGCGCACTGAGAGAATTCTGTGGGGCCTACTGTGAATGTATGTATCTTATCCACACCGTACATCCATTTTCCAGCTCATTTTAAGGCACGAAGCCAAAATTAAAGCATGTCCAAAGCTCAAATGGAACACACCACGGGAAAAAATGGGGGCCGTAGTGATGTTTATTTGGCATCCAACCTGTTCATAAGGGCACACAGACATGGATGAAGGGGAAAAAAAATATCAACTTCATCCAAAACTTCTGTGGCCCCAAGAAGTTTGCAATGGTAGGCATTCAATTCACACTGTTTCCTCTGGTGTGGTCCGTTTGGGCTTTAGATATACTTCAATTTTTGGTTTATGCTCTAAAATGAGACGATAAAACGGATGGACGGTGTGGATAAGACACATACAGAACGGTGGGCCCACAGAGTTTACTACGTACGCTATACTCAGTATGTTGCAATCCGTTTCCATGAAAAATACTCGTCCTGTCAGGGCTATCTCGAGCTAGCCTGAGGTCTTCAAAGCCCAGTTTAGAAAGTAAAACCAAGGCCCGAACCTGCCCTGGGCCAGTACAGGCCCAAAAAAACGGGACTAAGATTGGCCCATGATGATTGTTCACGGCAGGAGCCTGAACCCAGTGTGCCTATCATGCATGATATATGACATAAATGCCCTTGAAAACAGGTCGGCTGGGCTAACGAGATCTTAAACAAGGCCGAAACAGGCAGTACAGGCCCAAACAAACGGGACTAAGATTGGCCCATGATGATTGTTCACGGCAGGAGCCTGAACCCAGTGTGCCTATCATACATGATATATAACATAAATGCCCTTGAAAACAGGTGGGCTGGGCTAACGAGATCTTAAACAAGGCCGAAACCAGCTTGTTTATTAAATGGGCTTAAAATTTTGGACTCGACCAGGCCAATGGGCCTGCTATTCTAGCCCAACCATGGTCTAGTGGGCCTGGCCCTGTACTCGATGTCCAGCTCAATTAATCATCCGGCCTGAATTCAAGACCACATACAACCCCTCGGGCCTAGATTACAACCCAAATACCGAAAAGGGGCCAGACTATAATGGGATTGGATGGAGTTTGGCTGGTGATACCAGCACCGGCTAACTAGCCGGTGTCAAAGTGAGGCAGATCCAAATCTAAGGTGGACCACACATTAGAAAACAGTATTTTATTTATTTATTTTTATTTATTATTATTTTTTTTAATGCACTCCATCACCGCCCAGCATACTGTGCACTTACACCTCAATGGGATGGACTTTGAGTACTCGAACCCATGACTTCGTTTCAGACTGATGCATAGGTTAGGACTCAGGAAAATAGTGTTGATTGAATACTTTCTTTCAATTTCCATCAACTTGTTGATAAGGTTATATATATATATATCTAGACGAAGGGAAAACACAAATATCAGTTTGATCCAAAACTTCCATGGCCTTGAGAAGATTTTAATAATAAATATTTAATTTCCACTGTTTCTTGTAGGGCGGTCCACCTGAGATTTTGATCTGCCTAAGTTTTAGGCACAGGCATGGCAAAATAGATGAACAGCATGAATAAAATACATGCATCAAGGTAGGCTGGTGTTGGGGTTACTTGCCAAACTGCATCCAAACGGGTATGGCCAAACCCAGCCCAATTGCCACCCTGGCAAGAATCCTGTTCAATCAGTGTTGCAATAATGGCAAGAATACACTAACCGGAACATATACTTCTAGTGAGTGATGATCTAGGTCGTTCTTCTTTGAAGTCCCACTGTGGACGGTCTACACGAGTAAAATTCACACATGAGTATCACACCGTCTATATGAGAGTTGGAAACTGTTTTCAAAAGGCCATTGTATGGATGGTGAGATTTTGATGAGTGTTATTTACCCACACAGCCCATCTGTTTTTTTTTATTTTTTTTTGAGAGCTTGCTAGTGCACCCAATGCCGGTTCACACTTCACTGTTAGTCACTCCGCTAGGAATCCATACCAAGACCTCAGTGTTGAAACAAGGTTTCTTTCATTCAGTCTATCACTTGAGCTATGGATCAAGGTGTCACAGCCCATCTATTCTTGCCTTGTCATTGATGTACTCTCTTGCCATGGTGGAAATACGTAGATTTAACACCGGCAAACTCAGCTTGACTCGTTATACATCCCTTCAAGTCGTCTCAACCTGACTTGATGGATATTTAATAAAAATAACTATAAATTTTTAGAAAATGAAAGGTGTTGAAATTGGTGCCTTCAATTTATGTTGAAACTGGCAATTTTGATTGACCAATAACAAATTCGATCAAATTGAGAAAATTTTGAATTTCACAGTTTTGAACATGTTTTACTGATCGCAGAAGGAGTATCTCAATCAATTGAGATAATTTTGGAAAATTAAATTAACTTTCCAGAAACTTTTAAGCAAGTTAGATTGCAGGTTGGATTGATGGTACGCGCATTTTTTTTTTGTAAGTGCACGAATTTATTTCTAATTCTGAAATTGTGTTATATCAATTGATTTATTGTGAGATTATGGTTAACACGCGATTGTTTTAGAGAGAGAGAGAGAGTTTGGTAAAATGAGACCAGGGGTTTTTACTCTAAGATTTGATCATAAATTGTCCATCTTCGGTTTTTACTCTAAGATTTGATCATAAATTGTCCATCTTCTATAATTTCATTTTTATTATAGGCTGCTTGTAACTTTGTACTATAGTTTTTTGTTGCAAGAATTTTCCATGTACATTAATGTGCTCTGTGTAAATGCCTGAATTTTTTTTTATATTTATACATATATGATTCACATCTGAGTTATTACTAGGTGATGCTTCGGCTCCCAACCGGAAGGAATATTTAGACTAATAACATGTGATACCCGTTGAAAAATAGGCCATGCGTAACTTGATGGCGTGGAGCGGGTGTGATGACTTTGAAAATCTTGTTGAGCCGAGTTGACTCAGATGAGTTTTAGTTGAGAATGAGTTCTAGAACTATGCTGGGTTGGACTGGCCTTCTCAAATTAGACCAAGTGTGAAATATCTTATAATTACATCATATTTCGTATAATGTGGTACATGGTCCACCATTCGACTCACTTTTATACAACCGGTTGTAGGTGGCTCCACACACGACTTGCTTGGCCAGGGTCCCATAGGATGCCATAGGTCCAAATGTCAGTCGTACTCATGGATTTATGACTCAGTACTTGGACTCAACCCAGTCCACAATCAGAAGTCAGTATTGAAAATAGGAGTGACTAGACCCAACTGGACCAAATCACCAGCTGAGTTGACCCAGTCACAACTCGACTCTGAACCAAACAAGTCGGTTCGAGTCACCGAGTCTTAAAACCAAAGTCATGGCCAGGCCGGCCTAGCCTGGTTGCGACAAGATACTTGTGGTTATGCGAGCAGAAATGGAAGTGATATGGACTTCTAACATCAAATGGCTATGGTTGATTCTCGTCCGTCTCACCACAGCCAGATATGAGATTGGGTAGAAGTTCATTGGATGATTTGGATCTACGATCCACCCTCAAATTCAGCCGCTGAGATGGACGGTCAATCTGAGGTCAATCACGATCTATGGTTGACAATGCAACTTCAGGGCACTCCTAATGTGTGGTCCATGACGTGTCCACACGTCCAAACAGTTACCTCGGGTAGTCTGTTATGTCCCCGTTAATCACATCCACATTTATACCAGTACCACACATTATCAAATCCTATCCATCCACGTGGCTGAGAAGTTCAAGAAGGACCGTCCAGTCACATCAGTCCAGATGATCAGACCCTATGGTTAGTATTTATTGGATGGTCCTTTTCCTCGTCAATGTATGATGTGATAATCCCATCCAATTAGCGGCAATCCCAATTAATGTGACGCTGGCTACTGGTCGGTGCTCTGTGGGCGCCAAGAGACTTTTGTGCCAGGTGATCTTCATGTGGGGCTCACCTTTCACATAGGTTTGGATGTCCTACACCTGTGATACTTGGCCGTGAGGCAGGCAGTATGTTAAACTAACCTACAACCGGTTTTAGGTGATTGGTGGCCTACAAGAAATAATAAAATATTTTCATATAAATAGAAAACTCAAAATGGAAAATTTGTGATTGGTGGCCTAAATCAGCCTAATTGGCGGTCCAAAACCTCCCAAAATAACACTATATAGGATATAAATGTAAAAATTAAATAAAATTGGACAACCTAAATTTGAATAATCAAGCCATTTCACACCTCAGGTGGGCCACAGGATATAAAACAAATGGACGACTATAAAGAAAATATTCTTTTAACCGTCCGTTTACTTTGTAATTATGGCCCACCTGAAAATGGAACTGCCTGATTTTCTAGAAGATCCAGCACACATGTTTCATGTGTGTACGCACGCGTGTGGAATTACCAAACCTCCTTTTCCCTTTTGAAGTGCTTTGACTAATGTTAATGCTTTCTAATTTATGGCCATTGAATATGCATGATCAACGGCTGCAAATCTTTCTTGTATTACACTTTTATCATTTAATGGGAATTCATTTCCCAACCATTGAAGGATGTGTTCGTTCAGCAACCAGCAACCATTGAATGGCCGCCTTAGAATATTGCAACTTCACATCTAATGATGTCGTGTGGTGATCCGTTTGTTTTTTTATGCTGATATAATGAGCAAATAGTCAAATACTCCTCAACCAGTAGAAAACGCATAGTACACCTCTTTGCTCAATTTCGTATGTGTGGGGACTGCCACCTGTTGCACGCCAACAACGCAGTGAACCGAGATCCAATCTCCGATCTCACCTATAAACGATAAACAAGGAGAAATATAAACCAGAAAAAGAATCAAAGCATTTCAAACAAACCACAAGACAAGATATGCGTGGAAAAACCCCAAACAATGGTAAAAAAAATCATGGATGCAAACTTTCACTATGAAGAAAAACAAAGATTATAAGACAAAATACTAACCTCTCCCTTGGAAGTACAGAGAAAACCCTTTGCCCACACCTTGGAATAACTCTCATAATGCCTAGAAAAGCCCTATGAACCCTTATTTATAGTTTAGGCAACTCTCTTTTCGCACCTCTGCGAAAACCGACTCAAAAATTCGCAGTCTGTGCAAGATCCAGAAACGAATCTGCGTAACCTCGACTGGTCGAGCAAACCCTTGATTGGTCGAGCAGGGGCCTCGACCGGTTGAGCGGACCCCCTTGACTGGTCGAGCAAGGGCCTCGACCGGTCGAACACCTCGGACCAAAAAATAGTTTTGCTCGCTGGACTTTGAGTCGAGCCAGTCCACAACTAGTCAAGTGGGCCACTTGACCGGTCGAGCGGCCGTCCAGATGTGGCTCCACATCTTAACAATCTCCCACTTGGAGACACATCACCATAAACCTTTGTCTTCTTCAATCGGAGTGCACCACCTCCCCGTCTTCAAGCTTGAAGACCAATCAAAGCTGAACAGAGCTTTAACTTCTCCCTCGTGACCGCCTTGGTCAGCATATCCGCAGGATTCTCACCTGTATGAATCTTCTCCAGAGCAATCGATCCATCTAACAGTAACATACGTATGAAGTGATATTTGATGTCAATATGTTTGGTTCTTGAATGAAAGGCTGAATTCTTAGCCAAGTGTATTGCAATCTGATTGTCACTGTATAGTTTGTAATCTGCTTGCTTCTTACTCAACTCTTTCATGAAACATTACATCCACACCATCTCCTTGCACGCTTTTGTAGCCGCACAACATATCTCGCTTTCATCGTCGATAGATACTATCTATCTTAATCGAAAGACCTGACCGACCGCAAAGACTACCCAGATTAAAGACATAACCTGTAGTGCTTCTTCTGTTGTCGATATCTCCTGCCAAATCTGAATCTACATAGCCTTGTAGCTTGATTTCCAAGCCACCATAGCACAACCCTATATCCACAGTACCTACCAGGTATTTGAGGATCCACTTCACAGCTTCCCAATGTTCCTTCCCGAGGTTGTTCATGAACCTGCTAACAACTCCCACTGCTTGAGCAATGTCTGGCCTCGTGCTCACCATAACATGAGACTCCAAATAGCTGACGCGTATGAGACTTTAGCCATGTAGTCTTGTTCCTCCTGCGTCTTTGCACCTTACTCCTTAGAAAGCTTGAAGTGGTTAGCTAATGGAGTGCTAACCGGCTTAGCACCTCCCATATTAAATCGATTAAGTACCTTGGCTATATACTCTGCCTGTGACAAAACCAGTTTCTTGTTTTCCCTGTCATGTTTTATCTTCATGCCTAAGATTTATTTTGCAGCTCCTAAATCCTTCTTGGCAAATTCTCTAGACAGTTGTCTTTTGAGATCTGAGATGTCCTTCATGCTTGAACCAGCCACAAGCATATCATCAACGTACAGAAGAAGAATGATGTACGACGTATCAAATTTCTTCAAATAACAACAGTGGTCTGCATGACATCTCCTAAAATCATTTCCCGACATGAAATTGTCGAACTTCTTGTACCACTGTCTCGCGGCCTGCTTCAAGCCATATAAACTCTTCTTTAGTCTACACACCTTGTTCTTCTTTCCTGGTGCCACGTATTATGTCGGCCGATGCATATATATCTATTCTTCAAGATCCCCATGAAAAAAGACTGTCTTAACATCTAGCTGCTCTAGATGTAAGTCCTCTGTAGCCACTATACTTAGGGCCATGCGAATCGTAGACATTTTCACTACCAGTGAAAATATTTTAATAAAATCGATATCTGTCTTTTGTTGAAACCCTTTCACAACCAATCTGGCCTTATACTGTTTCGAACCATCGTACTCCTCTTTCAATTTGTAAACCTACCTGTTATGAAGAGCTTTCTTACCCTTGGGTAGAGCGACTAGCTCCCATGTACGATTAGACTTAAGAGAGTCCATCTCATCATCCATAGCCTGCTCCCACTTAACCCGTGTGTCTGACTGTAATGCCTCTTCAAAACATTCTGGTTCACCATATCTGTCAGCAGTAGATAATGTAAGGAGGGTGAGTATCGAACTGTGGGTCTCCTCTCCCGAATAGACTTCCTCACAACCGGTATCTGTGGCTCTGCCTCATATGATCCTGTGTATGATCATCCTATAACATTGTAACACCCGTGTCCGGTAACTCTTCCAACTCTACAAATTCTTTCTCATCGGCCTTATTTTCCTGCACACTGTCCTTATGCATCACTTTTTCATTGAAGACTACGTCCTTACTTCTGATGATTTTCCTATTTTCTGCATCCTAAAACCTGTAGTCAAAATCACACTGCCCGTATCCTATAAACATGCATCTCCTGGACTTCGCATCTAGCTTGTTTCTGTGCTCTGCATCTACGTCCTTACTTCAAAACATATGAAGTACAACCGAACATTCTGAAATGTGCAAGGTTCGCATCTTTCCCAGTTCACATTTCTTCTGGTAACCCACCATCCAATGGCGCTAAGGGATTTCTATTGATGAGATATGCGGCAGTATTCACAGCATCTGCCCAAAAGATCTTGGACAACCTTGCATGTAACCTCATGCTCCTGGCACGCTCAAGGATGATCCTATGAATACGCTCAGCCACACCATTCTGCTGTGATGTTCCTGGAATCATTTTCTAGTGTTTGATTCCATTTGCTGCACAATACTCCTCAAACCTCTTATCACAGTACTCTCCCCCATTATCAGATCTGAGACATTTTACTGTTTTACTTGTCTCATTTTCTACCATTACTTTTCACTTCTTAAATACATCAAATACATCAGATTTATGTTTTAAGAAATATACCCACAGTTTTCTACTAGCATCATTAATAAAAGAAACAAAATAACGTAAACCACCAAGAGATGATACCAATGTCGGTCCCCACACATCAGTGTGTACAAGCTCCAACAGATGCATCTTTGGAACGCGTCTTGTCTTCTTAAAACTTACCCTTTTTTGCTTGCCATACACGCAGTCCTCGTAAAATTCCAAGTCAATATACTTTAGCCATAGTAGCTTCTCTTTTAACAATAGCACTTTCATCCCCTTCTCACTCATATGTCCCAACTTTTGATGCCATAACTGCCCATTCACTCCAGTCGATGCGACTGTCAGTGAACTATACGATCGTGAGGTCACGTACAAAGTACTTTCCTTCTTGCCTCGAGATATCATCAAGGCACCTTTTCTGATCTTCCAGGAATCACTGGTGAATGTCGTCACATAACCGGTATCAGTCAACTGCCCCATTGAGATCAAGTTTCGTTTCAAACTCGGTACATGTCTAACATCCTTCAATTTTAAAGTTATTTCGTCTTTCTGATTGACATGAACGTCTCCCTTTCCAATAATACCACACGACTCATCGTCACCCAGGTAGACTCTCTCGAAGTCACCTGATACATAATTACGCAGAACTTCCTTACATGAAGTGACATGAAACGAAACATCTGAGTCTATAACCCCAGACTCATTCCCCGCATCAAGAGACAATATCAATGCCTCTGTGTCACTCTCCTTAGATAGATTCCCTGAATCCTTCCCGCTTTGAGAACTTCCTTCTTGTTTCTTGAGCGCCCTGCAATCACGTTTCATGTGCCTCTTCTTCCCGCAATACCAATATCCGTCTTTGTCTTTCGGTCCATTGGACTTCTTCCACGACTTAGAACGTCCATATTTATTGCCTCCTTTGTTCAGCGATCTTTCTCTTCTTTCAACGTTTAAAGCATTATCTGAATCCCCTGAAACTCCCGATGCCTTTCTTCTAGATTATTCGCTGAGAATTAGACCGACCATATCATCAAATTTCAGCTTTATCGACCCTGAAGAATTGCTCACAGCAATCACCAAACCATCCCAACTGTCTGGCAAACTGGATAAAATCAATAACGCACTGACCTCATCCTAAAAAACAATGCCAACGGATTTGAACTGGCTCGTGACTGTATTGAACTCATTTAGATGTTCAGCAATGCTCCCACCATCTGACATCTTCATGTTGAACAGCTATTTCATAAGATGAACCATGTTGGACGCTGAGGGTTTTTCATATATGGTAGCTAGGGTTTCCATTAATTCTTTTGTAGTTTTCATATTGGATATATTGAAGGCGACGCTCTTAGACAAAGAGAGTCGGATCGTTTCTAAGGCCTTCTCATCCAATAAAAATCATTCATCATCTGTCATCTTTTCTGGTTTCTTCTTTTTTCCTCCTAGAGGAATATAGAGGTCCTTGTGATACAGATAATCCTCCATCTGTATCTTGTAGAAGGTAAAGTTTGAACCACCAAACTTCTCAATTCCAGTCTTCCCTTCTTCCGTCATCGCTCCCAATAGAACTAAACCAATAGCTCTGATACCAGTTGTTGCGCAGCACGCCAACAACGCAGTGAACCGAGATCCAATCTCCGGTCTCACCCACAAACGATAAACAAGAAGAAATATAAACTAGAAAAAGAATTAAAGCATTCCAAACAAACCACATGCAAGACAAGATATACGTGGAAAAACTCCAAACAATGGTAAAAAACTACAGATGCAAACTTCCACTATGAAGAAAAATGAAGATTACAAGGCAAAATACTAACCTCTCCCTTGGAAGTACAAAGAAAACTCTTTGCCCACACTTGCAATAACTTTCATAATACCTAGAAAAGCCCTAAGAATCCCTATTTATAGTTTAGGCAACTCTCCTTTCACACCTCTGCGAAAACCAACTCAAAAATCCGCAGTCCGTGTAAGATCCAGAAACGAATATACCTAACCTCGACTGGTCGAGCAGGGGTCTCGACCGGTTGAACACATCGGACCAAAAAAACAGTTTTACTTGCTGGACTTTGAGTCGAGCCAATCCACGACTGGTTGAGTGGGCCACTCGACTGGTCGAGCAGGGCACTCAACTGGTCGAGCAGACGTCCAGATGTGGCTCCACATCTTAACACCATCCGACGGTTCAAATTGTCGATCTAATAGCCCCACTTCCGATGGATGGGGGATGCACCAAACGTCTCATAGACTGGAATATGCTAGCCCTTTGATCAGTGATCCATAAACTGATGGTTAAAGAAAAATACTTAATTGGACGTGTTTAACGGGAAAATGTGAAATTTTAAAGGGTTAGGTTACTCCATTCTTTGAGATTTTAAAGTGGTATCCCATTTATCATCAGTTACATTGGATCAACGGTTTGGATCAACCAATGGATCCACTTGTACAGGTTTTTAAAGTCAACAATCGCACGGTTGTGGTGCCTCAGGACCTAATAATCAGTCAATGGATTTTGTATTCTGGATAACCACCGTTTCAATCAACTCAGGCCGAACCCAACCAAAAAGATAATTCATACCGACAGAGAGAAGCGAGAAAGTTATTTGATGCTCTGGTACAATGTGAGGGTTGATACTAAGGCACGTATAAAAACGTAGCGATGTGATCGACTAACTGGAATTAGACTATCCACATTGTGTAATCGATGGTAGATAGCCATATGCCATTATAAATTAGATTTGTTAAAAAATTGTAGCCCCTGTGGACACTTACTTTGCACTCTGAGTTGATTTTATTCTCAACCGTATAATAAATGTAACTCAATATACAAATTGATTTATTATATTATTGTAATAATTTTTATTATATTCTAAATAAGTGAGATTCAACATTTTAACGGTTTAATTTTATTTTAGTTATATTAAAATTTTTGAAATTTTAAGTATATGTGTATCAACACGGAGAATCCCCAGAGTATTTAACTTCCCAAAGGATTTATTTATCCATGCGGATGCGGATTGCTTGTGCCCAGGGCACAGGAGATTCCTGTAGTTGGAAGTTAAGTTGTGTGTGGGGCCCACATAGATGTCTTTCACAAATCCACTCCGTCCATTAGTTTTCAAAGACCACAGTAGGACGGGAATATAAAAATAAGGTAGATAAAAAATGCTCATCGTCCATTACATACGAAATAGTTGGAACGAAAACGTCCATGATGAAATCCTCTTGGAGCTGACCATAGTGTTTATATGTTATCCAAACTATAAAGGTTATTACTACTAAGATAAACTTTAATCAATGGCTAAGAATATGCATTTTAAATATACATTTTTATTATAATTGTTATCACTGGAATGTGAATGACTCACGACTTCACCTATAGGCTATTGAGTACCTGCACTAGCAGGGAACAAAGGACAATGAGGATGTCAGTTATGGCCAGGGACTCTTCGATGCCTAAGTCAGACAAATGAACCTATTGTTGGGGATTTGTGCTGCGAAATCACATAAATATAGATCTAGGATAACAATCCAAGAGCACCAAGCAATCACAAGAAAACGCAAAAGATTTAACGTGGAAAACCTTTATGGGAAAAAACCACTGGACAAAGCGACAGAAATCTATTATGAAAATAGAAATTACAAAGAGAAAGGAATTACCTAATTCGAACAAAATTACCATCATCATATGAGCGTCTGATTATAGACACAGACAAAATATCACCATCACATCCACTCGATTCATCTGACGTGGCAGCATTGACCTCCCTGTATGAAGCCTCAGATTCTTCTCTCTTAGATTTAAGATTTGTATAATCCTTCTTCACATGTCCTTCCATCCTACAGTTCCAGCATTTTACCTTTCATTTACCTTCTCCCTTGAATTTAGATCTATAACCTGAAGAACCTGTACCTTGTTCAGAATTTCTACCCCTTGTAAACATTGCATCAAAAGATATCTTCATGTTGATGTTAAGCTTTTTCATAGCCTTCCCTTGAAGGGCTGAGATAATGGTGTCAACACTCAGGATTTTATTCGTGTTGCACATCATGTCCTTCAATGACTCATATGACGTCGGAAGAGAATTTAGCAACATACATGCTTGTTCTTCATCTTTCATTACTTCCTCCATATCCAGCAATTTGCAAACTAATTTATTAAAGTTGTAATGTGAGCCTCCAAATCTCCACCCTTTGCCATCTTGAAGTTATACCATTGTCACTTTAAGTGTAAGCAATTTTTAGAAGATTTTTTCATATAGACATCCTCTAACTTTGCCCACAACTTAGTTGCAGTTTTCTTCCTCATGACATTATAGAGAACCTCATCCGTGAGACAAAAACGGATCAATGATAAGGCTTTCTTATCAAGAGTATTCCAATTATCATCAGTCATAGTAGACTTCCGCTCCTCAAGAGCACCATCTTTATCTTGCTTGATTAAGGAACTGACCATCTTAATCTTCCATAATTCAAAGTTATTTTTTCCTGTATACTTCTCAATCTCATACCTAGTGCTTTTCATTAATGTTAATCCCTTAGATTCAAATCTGTGCCCCAACGATTGCTTTGATGCCACTTATTGGAGATTTATGCTGCGGAATCACACAGATATGGATCTAGGATAGCAATCCAAGAGCACCAAGCAATCACAAGAGAACACAAAGATTTAACGTGGAAAACCTTTGCGAGAAAAAACCATATCACAAAGTAACAGAAATCCACTATGAAAATAAAAATTACAAAGAGAAAGGGCTTACCCGATTCAAACAACCTCGAATCTCACCCTTGCTACACCCTTTAGAAACCCTAAAACCCTTTTAAGAACCCTTAGAATATTTTTAAAAAGCCTTAACATTACTTAGAAAGACCTTAGGGACTCGTATTTATAGTTTAGGAAACTCCACTTATGCAGCTCTCTAAAATCGCCTCAAATTTACGCAGTCTGTGCAGAATCCGCGCACCATCTGCGTTACCTTCGACTGGTCAAGCCTGTCCCTCGACTAGTCGAAGACCACGGGATTTTTAGAAATATCGCTGCTGGACTTCGAGTCGAGCAGGCTACGACTGGTCGAAGGGCACATTTGACTAGTCGAGCCAGTCCCTTGACTGGTCGAGCAGAGCGGTGAAACCAGATTTAAGACATTTGTTTTACAACACCTATAACAAATATGGCTGGAGTTATGATTTTTGTGCATACCTTTTACCCAAGGTAGGGGGTATATTTATAAGTTCTTTATGCAGTCTGCACATCTTAGTAGATTTGTCAGATATGCTGGAAGGGATTATATACGAGTAGGAATATGCTTTTGAGAATATTTCCAATTTTGCCTTGATCGATATGATTTTTTGGCTCGTATTTCATCGGGTCAATTCTGGTCTAATATAATGAGAGTTTCTCTTTAAATATTTTTCTTCTACATTAAGGTTAGGATGGTTAGGTTGACCAATGAGTTTTATTACCGAGCTTTGAGCTTAGCCGGTTTAACTCGACATTTGAGTCTTTCATCGGGGCCTTGCTCGGCTTCTTAGGTGGCTGATATGTTAATGGCCCAGGGAGCTTATCCTGCCGATTCTCTGCCAACATCGTTTGACCACCACCTCGTGACACACATATCCTATATTACTGGTCAATTTGATTTTTCCATAACAATAACTATTTTAACATACTGCAGAAACAACTGAAATTTCTATGAATTCTTCGCCACTAAAATTTTTGGTCTATTTAAAATCATAGACTTTTTTTAATTATTTAATTATTTGTTAATTTTTATTAATTTATGAATATTTCCTTGATATTTATTATATTACCGTCGTATAAGAAATACATCCATGATATCACTGGTACTTGAAACTTTTACAGGAGATTTTTCTCAAAACATTGTTAATATCAATAATTAATATTATCACGGTTGGTGTAATCTAAAATATAAGTGATATTTATATATTTTTAAACGTCCAACAACTCCTTAGCCTGACGACAATGAAAATATCAATGATAGTGTAGTTTAGAAATTGAAAAGATAAGATCTTTATATCCTGGAGATTAAGAAATACTCTATTCACGGTGAGATGCAATAGACTAGTTCTGGATTATTAAATTCTGGGCCCCACTTGTCAAGATGGAGGCCATGTATCAATTGTCATCTACGCACAACACTCACAATAACAAATACTCAATGTTTTCTAATTTATGGCCATTGAATATGCATGATCAACGGCTGCAAATCTTTCTTGTACTACACTTTTATTATTTAACGGGAATTCATGTCCAAACAATTGAAGGATGTTTTCGTTCTGCAACCAACAACCATTGAATGGCTGCCTTAGAATTTTGCAACTTCACATTTAATAATATGGTGTGGTGATCCGTTTGTTTTTTTAATGCTGATATAATGAGGAAATGGTCAAATACTCCTTCCTAACCAGTAGAAAACGCATAGTACACCTGTTTGCTCAACTCCGTACGTGTGGGTACTGCCATCCAACGGTTCAGATTGTCTATCTAATGGCCCCACTTCCGATTGATGGGGGATGCACCAAACGCCTCACAGACTGGAATATGCTAGCCCTTTGATCAGTGATCCACAAGCTGATGCTTAAGGAAAAGTACCTAATTGGACGTGTTTAATGGGAAAAGGTGAAACGTTGAAGGGCTAGGTTACTCCAATCTTCGAGATTCTTGAGTGGTATCCCATCTATCATTAGTTCCATTGGATCAACGGTTTGGATCAACCATTGGATCCACGTGTACAGAATTTCAAAAGTCAACAACTGGACGGTTGTGGTGCCTCAGGACCCAATAATCAGTCAAAGGAATTTGTATTTTAGATAACCACTATTTCAGTCAACTAGTGCCTAACCCAACCAAAAAGATAATCCATAACGACAGAGAGAGGAGAAAATTATTTGATGCTCTGGTACAATGTGAGGGTTGATACGATGGCACTTAAAAAAATGTAGCGATGGGATAGACTAACTCGAATTAGACTGTCCACATTGAATAATCTACTGTAGATATTCATATTCCATAAATTAGATTTGTTAAAAAATTGTAGCCCCTGATTGTGGACACTTACTTTGCACTCTTAGCTGATTCTCAACCGTATAATAAATGTAACTCAATATATAAGTTGAGTTATTATATTAGTGCGATAATTTTTATTATATTCTAACTAAGTGAGATTCAACAATTTAATGGTTTAATTTTATTTAAATTATATTAAAATATTAAAATTTTAAGTGAATGTGTATCAACCGGGACAATCTCCAGAGCATCTAACTTCTTCTGATCTAATTTTTTCTTAATTTATCCAGGGGGACGAGGATTGCTTGTGCCAGGGCCACAGGAGGTTCCCGTAGTTGGAAGTTGTGTGTGGACCCACATAGATGTCTTTCACAAATCCACTCCGTCCATTAGTTTTTGTTGACAAGGGGCCGAGTACATGGGTAGTATACTCGGGTCTTCAGTTTTCCATGCATGCAGCCTCATGGTTCAATGATCTGACTTTTGGTTCGATGGCCCACCACGAATCTACCATTTCCCGAAAATCTACATTGCAATTATTTTTTAGAACTGGCCCATCCACGGTGTGAGCAGCCAGATGAATGGTCTATCTACATTTCAATTATTTTTTAGAACTGGTCCATCCACAGTGTGAGCAGCAGGTCAATGGTCTGCATTATAGAAACTTTTATTTTTAAAAAATAGAAAAAACATATGGATGCGATTAGCGGTGTACACGAACCGAGTTAGCTTAGCCAACTTGCTCCACTCGGTTCGAAAAAGCTTGAATTGGCTTGGTTTGAAGCTGAGTTTGATATGAGTCGAGTTGGTTTTTAGAGCTTGAAAATGAGTTAGAGCTGAGTTCGAGCTGAGCCCATGACGACTCAACTCGGTTCAAACCCAACTCAAATCGAACTCGGATTGAAACAGTTCGGTGACTTGATTACTTTGATATTAATGTTGCTCACTAAGTGTTTGATGAAATGACTCGACAAAGTGTCAGCTGGTGGTAGGAAAGCTATGTTTTGTCAAATAAATTTTTTTTCTCTTAATTTTAATGGTGTTTGATGAAATACTTGTAAAACCTACTGTTAATGTTGTACATTTATTGAGAATTTGAAGGTACAATACATATATTTGTAAAAATGCTGCTTAGGCAAACTCGGCTCAAACTGGCCCCAGTTGCAGATCGAACCGAGCCAAGCTGACCAGTGAAGCTCAAATTTCTCTTTTTCTTGATTTTAATGTTGCTTATAAGGTGTTTGATGAAATACTTGTAAAACTTGCTGCCAATGTTTTATATTTAGTGAGAATTTAAAAGTGCAGTACATATATTCGTGAAAATGTTGCATAGGCGAATTTGACTTAAACTCGACTCAAACTGGCTGGAGCTACAGACCAAACTGAGCCAAGCTAGCCAGTTAAGCTCGAGGACCGAGCCAAGCCAAGTTCAAGCTGAGGCCAGCTAGTGGCCGAGCTGAGTGGAGCTGGCTTCAGGTTCGACTCGATGTACACCCCTGGATAGAGAGCGTATTAGGTGTTACCCAGGAAATACCTTAGGGCCTGTTTGGACAAATGACGTAGGGTGTAATGAGGTGTATAGAATTAGTATGTCAGGTGCATTTAATGCCATCAGTGGATGGTCGGATGGTTTGGGTGTAGACGCCAATCCCATACCCAGCGTCGGTTGTGTTTGGGTGTCATGGTATTGCTTCTTCTTCTTCTTCGCTTCTTCTTCTTTTGCAACGAGCGAGAAACATTGACGCCGAGAAGACATGCCGTCAATCCGTCTTTCTACTCCACAACGCGATGATTGTGACCATCGATTCTCAAAACAGAGTCTTCCGGAATGGCGGCCTAGTTGTCGATGGAGATAAGATCACAACCATCGACAATCTCCTCAAATTCTCCGCAGTTTTTGTTTTAGACCGTCCAGTTGAAGTTTGAAAACCAACAGATAGGATTATTTGATAGCTGAGAAAATGGTACAACAGTCCATCTACAATTGGTCCACACGGTTGAAGGGCTCTGATCATCAACCCATTCATCTATGTGGGCTGATCGTGGATGCGATCGGCAGCCGATGAACCAGTCCCGGTCGGTCAGCATCTGAGGCGAATCCGAAGGACGGTCGAATACAGCAAAGGACTATCGAATATCCGCAGACGTCGCCGCCCAAACAGGCGGTGGGGCAGGGTAGAAGGGATTTGAAAATCTTATCCCACCTAATCCCCTTTAATACCTCGAAATCCATTTGCCCAAACAGGCCCTTAGTTGATGTTACCCTTCCCATGGAGCCCACTTTAATGATGTGTTGTATATCCACGCCGTCCATCCATTTTTCCAGACTAATTCAGGACGTATTACCATATATTAAGAGGATTTAAATCTCAGGTGTACCACACCAAAGGAAAAAGTGGTGACTGGGCGCATACAATTATAAACTTCCTAAGGCCCACAGTAATGCCCAAGGTAATGAATCTCTTCCATCCAATCTGTTGATAAGGTCAACCATACCCGGATGAATGGAAAATATAAAGATCGGCTTGATCCAAAACTTTTTGGATCACAAAAAGCTTTTAATGGTCATTCACTACTGTTTCCTGTGTTGTGGTCCAACTAAGATTTTAATCTGTTAGTTTTTGTGATAATGGACTAAAATAAGATTTTAGAGCGGATGAACGGTGTGGATATATAAAAAAATCATCAAGATGGGCCCCACACGGTAAGGGTAACACCCACGGGTAACACCTAATCACCTCCCCACGTATCCACATTTTCTGGGCACGCAAGTCAGCGCATTAAAATTTTATGATACGTGTAAGTATTTTTTTTTTATCATTGGAAGCACTGATCTGATGGACAGCCACGTACGCAGGTTATTGGACGACCTTCATATTATTCGGACAACAGTAACCATTCATTTGTTGTGATGTTTCTGATTGAGTTTGGACCGTTGATCTAACCATTCAATTTTTAGGCCACTGATTGGATGTTGATCTGAGTCCAATTGCCGTAATCTTTGATCTGTGGATTATCAAAATGGAATCTCATCAGAACAGCATATCCGATCACTGGAAAAATTTCCCATGTGTACCATGAAGAAAATGCGTAGAAATTGTATATGCAGCGATCTACATTGTGACTTGTAAGCACCATCTATGAATAATGTAAATCTCTCTCTCTCTTTCTCTCTCTCTCTCTCTCTCTCTCTCTTTTTCAATAACTATAATAGAAAAATGATCCATCCAGTGCTCCCATAGCACTGTAAATTAAGTTGTAGCACACTCAAATTGATCAATCTGAACCGTTCATTAAGTTCTAGACATTTTTCATGGGCTATTAGGGGGAAAGTAAAGCCCAACAGATGAGGTCAAAGTTGGCCTTCCCTTCTATAGCTATCCAAATTTCGTAGCCTTTTGGATGTGATGTGGTAGGCTGGTATCTATGATTGGGTGATAAAATGATACTCTAGAGTTATAGGCCGTTCGTTGTGGACCCCAGTGGTGTTGGGACATGGCAAGATTTGATTGGTTTGTCAAAAATGGCCCCAAACACCACTATCGAGATATGGTGGGATATGATTGGTTTGCGAGTAGGATGCGTGTGAGGTTTGTAGGCGTGTCATAACATATTGGGTACAATTTAAACCGTGGCCACTGAACTCTGGGGTTGAAATTGAGCAATGCTTGGTCGAGAATCAACCATTTTTCTATTCAATCAACTGTCAAATGCAATATCAAGTGATATGTGGATGTTGGAATTCTTTATCCACTGAGTTCTTTTTTGTTTTAAGAAATAAAGACTTAAGAAAGTGTAGCAATTGTTTGGTTAAACTGAGATAATTGAAAGATGAATGCAAAAATGAGTTAGACTTACCATTACAATGTGATCACCAATTTGACTAAGAGCAGCGGGATGCTTCTAAGAGCAACATGCTGGTGAGTAAAGTAAGACAATGACAATAATTATAACTATGATTGACCTAGTGTGTGAGTATAAGTGAACAATTCCCACGGCTGAGACTTTCCTTTAAATCAGGCACGCAAGCATATACGGGAGAGAATTACAACTACTGGCTAAAGCTAAAAGTCAATCTATTGGACGGATTGAACTACTCCTAAAAGCTAATTAAACATCTCATAACTAATTAGCAATGGAAATGATAAACTATACTTATATAGATAAACAGTGTTATGCTAGTTGATTGATCGAATTTTGAGTTTGACCATGGATTATTTTCTTCATATCTACCTTTACTATTTATAATCTTCTTGGATGAGGAGCGGGAATATCCACTTGCTCATGTGACATCTTCCTGTGTAACCAGTTATAAAGGAGCAATTATATTTATTCGGATCATGTTTTGCTTTCGCCAAATGCTCAGAACATGCTATAATACTAACATAAATGTCATAGTTATCCATGCTTATCCCAAAAATACATAAACGCCAAGGTTCTATGAAGATATGATCTATCTCTCATATCTTGTAATACGTGGTTAAAAAGATATTGCATGTACCACGTGGTTTATTCTACGCGGTTGATCTGGTTTTACCAGATTTTAGTACAAACAATTTGTCAGCGATGAGCTCATATATAACTTGTTTGAAAGTTTTTCGGTTGAATATCTTTTCAATTTCTGATACTGACACATGGCCCAATTAAAACCCACCATGATATAGTACTATAAATACGTTGTTAAGGGGTCACCGAGCAATCCACTTCTCCAATAAATTCTCATTATTATAAAAGGAACGAAAAAAAAAATGAAGAAAAAGAAAAAAAAGAAAATAACGCGGATTGCGTCCTACCCCGCCTCTGTGGGGCCTAACTTGATGTAAGTGTTTTATCAACGCCTTCAATGCTTTTCTCACATAATTTTAAGATGTTATGCAAAAAATGAGGCAGGTCCAAAGCTTAAGTGGACCACCAAGTTAGTGATTGAATGACCACCATTAAAAACTTCTTGCGAGTTGGAGAAGTTTCGGATCAAGCTGATATTTGTGTTTTCACTTCATCCACGTCTACATGACCTTATGAATAGGTTGGATGGTAAAAAAAACATCACGCTGGCCCTTAGAAAGGTTTCAACGGTGAGTGTCATAATCTGTGCAGCCTCCTTTGACGTGGTTCACTGGAGCTGTGTACCTACCTCATTTTTAGAATAATACCTTAAAACGATCTTAGAATATCTTTTAACGGCATGGATAAAATACTTACATCACGGTGGGCCCCACAGAGCCCTGGAGGCAATCCGCGTCCTGGGAGACAAGGCACACAACAATCGTGTCCTGGAGCTGTAGGCTACAAAACCATGATTTCCGCTATTTTTTGGATCGATCTGGACCATCAGATTAGTGGGCCACCTCTTGGTTAGAAGATAGCCTGATACATAATCGGATCGGAGCTTCATAACTATTAGAGGTATTACACATTTTTGAACGGTCCAGACAAGTTACTGCATTGGTCTAGAAAAAGTCTGCTGATCAAAGAATCGCTCCAAATGCTTATAGGTTACGGTCCGTCCCTTCGCAATTCTCATAAGTTGTAGGGTCCATACGGTCGTTGACGGTAGGTCGCTTCCCCAAGATGGACCGTTGATCTTTTGTAGGACCCAGGACACTAGCAAGTTAGAGTGGATGTGAACCAACGTTGTGGATTTGATCAGTGCCTGTCATAAGATCAGATAGCAGTAATATAGAGGCCCACCACCTGGGGCCCAAACTCAGAACGGTGGGTCATATGACCGTGGACAGTGCGATGATCACAGATATTCGAACGTTTGAGCTATGTGGGGCCTACAAGTGATGTGTATGTGGAATCCAAACCGTGCATCTGATAGGGCTCCTCAATTTCATCATACATGATAAAAGTAATCCTGATATAGAATTCAGGTTGGACACAACAAAGGGAGGAATACGCTATCAATACCAGAACTTATATATTCACGTGGTGTGGCCCACCTTGGTTTTGGAATGGGCTGAGTTTTTTTGTGTCACTTCATCGTGATGGGGAGCACTGATGAATTGGTTGGATAGTACATAACCCATGTTCGAACTGAAAGTTTCTACGGTGGGAGACACCTTTCTCAATGTCCCCTATTGTTCCCTGGCCCGATCAGTCTATATTTTGCTAACTAGGCCTAACATGGGGGGCCAAATCTAATGGACGGGTCGGATGGAACTAAAGAATCATAGTGGATCCCACAGAGCTCGAACTTATGGTAGTTCCTACTCGTTAAAACGAATGTGGTCATTCCCCCACATAAATATCATATTGTAAATTCAACCAGTAAAGCTCCACAGATCTGACGGTTGTTAATCATATAATTTCAGACCCACCTTCCAATCAGGCTAATGGGTCCCACATGTAACAAAAATACGAACCTGATCAGACGGCTCAGATTGGAAGGAAGTTGATGTGGTTGAATGGTACGTACCATTATTCATGCAACCCAAAAAATACACAGAACCTGGCTAGGAATTTTTTACAGAAAAGACCAAGTCCAAAGCTCCAAACAGAAGGTGGGGCCTACCGAAGACTACAAGGCCCAAGTTGCAACGGCGTCAACATGTACACACTCATATTTAAATAAAAAAAGAGGCATGCTTTCGTGTTGTCTTCTCATGGCGAGTCTCACACTCTTTCATTGACCCAACCACTGCAATTCAGGCCAGTAATTATAGTATACGCGACCTTCTTCATTGGACGGTACACGTGAGTTTTCCGTTTCGATAAAGTTGGCTGTTCTACGAAATACCGACCGTTGATCTTTTGTGCATTACCGTGGGTGGACTGTTCCAAGATTTTTCTTCAAAAGTATAGTCTTAAATTTCCGATCTTTGGCCTGCCAATAGATTGTTCAGAAGAGAAACATGGAAACCGTCCCCATTCAATTGAAAGGATAAAAATTAGATAGTAGTTCTTATAACAAAAATTATTTGTGTATTATTAATCATTTATGATACGATGAAACATACCAATGGTCTGGATTACAGATGAATAGGCTCCACTTTTCAGAATAAAAATCCACGTATACTGTACAATTCTTCGAAAGAAGGCTCCTTTGTGCTTTGATACAAGACTCCCGCGGAATTCTAGGGTCTGATTCACATCGTTCCGTACATATGTGGCCATGGTTGGGTAATCCAAACTGTTGATATGATGATATACATAGTTGATAGTGATCAAGATGAATTTTTAAGATAATGATATGGTAACCTTTAAACGGATGCCTAACGAAAGGATGGACACATATTCAAGAATAACAGTCCATCGATCAAAAGGTTTTAGAAATTCTTGAAAAATAGTTCAATTTGTTATCAATCAACGTTAATTTTAAACATATCAACAGTTTAGATCATCTATATATTTCCTTAAATGTACGTAATACGACGCGCTGTTGTATATTCTTTCAATGAGCATGACCCGACCATTCTACCTTTGTTAGGTTTCATGCCAACACGCCGACGCGAAATTTCGAGGGTGGTTATTCGTTGGACATGCTTCGGCTCGGTTCACACGGTCGAGCCACAAGCCAGACTCAAGAATGCTAATTCCCTGATTCTACATCTTCAAGCGCCGAACACAAACGCACTGAAGGTGCCAACGTGGCACATGTGTAAGAGATCTGGTACGTACAACGTGTGATCACTATTACTCATATGTGCTATCAGAAAATACCGGCCGGGTCACTCATCGCGTCAGCAACACATGCACGATAAATATAGACTTTTGATTATCATTTTGCTAACCCTTCATCCGACGGGCCCACCTAGATTTTTTAGTCAATCCTAACCGCCCATCTAATAAATTTTTTTTTCTAGTTAGATGTAAACCTTTTGCGCTTTTAGCTTGGATCATTTCCACGGGACTGACTGGAGGCCATCAAATGAACGGTCAAAAATCAAATAGAATTTGGTACAATTTCGATCAGTGAAATCAAATGGTTAAGATTGTTCAAATCATTGTCATCACATTTCAGGATCATAGAAGATCTGTACCACATACACGGTGGACTGGCGGAGTGATCCAAATCCATCAAGTGAAATCAGATGGTTCAGATCGTTCGAGCTTCGTTATTTTCAGGCTATATCACATCATGATATTTAGATGGTCCATCTAAACATATGATATAGGAACCGTTCATTCGGTAGATCAAGTAGTGCGTGGGCCATAAACCAAACAAGTGAATTTATAGCAGTAAAAAGAAAAATCTAAATGGCTCGTATTCAACTCTAAAAATCAAAAGTTACGACCATGGTTGAAAATTGAATATGGAATAGATGCTTACTTACGGTAGTAAAAAGAACATGTGCGGTTGAAATTGTCAAAGAATCTCATCAAGTGAGCCCCAGTGGGTTGCGACATACAATGGCCCTGAGTCGCGACAGAGGCGAAACGAACGGAAGCGGATTGCAATTCCCTGCATCCCTTATCTCTGCGGGGGCCACCGTTATGTATCTGTTATATCCACTCTGTCCATTCGTTTCGCCACCATGCAGGAGGTAGATCAAGATCTCAATTGGACCACAGGAGATGAAACAGTGGGGATGTAGATGTCAACCATTGAAACCTTACTAGTGCAACCGTGATGTTTATATGTCATCCAACCCGTTCATAAGGTGAATCCAATCAGGATGAAGGGAAATAACAAATATTAGCTTGATCCAAAACTTCTGTGGCTCCAAGGAGTTTTCACCTGTGAAAGTTCAATCCCACTATTTCCCATGGTATATTCCACTTGAGCTTTATATCTATCTCATGTTCGGTTTTAAAACCTATAACGACCTGGAGAAATGGATGGACGGAGTGGATATAACACATACATCAAGGTGGGCCCAATAAAACTTATGGCGGCAGGCAATTGGCGTCCAAAACTAACTCCGTTTTGAGCTAGAGAGGAGAGTTGTGGCCAAACCATGAGTCCATCACTAAAAGAAGCACAAAAAAGTCACTGCCCTCGTGTCAGTCAGCACAAAAAAGTCACCGTCTACCTCCGGTAATCCTTCGTTCTCTATATATAACCATCACATCCTGCCAGCAGCTAAATGCCCTTTTAGAATTCGCAATTCCCCCTCTCTCAGCCCTGTTAGAATTCCCCTCTCTCTCTCTCTCTCTCTCTCTCTCAGAGTGATGGGCAAGACATCTCCAAGAGAAGAGATGGGAAAGACATCTCCAAACTTGCTGCTCGTCCTATCTACTCTCGTCGCTCGCTGCGCGAAGCACGCGAGCCGACTCTCGAAGAAGCTCGGTAGCAACGGCGAGCAGAGTAATTCGAAAATCGCACCGAGGTCGCCGCTCGCTTCGTCGAAGCAGCTACTGACGACTCTCAGCAACAAGGCCATCGTCCCCTTCTTTCACAAGAAAAAGATCGCCGAGGAGAAGTCCGAGGGGTCTTCATCGGAAGACGGAGGGTTGTGGCAGAGGGAAATCTTGATGGGGGAGAAGTGTCAGCCGTTGGATTTCTCGGGCGTCATCTATTACGACAGGGAGGGGAAGCAAATGTCGGAAATCCCACCGAGGTCTCCACGTTGCGGGAGCCCCTTGCATCAGAGCTTCTCTTTTCCAACGACTTTGGTGGACAAAGGCGGGAACTATTAACGGCCGTTAATAGTAGTCTGTGTTTAGCTGTTTATATATATATATATATATATATATATATATATATATATATAAATATAATGAAAACTTCCGTAATTTTGTAAACGACTGTAATTTTGTATTTTATACTGCGAGATTTTTTTTTTTTTTTTTACAGTCGATTGTATGATTACTTATCATGCATCCCGTGGGGCCTACTTAATGAATGGATGGCCTGATTTTAAAGATGGATCATATTCGTGATGGGCATAGCACCTTTTGAATGGTGAAGATGTCATACACGAGATAGATTTTAGAGGGAAAGATGGGATGCATGACAAGTTAGGACGCAGCCGAATGGAGGTTATCAATACTGTGGCGGAGTGTTAAATAATTCAAATTAAACTGTCCAAATTTTGGTTTTGAGTTTAGATGTTTTGGTGAACCAAACATTACACTTACTTGATTATCTGACTATTGTATTGGTGGACGTTTATTGGACAGTTACAGAATCTGATTTACATGATTTTGAGTGCTTGCGTATCAAGAGCCATACCCGGGTGGAGTATGGAATAACTCCCCCTCCTAATTCTTATCATAGGAGTTTGCTAAGAGATCGTTTGGATGCCTGTGGAGTCTTTTATGTATTTATATACTGGTAATTGGATTACTATTAGCTTATAATTAGATTGTAGGCTGTAATTCAAAATATGAAAAAAAAAGTTCATATATCGAATTATCGAGTCCAAGTTCATGAAGAAACGGGCCCAGGCAATGGGTAGTTGGATGGTTGGTTGGGGTCGGACCTAGTGCCTTGTCTAGCCCTCTGGCTGCATTTGGATGCCAACTGGCTAAGGCCAGACCCATTTAAATATCCACGCGTGGACAGTTCGATCAATTGATCAGGAGCGTACATCAGGTCCATCAATGGACCAGTACTTGACAAAAATCAATACTCTCCCTAGCGTCCTGATAGAATTTTAGGCCTGGCCCACTTCTGGCAGGGCTCCCACACTATCCAGCTCTAGCGCCGGTCTTGGGTCTGAAATGAAGCCCATTTAGGGAAACAAGGCTAGGTTTCTATCTGAAAGAGCGTAAGCCTAACCTGATTGGGCTCCACATCAGCCCCACATCCATCACTCCATATTATATCAGGATAAAATCTCTGATACTCGTGCAGAGTACAATGGGTGATGCTCAGGCAAATTACTATGAAATTGCATACGTGGCGTACAAGTCATTCAAATCAAACCTCCAAATTGTGGGTCCCATATTAGATGGATTATGAACCAAAAATTACATTTATTTAATCGTCTGGCTATCTAATTGGGGGACACATTTAAAAGTACCCATTGGTACTATTCCAACAAAAAAGTCTCTAAATCATTACAGTAGGCCGCACCATGAAGTCCACCACCTGGAACAAAAATAGGGATCTTCATGATGGTTTTTGCTATTCAATCAAACGTGAGGCTACACTTGTTAATGAAAGCCTGTCTTGGGTCAAATGTATGTAATTAGGATTGTGCAGGTGTACTAGAGTATATTTGATTTGAGTTTGATTGAACGCTCGTAGCCCTAAGCATTGAAATAGACCAACTAAGGCCGAATTCCTGAAGATTGGCTATAATGAGTAGACAATCTAAAATTGAAAGGATTAGTGTAACACCCCGGATTTTCACTGTTTTGGAGTTCCAAAAATCATTGATTTTTTTTTTAATTAATTAACTTATAATATCACTTAATGACCATTAGCACTCAATGTTTTCCCATACACATGTGATACCAGTAAAGAACCGCACAAGTTCGATTAATCATGAAACATCTTGTCCGATCAGCACAGTGTCCTGGGGCGTCCACGTAGGATTCTCTGCAGGGCCGTTCGGTTAAACCTCTTGTGGTGGGGTACCATGAGTTAATTAACCTAGGATTAGCCCATTAGAGTAGACTAGACAGACCGTGATAAGGCCTAGTGCGGGCCGCTAAGCCAGATGACTATTTACACTTAAAGACGGCCCACGTGGGCCACCCAAGCGACCGTGAAGGGTCGAAAAATCTAAAACTTTAGAAAATCATAAATCTCACCGGGCTTGTGGTCCATCGCGGATCGCGGACCCGGTGAACACCCGAGTACCATCGGCGCTTGCCCAATGCGCCCACCAATGCCGATTAAAATGCACCGACAAAAGAAATCGAGACTACGGGCCTTCCGGCCGTTGGATTTCTTCCAAATTTATGGTGAAGGTTTAATGTATTTTTCAACGCCGCCCACCAAATACTGGGCCCCGATCGTGGCACGATGACCGTTGATCGCGAATCGGACCCGTACGACCAAACCCCGCATCCGTTCGTTCCCAAATTTTGTAAGGCCCCTCATCGGGCCATGGACCACTTATCCTATAAATTTCATGGCCGAGAGGGCCATCAGAAATGCTCCAATCACCAGAATGGCCCCGAAGGGCCACTTAAAGGTCGAAAATGCTTGCTCGATCATATATCCGCTTATCCGTTTGCCCTAAATTTTTACATGGACCCTAGACAGGCCATAAGGTGACTATACGCCGAAACAGAGGAGTGTTAGGGCCACCTCAACACCAATATGGAGTCCCATAAGTCTATTTTAGGAAATTATGGAAGCCCGGGGCCATTTGCACCAAATCTGGAATTATAAAAAGGAGTTTCTTTGGGGCACCCCTCTCCCATACGAATTTGCCCTAGGAAATGGAAGAGAGAAAGGAGAGAAAAGAGAGAAAGAGGAAGGAAGAGAGAGGGAAGAAGACTAGGTGGACCCTAAATCAAGGTGGGGCCCAAGGGAATCAATCTCTCCTCTCCCTACACCTTCTCCAAGGGAAAACTCATCCGAAAATCACTCTTTTCATCTCATGGATTGTTTAGGTAAGATCCAACCCACTTTTTCTTTGGAAACCCTTGTAGGGAGGGGGTTTTGCTTGTTAATCTAACATGTGAAGTTGTTTTAGGGATTTCGGCCAATCTACCGCAAAGCCCTCTTTCCTAGGACATTTTTCCCAAGCCTCCAACGATCTTAGGTGCGGACTATTGATCTTAGGTGGCCTAGCACCATTTATAGTATGGGTCTAATGATTTTGGTTGCTTGGTTGTGGTATTGAAAAATCTAGAGGAATCTAGGAATGGGTGTTTGTTGAAACTACATGGATTTACATGCTTAACTCTTGTTGATGTTGATTTTGTCCCTCATATGTTATTTTGGCTTATGATGACTTCATGTTCTTGTTTGTGATTGTTTTCCGCAATGAGTTACTTCATAGGGTATAGTAATCTTGACTCTTGTGTGTGGTTGATCCCTTGAAATGTTGGAAGTGTCTAGCTTCCTCTCTAACCCACGGCACACACATACACTTGTTTATACTATTTTATCATGCTTGTTAGGTAAATAGACTTGTATGGTGGAATGTATGCAACATGACACTAGGATGTTGGTTGATAAGCTTGATGTTGGTATGCTATATCTCATCGTCAAACCCTTGGATTATCGGGAACTCGAGGTTAGACGGTAGTCCCCTTGGTTGGACTACCCTAAGACTAACCACGCAAGAGACGAGTGTGTATGGACAGCGTGATTCGACCGCATGGGTCCAGTACCCGATGTCGTTCATCTCGTGCTCGCCTGACTCGTACGGTTTAGTCTACTTACTGACAAATCCTGTTTGTTAACCCTGTGTGCCCACATATGTATGGAACTTGAACCACCCCGCAACCATTGCAGCCCATTGATAATCCACTTATAATTGGTCCACTGACCTCGTGAGCCGGGCATGTTGGAATGGGACACTGTGTCCGAGCTGTCGGCCTACGCCGGGGTACCGCGCCTCCCCGTAGTGACCGTGAGCGATCCCTTCCTTTTGGCATTCCTCATGTGCCTGGAGTCGGGGATGAGGAACCCGACGGGATCACGGATCGCGGTGCCCTGGCCTCGCGCATTGAGGGGTCTCGGCACCGCAACTAGTTGAGGGCATTGATACGTGGGGTGAATCAGTTTCCCAAACCTGCTGGATGAACGGAATTAACTAAGAACTTGGCTAACATATCATTGCATCGCATTAGTTAGGATGGCGACTCGGCAGTCGAGGTCGCTCTGAGGGAGTGTTGTCATATGCGATCGTAAGATGGAGTCGCTTGAGGGAGAGTTGTGGCGAGGGTATGCATCATTTCATCCATCATGCATGTACATTAATAAGATTAGTTTAGTGACTGTGAATGATTGTTTTTCATTAAATCCGTAATATAACTGATGTTCGTGACAACTTGAGACTAATAGTTCACACTGAGTTGATCACTCACTCCCACTCTGGGATGGTGTTTTAAAACACCAACCAGACCCATTCATAGATGGTAACTCGGGGCATGAGGAGCCTGGCGAGGTGAGCTTGACGAGGAGGACGGACTCTCCTACTTGCAGATGATGGGCGGCTCTCCATCGGCTTGATCGGGTGAATTTAGATTTCTTTGAGCCGCGGGCTCGGCTTTACTCTTTTGGACTAACCTTCTTTGTTATTCTGTTGGATAACGCCTTGGGCGACCCTTTATTATTTTGGACTTGTATATATGTGGGATATCCTTCATTTTAGTCGGGTGTGATTGTGCTTCGTGCCTCAGGTAATTCCAAATTATGCCGTTAAATTTGATTAATCAAAAAAAAAAAAAACCATAATTGCATGATAAGTGACACTCGGGAACTCTGGGAGTCGAGTCTATACACGACCCCGATTTTAGGCGTTCGAGATGGTATCGAGCAATAGTTTGGAATTCCTTGGGCCATGGGTCATGAGCTCGCTAACGCGTCTCGACTTGAGAAAATACTTAGACGACACAATGTGGACTTAGAACGCTAGGAATCATCTTAGATCCCGAACCAACGACATTGACGAAAGAAAGGACTTGCAAGGGTTAGGAATGGGTTGTGAGAGAGGAAATCCGAGGGTCTTAACCTGGCGGCGAGATTCGACTCGATTAACTAGAAGGTTTAACTTGTTAGTCCACCAAATTCCTAGGACCCATGGGGCCAACTGAGATAGGTGGGATTTGGGTGGAATGAATGTTAGAGTAACGAGTAATGTAGGTGTAAAGTATTGTCCATGGGATGAGCGCATCCCTTATTCCATGATGCCCTGTTGAAATGTATCCAATTAAAGGTAAATTTTAGGTTTCCTTCCGAAATCTACTTAGAAAGTTCATCATCAAGGGATTTGGAAATCCCACATTACACCTCCTAACATAAGGCTCATCTAGCAAAGCCTAGGAAACTAATCTTAAATCTCATCCCACACTCATTCTAGACATGTCATTCTCAATCTTGAGTTAGGATTGGCATTGCAATCCCATTTAGTACAGCATAATGCCACTAGCCAAAGAAGCCTAAATCGAAATTCTTCATCCAATATATCTCCTTAATATATTAACCTGTCATGACTCTATTCTTAAACTTTCCCAGCACATTGTTAGGAACGAGCCGGAAATCGAAAATTTTGATGGTCGAAGCCAACATTCAAGTCTGAATGAGCTAGTTTTGGGTCAAATTTGTTAGTTTGGGGTCAAATTTGTTAGTTCAGACCCATTCTGGGATAAAGACTTGGGAGTGAACGAAAATTTACCGAAAATAGTGAAACTGGAGAAAAACTAGGTTTTGGCCCATAACTAGGAGGAATCTCATGAAACCAGTAGGTCCATTGTGTAGATCAGCTCGTTCTACCCCAAATTCATATATGGCATGTCGAACAACTCATTCCGGTTTGCGAGATATGACCATTGCAAGGAGCCCCTGCCAGGAAGCCAGAGGACCCGCGTGGCCACCCCGCCGATCCGCGTGGCCACCCCGCCGGTGGTCCAGAGACCCGCGTGGCCACCCCGCCGATCCGCGTGGCCACCCCGCCGACCCGCGTGGCCGCCCCGCCGGCCCGCGTGGCCACCCCGCCGACAAGTGTCCCCCGCCAAAATTCCTGCAATTTTTAGTCAACTTCAAAAATTCATAACTCTTTCGTTACAACTCCGATTTAGGTGATTCAAAAGCTAGATTGAAGCTTGATGAGTCTAGTTTTATATAAAAATAAGAAAAAAATAAAATAAAAATTTTAATATGGTTAAAATTAGGATGTTCTGACAACTGTCCAAAAATTTTAAAATTCAGGCAGCTATTTTTCCTAGAATTTTAATAATTTATTTATAACTCCAAATGGGATGAAATTTGGTGGGATGACTTAAAACTTGATGATAAATCATCATAAAAATTTTAAAAAAATAATCTAGTTACTAAAAGTATAAGAAACGTTGCAAGAAGATGGGTCCCCTCCTCCCTTTCAATGTTCACACGAGTGGGGCCCATTTCCCTTGCTATGTGGGACTACCTAGAGTCCATAAAACATCTCTACTACGCCCATTACCCTCCACCATCCCTTCTAAACCCTAGGAAGGATCTCTTCTCTCTCATTCATAAACAAATCCACAAACCCAACTCCAAAACCCCCTCCTCTCTCCCCCACTCTCATTTCTTTTCTTTCTTACCTTCCTCATTCCCTCTCATCACTCACATCTCCTTCCTAACTCACTCAAAATTCCATACCTCCATCGTTCTCATTCCCAAAACCCCATTTCAAACTTCCATTCACTCCCAACATTCATCCATCACTCTCAAATCCCTCATCCAAATCTCATTTCAACTCTCATTTCCTCATCCACCTATACCCATCTTCAAACCCCATTCCTAAAACCACCTTCATTTCTTTCACCTTTCCCCATCCTCTCCTACCACACATGTTTCTTTCAAGACCCACTCACCAAAATTCCACTCCTTTCACTCTCTTCTTTTCTATCTCCAAATTTTATTTCCCAAAACCCACTCCATCCACATTTCAAAACCACCATTTCCTTTAAATCTCATTTTCGCAAACCCACCACCTTCCCATCTAAAGGACCCATCTCAAACTCCTCTCCAACAATAATAATCTACCCACTACCACATTCAACCCATTTACCCCAAACCCCATTTCCTCTAATCCATTTTTCCTTCCATCACTCCCAACACTCCACATTAACTCTCTTTCTCAAAATCTCCCACAACCACACTCCATTTTCAAACATTACCCAAACCCTTTCCAAACCTCACCTTCAAGATCCGTTTCCAAGGATCCAACCACAAATCCCAACCTAGGAACCCATTATACTAGCTCGTTCCAAAGTCCCAACCTTCATTTTCAAACCCTTCCCCTTCCAAAAGTAATGGCTTTTCTAGCAACCGTTGCCTCTTTCTTTTTCATCCCGGTGATCCTATCACTCAGGGGAAAGAAGCGCCTCCCCTTTCGCCCGACTCAGAAAAATAGCCGTATGACCTCTAATGACTGGTAGTTTGCTTAGAGTCCGTTAGGTTTAAACTGCATGTGTTGAAGGATGCTTAGGACCGTTGCTTAATTAGGTTGTATTTCCTTTCCATCTAGCATGTTTATTAATGCTTGTAATCCATATTGTAGGATATAACGGGCCATACTAATAGCATTTTGACTTCAATATGAATGTGTGGATTGTTTTGAAATTTTCTGATTGTCTTGTGAATGCTCGTACGAATAATTTCCTTGCTGCATCCTTGTTAGCGTTATTAGCACTTCAAACCACCAGAATACCCTAGAACTTTCAACTATTCATTCATTCTTCAAATTTACGAAACCAAAGTATAGTCTGCGATTAACCAACTAGCCATAGGATTGAAATGGTAATTCATATAAAAAATATATATATATATATATAATAAAAATTAAAAAAAAATAAAAATAAAAATAAAAAAATTTTTAGGATGGTCGTTGCCCATAAGCATGTTGAGAGAATTATTAAACCCCAATTAGATATAAATTAATACGAGGACTCTCGTAGACCAAGACCCAAAGGACAACCTTATAAATAGGAGATTTAGACGTTCCAACGATGGTTGTTCCTAAACATTTAAATTGATCAGATTACGGAATTACGGAAGTATACGCCTGCGAAGCATTCGCGGCTTGACCCAAATTCTCAATCCTGGGTGATTACCAAAGGACTCACTGCTTTGACCGAGCAGAAGACCAGGATCTATCAGGATTAGGAAGGGATACAACGAGTTGTTTGCCCTGGTCAGGCGAACAATCGACGTATCGGATTTGAGCCTACCACAACCGTCTCTCCGTATTGGTCTAACATTGAAAATAAATTTTCACTCTAGATAGAGGGAAACCATCGCCATGAATCTGGATCTTTAAGAATAAATATGTAAATAAATAAATTTTAATAAACCCTCAAGGGTGAAAAAAAAAAAAAAAAAAAAAAAAAAAAAAAAAAAGGGTTTAAGGGGCGTAGACTAGAATGAGCCAAACTAGTATGATAGTACACACCTTACCATGTATATGAACTTGAAATCAATAAAACCTAGGCAAATGAAATGATGAAACCTTTACTCACTACCCTTAGGCAATTTCGGGGACGAAATTGTTTTTAAGGGGGGTAGATTGTAACACCCCGGATTTTCACTGTTTTGGAGTTCCAAAAATCATTGATTTTTTTTTTAATTAATTAACTTATAATATCACTTAATGACCATTAGCACTCAATGTTTTCCCATACACATGTGATACCAGTAAAGAACCGCACAAGTTCGATTAATCATGAAACATCTTGTCAGGATTGACAAGACGGTGTCTGGGCGTCCACGTAGATTCTCTGCAGGCCGTTCGGTTAAACCTCTTGTGGTGGGGTACCATGAGTTAATTAACCTAGGATTAGCCCATTAGAGTAGACTAGACAGACCGTGATAAGGCCTAGTGCGGGCCGCTAAGCCAGATGACTATTTACACTTAAAGACGGCCCACGTGGGCCACCCAGCCGACCGTGAAGGGTCGAAAAATCTAAAACTTTAGAAAATCATAAATCTCACTGGGCTTGTGGTCCATCGCGGACTGCGGACCCAGTGAACACCCAGAAGTACCATCTGGCGCTTGCCCAATGCGCCCCACCAATGCCAGATTAAAATCTGGCACTGACAAAAGAAACTGAGACTCTGGGCCTTCCAGCCGTTGGATTTCTTCCAAATTTATGGTGAAGGTTTAATGTATTTTTCAACGCCTGCCCACCAAATCTGGGCCCCGATCGTGGCACGATGACCGTTGATCGCGAATCGGACCCGTACGACCAAACCCCGCATCCGTTCGTTCCCAAATTTTGTAAGGCCCCTCATCGGGCCATGGACCACTTATCCTATAAATTTCATGGCCAGAGGGCCATCAGAAATGCTCCAATCACCAAAATGGCCCCTGAAGGGCCACTTAAAGGTCGAAAATGCTTGCTCAGATCATATATCCGCTTATCCGTTTGCCCTAAATTTTTACATGGACCCTAGACAGGCCATAAGGTGACTATACGCCGAATTTGGTGGCCAGAGGAGTGTTAGGGCCACCTCAACACCAATATGGAGTCCCATAAGTCTATTTTAGGAAATTATGGAAGCCCGGGGCCATTTGCACCAAATCTGGAATTATAAAAAGGAGTTTCTTTGGGGCACCCCTCTCCCATACGAATTTGCCCTAGGAAATGGAAGAGAGAAAGGAGAGAAAAGAGAGAAAGAGGAAGGAAGAGAGAGGGAAGAAGACTAGGTGGACCCTAAATCAAGGTGGGGCCCAAGGGAATCAATCTCTCCTCTCCCTACACCTTCTCCAAGGGAAAACTCATCCGAAAATCACTCTTTTCATCTCATGGATTGTTTAGGTAAGATCCAACCCACTTTTTCTTTGGAAACCCTTGTAGGGAGGGGGTTTTGCTTGTTAATCTAACATGTGAAGTTGTTTTAGGGATTCCGGCCGATCTACCGCAAAGCCCTCTTTCGTAGGACATTTTTTCCCAAGCCTCCAACGATCTTAGGTGCGGACTATTGATCTTAGGTGGCCTAGCACCATTTATAGTATGGGTCTAATGATTTTGGTTGCTTGGTTGTGGTATTGAAAAATCTAGAGGAATCTAGGAATGGGTGTTTGTTGAAACTACATGGATTTACATGCTTAACTCTTGTTGATGTTGATTTTGTCCCTCATATGTTATTTTGGCTTATGATGACTTCATGTTCTTGTTTGTGATTGTTTTCCGCAATGAGTTACTTCATAGGGTATAGTAATCTTGACTCTTGTGTGTGGTTGATCCCTTGAAATGTTGGAAGTGTCTAGCTTCCTCTCTAACCCACGGCACACACATACACTTGTTTATACTATTTTATCATGCTTGTTAGGTAAATAGACTTGTATGGTGGAATGTATGCAACATGACACTAGGATGTTGGTTGATAAGCTTGATGTTGGTATGCTATATCTCATCGTCAAACCCTTGGATTGTCGGGAACTCGAGTTAGACGGTAGTCCCCTTGGTTGGACTACCCTAAGACTAACCACGCAAGTCGACGACAGTGTGTATGGGCGGCGACAGATTCATTTGCATGGGTCTAGTACCGATGTCGTTCATCTCGTGCTCACCTGACTTGTACGGTTTAGTCTACTTACTGACAAATCCTGTTTGTTAACCCTGTGTGCTCACATATGTATGGAACTTGAACCACCCCGCAACCATTGCAGCCCATTGATAATCCACTTATAATCTGGTCCATGCCTCGTGAGCCGGGCATGGTGGAATGGGACACTGTGTCCGAGCTGTCGGCCTACTGGGGTACCGCGCCTCCCCGTAGGACCGTGAGCGATCCCTTCCTTTGGCATTCCTCATGTGCCCGGAGTCGGGGATGAGGAACCCGACAGATCACGGATCGCGGTGCCCCGGCCTCGCGCATTGAGGGTCTCGGCACCACAACTAGTTGAGGGCATTGATACGTGGGGTGAATGGGTTTCCCAAACCCGCGGATGAACGGAATTAACTAAGAACTTGGCTAACATATCATTGCATCGCATTAGTTAGGATGGCGACTCGGCAGTCGAGGTCGCTCTGAGGGAGTGTTGTCATATGCGATCGTAAGATGGAGTCGCTTGAGGGAGAGTTGTGGCGAGGGCATGCATCATTTCATCCATCATGCATGCACATTAATAAGATTAGTTTAGTGACTGTGAATGATTGTTTTTCATTAAATCCGTAATATAACTGATGTTCGTGACAACTTGAGACTAATAGTTCACACTGAGTTGATCACTCACTCCCACTCTGGGATGGTGTTTTAAAACACCAACCAGACCCATTCATAGATGCAGGTAACTCAGGGCATGAGGAGCCTGGCGAGGTGAGCTTGGACGAGGAGGACGGACTCTCCTACTTGCAGATGATGGGCGGCTCTCCATCGGCTTGATCATTTGAATTTAGATTTCTTGAGCAGCGGGCTCACTTTACTCTTTTGGACTAACCTTCTTTTGTTATTCTGTTGGAACGCTTGGGCGACCCTTTATTATTTTGGACCTGTATATATGTGGGATATCCTTCATTTTAGTAGACTGGTGTGATTGTGCTTCGTGCCTCAGGTAATTCCAAATTATGCCGTTAAATTTGATTAATCAAAAAAAAAAAAAACCATAACTGCATGATAAGTGACACTCGGGAACTCGGGAGTCGAGTCTATACACGACCCCCGATTTTCCGGGGCGTTACAATTAGTCTTCCTGAATGAGAAATTTTTAGCTTGCACTGAGGACTTTTGCAACAAAATAAACAAATGAATAAATAAAAAATAAATACTTACAATTGTCTATATGAACAAACAATCGAGGTAGATGATCAATAGAATACGATAGGAGTATGATCTTCCAAATTAGGACTCGGTTGATTGGAGATTTGACTATGGCATGTGGTGGATATTTGTACTATTCTTATACATGCTGCAACAATAGTGTTGGACAACAACAATCTAATACTATCTTAAGCTAGCTCTGGACATTGCGCAGCATGATTGTATAGAAGTAAATGAATCTAAAGCTAAATTATGATAAACAGTATTGCATTATGCAGAGATATTGTATTTTGTGTGGGTTGCAAGCTTTTCCTCGCATGCTCCTTATATAGCTCGTGCAATAGTAAACCCATTCAAATTTCCTTGCTAGCTCAGGATCCTTGACAATTACGAAATCCCTTAAGGTTATGGTACAAAGCCAGCATGACTTACAAGATCAATTTTGTCGTACTCGAATTCCTCACCGGATCTTTCGATTTCCTTCTATTTTCCTTCTATTTTAAGAAGAATCCGTTTCTCAAAACTTCGTAATTGATGCACGAGCAACAATCATTTATGGAAAAATGTGCCATTTTGGTAGGATTTGTGTGAGATGAACTTGCTGAGCACATCTACATTGTGATAAAATCTCTCTATCTCAGTGGATCTTTATAAACTTATCTAGCACATTGCTTCAACAACACATGCAACTTGTGTTAGAGTTACATGACACTTGTGTTAGAGTTACATGTCACTCATCTGTAGATGTGCGTACAACTTTGTGTCATTCCGCTTTACACAGGTGACCTGCCATCAAAGGATGTGAGGTGAAAAACATCTTCGAAGCGTGAGTAGAATTTCGTCCATCATTTATATGTGATACCGACATGTGGCAGCATCTCATTAGTTCATGTGAACGCACCAAGATGCATCATAAGTTATAGTACCATTGCCTTTAGGTGACCAATTATCTTCCTTAAAAAAATACGTACCAACTTGGCATTTTAAGCAGTGCATAAGGTGGCCCGCACATTTGGATTGTCCACCATGCATGGTCCACTTTTGATTGCCCGTGAGCCAATAGGACAAGTCAAACAATCTGATAAATGGATGGTAAAAATCAGTCACCATGTGTCATCATCAGTTTGGAGCATCCATGATTCTCAATAATCCTTTGATTTGACTTGACCAATGGACATAATGATAATAAAATAAATAAATGATACGGATTGATCATATTAAAAAAGGTCCGACAACTGATCTAGATCTAGACTGTTCATCGTGGGACCCATTTTTGATTGCCTATCCATTACAAAAATAATATTAATAGTCCTATCTTCCATTGCTCATCCATCATGTGGGGTTGCCTTTGATTTTTTGCGCGTCATTAAAACTTACTTCAAATAAATGGGACAATCCTAACCGTATGATATATGGCTAGGAAAAGATGGCCAAGATGAATCACCTTCAGTTTTTCATGTTTTTCATGGCTCTCGAGCTTCGCAATGGTTGGAAATTCTCATCCCTTTGATTAATGGTCTAGGAAGCGGATGGTCTTGATTGATCACATTAAAAAAGGTCCCATTATTAAGTTTATGGATCTCCCATCATTTGGGTCCCACTTTTGATTGTTTGTTCTTCTCATAACCACTTTATTCAGATGATTTGAGTGCCAGATCGGAGCAGATCGAGTAGGACAGCCCTGATCAGAGCACTGGGTCATGAACGGGCCAAGCATTGCTCAAGACCTGAAACATGGCAGGTGGGAGGTGGATCCGACCGTCCAGCTAGTGGGTCATATCTACGGATGACCCAATCACGACTTATTAGCTGTACACTAGTTGTAAATCCCACCGAAAACGCATGGAAATGCATTTCAACTGCCCTATGTGCTGCACTAAATAAAGGCGGGTATGGGTCCCAAAGGTCGTATACACGAATTAATATACGGGTCCAACTTGGGACACTTCAAAATCAATCAACCTTAATGAAACCTAGACCCAGTATTTAAATGGGTTCGATTTAGCTATCTTAAAATGGACCCGGCTTAACCCGACCTAATTCATTAAGTGGGTATGGGTCCAAAAGTTCATATACCCGAATTAATAAACGGGTCGGGCTTGGGACACCTCTAAAAAACAATCAATTTTTTTTTTTTTTTTATTTATGAATATATATTTTTTACACACACACATACCACGGGACCACACTGAGTCAAGTGAAACTTGGTCGAACCTCATTCAAGTGGGACACACAATGGATGGGTTGGATTTCACACCTATGGGTACTTGAACCCTTGTCCGGGAGTTGAAACTCCTGAGAGTCTACCACCCGAGCAAGAGTAAGGCCCCTATATTTAAATGGGTAGGATTTAGCTTGACCAAACTTAGACCCTGTATTTAAATGGGTTGGATTTAGCTTATTTTAAAATGGACCTGGCTTAGCTTAGTTGGTTCGGTTTGGCCTTCCTAAGATGGACCCAACTCTTATGTGACAAGACCTAGGAAAAGTAGTTAATTAATATAAGGAAGTTTAAACATTTCATTAGTTAATTAATACTACATGGGTACATGGAACTTTATGATCACTTCAAAAACAAAAATAAAAAATCCATAAAATCCAAAGCTGATAATGACAACATTAGGACCAGGCCAAGACCAGACTAATCTCTGTCTTTCATTCTTTGATTTTCAGAAGGCTGAATTTAACCGTTCAAAGGGTTGAATTTTTTACCAATCATGCATGGATGGTCAGTTTTTAATTTTACTCTAGAAGATTGAACGACCATATTCTGGCAGACTATGACCATACTCTAGAAGACTGACCATACTCTAGAAGACTGACCACAGTTGCGTAAAGAGCGGGCTACCATAATGCGTCCCACGTGAAAATCTCCGAAGCATGTATGATAACATCGTTACTAACTAGAGCTGGGCATCCAGTCGAGTTGGACCGAGTTAGGGCTGACTCGACTCAATCCGGTTTTGAAATAGGCCTGACCCAAACTTGATACCGAGTCCAACATGCTTGACTCAATCCAAGTTTAGTTTGGCCTGGACTGATCCGGACCGAGTCAGATCCGGTCAGAAGAAGTATCGAGTCAGGTGGAGTTGGTACCAAGTAAGTGGGTGGGTGGGTGGGTGGGTGGGTGGGAGGGAGGGAGGGAGGAGAGGAGGAGGAGGAGGAGGAGGAAGAAGGTGGTGGGTAGTTTCCCTACTTGGAAGAGGAGGATGAGGGAGAGGTGGGATAGGGTTAGATAGTCGGTTGAGTCGGGTTTTGGATCAAGTCGAGTCTAACTGGATCAAATTTTGAGTTGAGTTATTGGGTAACTCGAACTCGACTTGGTTTGAGTTCGGATTAGGCGAAGCTTACTCTGTTTGGACCAACTCACCTATTCGGTTCGGGTCGAGTCAGATCGGGATGAGCCGGACGAGTTGAGTTAGCCTGATCGAGTCGTCCCGTGCCCACCTCTATTCCTAACCCCATAAAATCATATGGGTCCCACGTGAAAAGCTCCAGGGCATATAGAATAACATCATTCCTAACCCCATAAAATCATACGAAGAAATGGGCTGACAGGAGAAGTTTCAAAAAATAAATGTGAGCCTCATAACTCTGATAATGCCACTGTTTCAGGTAGTGTGGCCCAGTTAAGTGTCCTGTATTTGAGCCCACAGTCTAAAATAATATAACAAAATGATAAACTGTGGATTTCCCAAGAACATTCTGGTGGGACACTCCATTTTTTTGAACTCCATTCCAATAGTGGGGGTTTAATAACACTTCTTGAACTTAGCAGCCCACTTGATTTCTAGATCTTTATTATATTTAGAGACACCAATTAAAATAGGTTGGAAAATCAATTAGAATGAGCTGAAAAAACTAACGGAGGGAAGATTTCTCAAAAACATCATGGTGGGTCACACAACAATTGGCATAGTTTCTACAATGGTGGCAAGTAGTGTGGCCAACTTAAATGTTGGATATACCTCATATTTGGACCCACCACACCTCCATAAGATGAGATGAATAAAAGGGCCAGGTGGATTTCTGAAAAACATAAGGGGATAGATTTCCCAACATGGCACATCCACTCATCACAGCGCTCATACATTGACCACCTTGTGAGGCCCACCCTCAATGTGGGCTATCCATCATACAGAGCCCACCTTGGATGTGGGTCATCCATCATATGGGCTCACCTTTAATGTGGACCGTCCATCATGTAGGGCCTAAATTTGAAGTGGGTCATCCATCAAGCAGGCCGTCTTGGATGTGGGGCAATTCATCATTAGGGGTTGACCTTCTCGTGTGGGAGCCACCTTGATACGGTTCATCTATCGTAATTTATCATGTGGGGCCACCATCAATGTTATTGTTCATCAAGTGAGTCCCACGTTTAATATCCACCGCCCATCATGTAGAGCCCACCTTTGATGTCACCTTTGATGTGGATCGTCCATCGCGTCAGTCCCACCTTCATTGCCGGCCATCCATCATGCAGCACGTACCTTGGATGTGGGTCATTCATCATCAGGGGCCAAACTTTAATGTGCAATGTCCATTGTGGGGCCCACCTTGATGTGGGCCATCCATCACGTGGGCCCGCCTTCAATGTTATTGTCCATCATGTTGGCCGCCTTCAATATCCACTGCCTCTCATGTAGAGCCCACCTTTGATATGGATCATTTACCATGTGGGCCCCACCTTCAGTGTGGGTCATCCATCGTGTGGGGCCACATCATTAGTGGCCTACCTTTGATGTGGACAATACATTATGTAGGCTCACCTTGATGTGGGTCATCAATAACGTGGGCCCCACCTTTGATGTGGATTGTCTATATGGGGGCCCCACCTTTGATGTGGACTGTACATCAAATGGGGGAGAAGAGGGAAAAAAGTTTGAAAGTTGAAAAGCAAAAAATAGAAACCAAGGGGATAAGTAACTTTCATTACAAAGGTTACTTTTACAACTGTGCTTGCTAAAATTAAGTTTTTTTTTTTTTTTTTTAAAGTAACTCATTATAAGTTGAAAAAGTTACTTGTTAGGTGATATCGAAACGGAGCCTTTACTTTAACAATTAATCTAACATAACTTAAAAAGTAATTAATCAACTTAACATAAGTTAAAAAGTTACTTATTGAGTGGTATGCAAACGAGCTCTAAGAAATTCTCCTGCTTTTTAATTATCAAGACAGATTTAAGACCAAACTTACTGTTTCTGTCACTTATCTTGCAAGCTAACACTGTTAAAATATCAGTCAATATCGTAATAATGTGAAAATAGTTCACTTGAAAACTTATTACTTTACCTTTTTTACAAGAATGAATTTGGTTTGTGTACACTTATACAACAGTGCCATAATTTCAAGTGATGTTGAATGTGTTTTGGATTGACCCAGATGGGATTGGCTGATTATTAGGATAAGAGTCCATAGTTTGTTGTGCTTTATTGGTTGATTATTAGGATAAGACTCCATAGTTTGTTTTTCCAAGCAATTTAATTCTTAATTGTTGTGTCTTGAACTACACTCCATTTTCTTTTATAAGGATTCCAATTGGTTTTAAGGATCCTCTGGATGCCTGCAATTTTTATTAGTTGAAAAGGGTTTATAGGTAACTCACTCACGAGCATTGTTTAGACAAAAAAAATTCACTCATGAATTACAAGTTTTAGTTGTAAAGGGTTTTCAGGTAACTAACTTACAGGTGATGTTATAATTTCACCTATGAAATTACATAGCTACAAGTCATTAGTAGCTTTTCAATGCATTTGAAGTCCAGATTTTACTTACATATAAAATACTTGCCTTTTTGCAGGAAGCAAGGATGGAAGCCTTTTCGCAGGAAGAAAGGGTGCTGGGTGGGGCCCACTGCGATGTTGTGAGAAATATACCTCGTCCATCCATTTTTTGAGCTCATTTTAAGACGAGAACAAAAATGAGGTGGTTCCAAAACTCAAGTGGGCCACACAAGAGGAAACATCCATCCGTTTTTCAAGCTCATTTTAGGACACGAGTTCAAAAACAATGTGAATCTAAAACTCAAGTGGGCCACACGAGAGGAAACATTAGGGATTCAGTGAGCACGTTGAAACAATCTTATGGCCATAAAAGTTTGGAATCAGGTTGTTTTTTTTTTTTTTTCACTTCATCCCAGTGGGATTGATCTTATAAAGGGTTTGGATGGCATATAAACATCAAGGTGGAGCTCAAGAAGGTTTCAACAGTAGGAATTTCTTTATCGAATTTTCCCTCCTATGTGATTCACTTTAGTTTTGGATCCACCTCATTTTTTGTGGCACGTCCTAAAATGAGCCAGCGAGCTAGCAAAATGGATTGACAGAATGGATTTCTCACAAATACTACTGTCTTCCCACACCCAGCATCCTTGGGCAGGAACTCGAACATTATCCACCTGCAAGCCCCCCACTCACCCCAGAGCCAAGAGCCAACCCAAAACCCAAATCTGCCCGAGTCTAGGTTCTAACCAGACCCACTTTTTCCTTTCTTTCTTTTCTTTTTTGTTTTATTTTTCTTTCTTTGTCCTGGACCGGACCTAGACCGGACCCAAATTTTAATTTGTTTAGTTTGTAGCCAAACGTCCAACTGATTGGGTCTGGGACCCTCTTACCCAATCCGAACCATTTGTATTCCTGTCTCTAAAACTCATGGTTCCAACATCCCAAAATCACAATACAAACACATGAAAGTGCCATCCACAACGTACCCCTGTAATATGACATTACCAGCCAAACATCCCACCATGTTCCAATATCATGGCATTCCATGGAAACTAGTATCCAGAACTTACCTATGCACATGATCACATGAAGGAGACACAGGCGCAGCAGTTCAATGTTCATGGAAGAGAAATCTGATGGCCACTCTCTCCCTCCCAATCATACCTATGATCTGGGTCAATCATCTGGTGGGCTTGTGGTGGCCCACAAGATCATCATGACATGCATGAATAGTGCACGGTCATAAAAGATTGGCCAACGGACCATATTTGATACACTTGATGCCCACTTCTGAAGGACCCACACGGAGGGCTCTGATCTCACACATGCTTGTGGGAGAGTTGGATCAAGACGGTTACCTTGGCCGTGCCCTCATGCAAACATTCTACCAACATACATTAATATATGAAGAGGGATTATAAAGAGGACTCGGGGAAATTCACACTAAACATGGTTTTTTTTATTTATTTGTGCAAGTGTGGCCCATGGTTCACTGATCCAGACCATCAATCCACCAGCCCAACCATGGATGGATTATAACCCAAAAATCTCCTCAACAAGGCCCAATTCCCAAGATGTGGCCTGAAGATAGATGGTTAAGGGCGTGTTTGGCTGGGCGGATTGGAAGGGATTGAATGGTATTAGGGTGGATGGCATCACTTTCAAGGTAATGATTGCATCAGTGGATTGGTGCAAGATCCATGGGATTGCTATCTCTGGATTAGATCACCGAGTCTGTTTGGCACACCCGTCCAATCTCGGGATTGCACCTTCCAATCCCTTTCATACGTCCAAGGCAAAATTGAATGAGATTAGGGTGGATTGGATGGATTTTAAGGTAATGATGGTGATGTCAGTGGATTGTTGGCAATCCCATGGGATTGCAATATCCCGGGATCAGAATCCCGAGTCTGTTTGGCACGCCCAGCCAATCCCGGGATTTACCTTCCAATCCCTTCCAATCTGCCCGGCCAAACAGGCCCTAAGATGAGAAAATTAGAGTTATGATCCACATTCAATTGAGAAAAAAGCCCTAAGATGGGTAGCTGGAACTGGAACTCTCCAACCTGGAAGAATTTTTGCACATGGTCAATCCACAGTGGGACCCAACAGACCAACAGTCTAGATCTATGAATCATGGACCTTACTTGCACAAACTTATAAAAATCCTCAACAACAAGAACCTAATCAAATGGACCCCACCTCCAAATAATCAAATGGATCTTCCAAAAATCCATTTATATCTCATTCATACATCAAAAACCCTCATCAAAATGCATGGATCACAACCATCAAAATGCATGCAACAATCATTTCAAAGTCACATACCAAAATCCAAAAAAAGAAAAAAAAAAAGAAAAAAACAGAGACAGGTTGATGAAAAGGACAAACAAAACTCACATATCTCACCGTTCAAGCACCAGGGGCTGCATCCTTCACCTTGCTCTGCAAATATCCACTATACTCCCTTGCATAGTCCTTCATATGGCTAGCCGTGTCAGCAATCCGGCTCCTCGCATAGTCCACACGGTCCGAGCCGGGCGGGTGCCACCCCCTAACGTACTTGTACGTCCATGAGACTCCTGCCAAGGCCACGAAAGCCATCGTGCACATCGACAAGAAGCCAGCGATGGCAATGAAGAGAACGGTCCCAGCTGGGACCCATATCGGACTGGATAGGATGATCAACGGCGTAAAGAAGATCAGAGCCAGGACAGTAGCGGTGAGTGTGAGGCCGGTGAGAAGGAGTAGGATCCCACCCGAGATTATGAGTGTCAAGAACCCGACTACTTGGGTTGAATTGGGTGTTTGGCCATGGAACCTCCTGAGGAATGCAGACCCTGATGGGTTTCTGGTAACTGGGCCTGGGCTTCTGGTAACTGGGCCTGGGCCAGGGTGACGGTCTGTCATTGCTAGAGGCTGTTGGAGAGGGAGAGATGGAGAAAGAAAGAGAGAAGGGGACTGAAATTGTTATAAAAAGATGGATGTTTGAGGTGGCCTTGACAGATGGGAAGAGAAACAACATGCAAGGCTACAAGTGGGGACGCGGATTCGGTGGATCGGGGGAACTCCTGATGTTGGTGGATCCGTGACTGTGGAGCCCATCTTGATGTATTTAGGTTATATCCACACCGTCCATCCGTTTTTAAAGATCATTTTAAGACATAAGGACAAATATTAAGAGGATATAAATCTCAGGTGGACCACAAAAAAGGAAGAATTGTTGATTGAACAACCACCGTTAAAAACTTCTTGGGGGTCTTTAAAGTTTTGGGTCAACCTGATATTTGTGATTGCCCTTCATCCATGTCTGTGTGACCTAATCAACATTTTGGATGGAAAAATAAAATTACGGTGGGCACTAGTTAGTTTTTAATGGTGGGAGTTCAATCACCGATGTTTCCTATGGTGTGGTCTATCTGAGATTTTAACATACTTCTTTCTTGGGTCATTGCCATAAAATGATCTGGAAAAACGGATGGACGGCGTGGATATAAACAAATACACCAAGGTGGGCCCAATAGCCACGGATCCACCGAATCGCGTCCTACGTCCACACAAGTGGATGTAACTCACTTAGGAGTATAATTAGAATCGGTAGAACCGGATTCTCTTCATGTCACATTTGGACCAGTACATTGTCATCTGAGACCGTCCATCTAGTGGGCCCTATCATGGATGCAACACGTTCTATAAACACACTGGCTATAAGAGATTCCTACCCATATTTTTTCTTGAATGATTTCTTGATTGGACCTTTGCTTTGAAGGTTACTGATCGGATGGCTAGGATCGTTCGATCTTTCTATGTTTCATCTTCTGCAAGCGAAACTGACACGTGTAGGGTGGAGATATGGCTCTTCCATGTCCCGGCTCTACCGCGTGTACCGTTTTACTTCCCTCGGAGTTCGGAGCCTTGGGTTGAGCAATGACCTTTTCTTTTCTTTATTGGAATGGAGCTGAAAGAGGATTAGGTGCGGCCCCTGTCTCACCAAATACGGTACGGCCCTTAACTTGGGTCGACTATGATGTATTTATTCTGTATCCACACCGTCCAACCGTTTTAAAGATAAATTTATAGTATTATTTAAAGAAATAAGCCGATCTAAATCACATGTGGACCATACTACAAGAAATAGTGGTGACTGACCATTAAAAACTTTTTTTCGGACACATAAGTTTTGTATCAAGCTGATATTGGTTTTAATACTTCATCCAGATCCGTGTGACCTTATAAACAGGTTGGATTTAAAATAACCATTAGAAAAAAATTATTTTAGACCATATGAAGTTTGTAACGGTGGAACATTCAATCACTACTATTTCCAACAGTATTATCCACCTGAGATGGTTTTTTACCTGATTCATTATCATGTTTACGTCATAAAATTATCTGAAAAAACGTATGGACGGAGTGGATATAGAATGGATGTATCAAGATGGGTCCCACTGTAAGTGCTGCGCCGTGTTGGCTAAGGCCGGGGCCGCACCGAATCCGCTCCCAGCGGATCTAGGGTCACGTGGGATGCACGTGACCAGAGACAGGTTGCTGCGATGCTACTACGGTCCCCATTGCGCGTTCGGTGTTTTTGGCTTGTACAAGCGCGGCCAGCAGTTCACTGATCGAAACCGTTGGTATGGTTGGCGTTGTCCCCGATGGGCCATGTTCCAATAATATCCACGATCGAAAGATCGTAACCATCAATTTCATGCCAGTCAGTGTTTAATATGGGCCACTTCAATTTCATGCCAATTCGTTTTGAATATGGACCACTTTTGTATCTCTTCTCAGCTCATACGTTGAGGGCCACAGAAATGGAAAGTTTTTGAGTTCTCAATTGAAACTATTTTTTAGACATGATCGGTCCATCCACAAAAGTAAGATGAAATCCGATTAATGGTCACGATCACTGGACGATGGGCCACTTGTACGGAATGAAAACCAAAGGAGCCAACGCATTAAATTATTGATTGGACCTAATCTATTTGTGTGACTTACCTCAGGAGTAGATCATCTTATTTTTTGTGCTAGGCATGTTTATGGTAGTTCCTAGTTCCTACCCTTTTCATGAGTCGGATGTTCCCCACATTTTTTAAATGAAAATGTTGTTGTATGGTAGACTAAAAATGTTAGTGGTTAGATACTATCAATTTTTTTTTAATAGATGGTAATTTGCAATTTAATCGAGTACAACATTACATTTCACTGAAAATACAATCAGGATTGTAAAGTTGCAAATGAACGGAGAATATATTTCCGAATAAGAAAAGGTATTTATAATCTAAAGAATGAACAATTGTAAATATGCAGTATAATGAGAGGAGCAATCGAGAATAAACTATATAAATATGATTGAATATTGCATTTTAGCTCCCAAAAGCATATCATAAATCTAAAAGGGTTTATTTAGACAATATGTATTGAGAAGAATTGTAATTATGATAGAATATTGCATTTTTTAGAATAAACTCATGATTAGTAGCATATGTACTGAGATGATCTAATGATATATTCGAGTCATTTATGTCATAAATGGTACTCTATAGGGGTCATAATAAGAATCTTATGCTGGATGGGTGATTAAGGTCATGACTATTTCTAGATGATAAAAAAGAGTGAAAAGTTTTTCTCAATAGCTTGCATTCAACTTAAAAATTCAAAGGTCCATATCATTTTTTGAAACATGATTAGTATCCCAAAGTTTATTATGATAGCACTATGTGTAAGCAGAAATATAAAAAATATGTCAATTTTAAAAATTTTAGAAATAAAATAACCTTCAATGTATGATCATGATCAATTTTTTTTTTTTTTTTTTTTTACTACATATGATATATACATGGAGACAAAGGAAAGCTTATTAAAGATGTCAATTCTCAACTACAAGTGAAAAAAATATTATCATATGACCTCTAGATTTAGTGGATTAGGGCTTTTATGAATAAATAGATTTCTTTATGGCCAGGGTTAGAGAGTAGAAAACGAAGTGTCTAGGACATAGCCTTACACCTATATTTAGAGAATAACTCTAATATTTCTTAAGTTATCATGGTAATAAAGTATATTAGGTTACGACTCTCCTTCCTAATAAAAATAAATAAAATGTAAGCTACATAATTAAATTGAGAAAATTCAATATAAGATCTTTGAGACTACAATCCTCCTCATGGGGTTGACATTCCATAAAATCCCTAAATAGACCATAAATTATTAATCATAATTTCAAGTTGCTTGTCCCAAACCATTGATCAAATCACTCTCACTTGGGCACATTGGATTCCATATGTACATGCACACAAAGTATAATGCTCTGAATGTGATGCACATTTATCTAGTTTTGATATTAAATGTATTTTATCTTTAGATACTTAATGATTAAAACCTACTGAAATACTAATATAGTAAAATAAGAATATTTTCACAATAATTCATGGTAAAATCCAACTGTCTATTTGATCAAGTGGCTTTAACAAGTTTCATCACATTATCACAATTGTGTGATTATCTATAATATTTCTCTAACCTATTTTCAGTGACCTGGTTTTAATTTAATTGCTTTCTTAGCATGCTTGTTATCTAATTGAATATTTGTATATGGCCTTGAGAATGCACACCAAAATAGTGTTACATTATCTTGCCTTTACTATATAGCATAGCGTGATAGGGACACAAAAATCATCTATAAGACTAGCATACTCCACAATCCCTGAACTTGAATCAATCTTTCGCTTGTAGGCAATTGGTTCCATAGCATATGTGGCTTATTGCACATATTACGAATGATTAAGTGTCCATCATCTATGCAATCATCACATGGGATCCATCTGATCAATTAATAATCTATCTATGCTACAAAATAGTCTTATAATAAGTGATTGATTATGAAGTCAATCATGCTAGTTTGTGTAAAATTTTATCCTAATCATTTAATAAATCAAGAGGAGATACGTTTCATATATATAAACATATCAATATGCATCACTCATATTATATATATCATGCAATGGTTTATGTCATGTGAGAACCCGGCCAAGCCTTATATTAGCCACACCTCATCATGAAGGCCAATTTGAATATATATGTGCATACATTATAACAAAATAATTACATCTATACATAAACTCATAGGTAATAAAATCTTAATATAATACAATAGATAAATATATCCATGTGTCAATAATAGTATAATGGGCCCCACAAAGTTTAACATTGAAAAGATGGATATTTATAGGTAATGTGGCCCGCAGGGGTGACACATGTTCGCCAGCCCAAGTCATGACACAAGCAAAACATACTCAATCTAAACTTCCTTACAAGGTTAGCATGCATGTGCACATGTATTTATATCAATCGATTTGCTATTGCTAACTAGTAAAAATACTAAAAATAAGAGAAGAGCTTAGGTGCTCTAGACCTCAGAGCACTGGGAGTGATGGTGCTATAAGTTGCATTTAGATGGACAACCCAACCAATTAATTTGGGCCACCAATCACATATGGATGATTTGAAATACTTGAAGAAGAAAGATTTCCTGTTTAAAAGAACGTATCATTGGCTCAATAGATGAGTGGACTTGCAGAACAGTAGTTGGATGGAATTGATTTCCATCAAGAACTGATGGCTTTCATACTTCAGCCAAAAATTTTATTTTTGGGCCGCACATTATCAAAGTTGGTTTATATGCTCTTTAAAATTTGGAGTCATTTCAATTTATGGTGGCTTTAGTTTCAATTCGACTGCTATTTCCTCCATGTGTGGTTGTAAGGTCTTATTGAATTGCTGCTTGTGGTTAGGGGTGGCAACTGGACAGCTGCCGGCCTTAAGTGGTTGGGCTATTAAACTTGGCCCAAGGGCTAGTCTAATACTTGAAACTTAGGCTGAGCTAGGCCAAGGCTAACAATCAATAGTGTGGAAGATTTTCTGAGTGTAATTATACAATAATCAAACACGGTTTTGTGGAGGTGCATCCAAACAAACAACTCGAACTATATTTAGCTTAAGACCAAGTTCAGTTGTCAAAGATCTCTTTTGATTGTGCATCCAAACGAGGCCAATGCATATGGATTCTTACTCATGCCTCAGTGATAGACTCACAAGAGTTTCAACACGAGGTGATGGGTTTGAGTATCTATTGTAATTAAAAAACTATTGTGGTGTGAATGCGTGGGTGTGCGTGTGTGAAAAGAAAACAAAAACACGAAACAAACCCAATGCATATACTCAAAAGGGAGTTAAAAAATAAAAAATAAAAAATAAAAAAAATTCCAAGCTTGCCTTTTCCATGGAGTTGACATTGGAAAATGAGATGGCAGTTTGCATGGGTTGCATCCAAATGCATTTGTATAAAATTGTGGACCTCTAGGCCTCGAGCAGCTTTTTGGAAAGTGCATCTAAACAGTTTCTAAGGAGGTGTTTGGATCTTAAGTTAGTAGGAAAATCTCATGTGAACTACATTATAGGAAATAGTAGTGATTGACCAATAAGAATTATTTGTGGGCCACAAAAGATTTAGATAAATTTGATATTTGTACTTTAACCTTTCATCCAAGCCTATTAATAACAAATTGGATGGCAAATAAACATTACCATGCGCCCTTGGAAAATTTTAATAGCTGTCATTCAATCAACACTATTTTCTATAGCGTGGTCACACTATTTTTTATAGTATGGTCTGCTATGCTTCATTTTTGGGCTCAAACCTTAAATGAGCTAGCAAAATGGATGGAACGCCTGAATTTACCACACACATCAATACGGCCCCACAGGACTCCGCCCTGTTGGGTGAGGAGGGGGCCATACTTAAGTGGCTCCTCGTGTGCCGTGCGTTTGGAATACAGTGAAGGTGTGCGTGTGTGTCAACACAATTTGGCCGGTGACCCAACACCAGCCAGCTTGCTGGTGTCATAGCTCTGTGGGTCCACCATGATGTATGTATTTTATCCATGCCATCCATCCATTTTTCTAGCTTATTTGGGCTAAAATATGAATGGACTTTGAGTATACAATGAGCTGGAAGAATCCATTGCTTCGACACCAGCGAGCTGGCTGGTGACCTGGCTGATGCTGGGGTCACCAGCCAATCGATGTTCGAGATTGAATGGTCATACATAAGGGTGTGCATCGAGTCGAACCGAGTCGAGTTGGCCTTAACTCAACTCGGCTCGAACACTGGTTGACCTCAACTCGAACTCGGCTCGGCTCGGTCCTCGAGCCTGATTGGCCAGCTCGACTGTTTTGGTCAACAGCTTAGGCTAGCTCGAGCCGAGTTCGAGTCAAGATCCAGCTGAGTTTGCTATTAAGGCATTTCCATAAACACTTGAACTGCAACTTCAAAAATCCATTGTTTTACAAACAAAGACAGTGGTTTTATAGGTGTTTTATCATACACCTTCTAAGTAACATTAATATATATATATATATATATATATATATATATATATATATATATATATATATATATATGAACCAAGAGAAAAAATGTATTTATTTAATGAAATACATAGGCCCAATTTTCACTGATACAAAACTACGGTGGGCCATGGCCTTTCCTCCATTGATTTGCATTTCTCTTTGCTATGGCTCACCAGTCAATCAGTAAAATTGGACCTAAATCATTTCAAGGGTGTCCTTATGCACATAACACGTGTGCAAAGGTGCTCATTGGTGCTCACGTGAAAAGGTACGCAGGTGACCATCTCCCTATATATATATATATATAAGAAGAGAAAAAATATATTTATTTAATGTACATACCTTGCTTGCCACCAGCCAAACCTTCCTTGCCACTAGCCAAACTTTCCTTACCACCAACCACATTTCGTTGAGTCATTTTAAGAAACAGTTGGTGTGTAACATCAATGGCAAGTAATCGAGTCACCAAACTAGTTCGATTCGAGTCGAGTCGAGTTGGGGCCTACTCAAACTCAAAAAATCAACTTGACTCGGCTCGAACTCAACTTCGAACCCAGTCAAATAGGACTTTTTCGAGTCGAGTCGAGCGAGCTGACCGAGCTAGCTCGATTCGCGTACACCCCTAGTCATACCTACAGGCGTACGGAGGGCCATTCGCGTTAATTCGTCCCAGACAAGGGAGCGGGTTAGGTGCGGCCCGCCTAACGCAAAACGGTGTGGCCTTTACCGTGGGGCCCACTTTGATGGATATAATCTATATCCACGCCGTACATCCGTTGTGCCAGATCATTTTAGGACACAATCCCAAAAAATATTTAGATCCAAATCTCGGGTGGACCATACCGTAGGAAAAAGTGGTGATCGACTGTTGAAAACCTTTTGTGGGTCACAAAAGCCTTGGATCAAGCTGATATTTAAATTTTCACTCCGTCTACTTATTCTTGAACTTATCAACCGGTTGGATGGAAAATTAAAATTACACAAAAAAATTCGGCGGGCCTAAGGAAGTTTTTAATGGTGGGGCATTCAATCACCACTGTTTCCTATGTATGGTCCACCTAAGATTTTCATCTGATTCATTTTTTGAACTCACAGGATAAAATGATCTGGCACAACGGAGGATATAGACTACATACATCAAGTGGACGCTCCGTAATGGCCGCACCGGACGTGGATTGGCTACTGACAGGTTAAGCAGCGAAACTCCTACTGAAGTGACGTCACCAAGTTCTGTGGGGCTACACCATGATGTATGTGTTGTATCCACACCGTCCATATATTTTAAGAGATCATTTTAGAGCATGATACAAAGAATGAGGTAGATCCAAGGCTGGAGTGGACCCCACTGCAGAAAACACAGGGGAGAGTGATGCCCAACGTTGACTGTTCATATGTTAACGCAGACACATAAGAAGGGAAAACACAAATATCAGGTTGATCGAAAACTTCTGTTGCCCTTAGAACTTTTTAATGGTGGACGTCACTCTCCCCACCGTTTTCTGTGGTGGGTCCACTCGAGATTTGCATCTGACTCTTTCTTTGGATCATGACCGAATATGATCTCTCCAAATGGATGAACGGTGCGGATACAAAACATACATCATGGTGGGGCCCACAGAACTTGGTGACGTCTCTTCAGTGAGTCTCGCTAGGACGCGGATTGGCTACTCCCCCTGACACCAGCCCCGGAGCTGGTGGTCGGTGCTCTGTGGGCCCACCATGATGTATGTGTTTCATCCATTCCGTTCATCCATTTTTAAAGATCATTTTAGGGCTTGATACCAAAAATGAGGTATATCCCAGTCTCAAGTGGACCACATTACAGGAAACAGTGTTTAATGAACTTCGACCATTAAAAACTTTTTGGGGCCATAAAAGTATTGGATGAAGTTGATATTTGTTTTATCCCTTCATCTGGGTTTTTATAACCTAATCAACGGATTGGATGTCAAATAAACAGTAAATCGGGCCTTAGGAGGATTTAAATGATGGATATCCACTCACTATTTTTTTTCCTGTGGTGTGATCCACTTGAGATTTATCTCCCTCCCATTTTTGGTATCAAGCCCTAAAATGATCTTTAAAAATGGATGAACGGAATGGATGAAACACGTACATCATGGTGGGGCCCACAGAGCACCGACCACCAGCTCCGGGGCTGGTGTCAGGGGGAGTAGCCAATCCGCGTCCGTCTCGCTAATTCGCGTCCGGCCTCACCTAATCCCCTCCCGGAAACGGATTGGCTACTCCCGCTGACACCAGCTCCGTGGCTGGTGTTCGGTGCTCTGTGGGCCGCACCATGATGTATGTGTTTCATCCATTCCGCTCCCCCAAGCAAGTGTCATTTTCCAGATTCCCCATCCATAAGACGGGCGCGAAATGCACATTTTCCATCGCGTTTCAGCTCCAGTTAGAAAAAATGGCATTGGTTGTTTATCCTGTCTCTTCTTCTCCATCTATTCTCCATCGAAACCCTAACAATATCCTTCTCAGAAACCCAAATCTCCTTCGATTCTGCTGCAGAAAAGATCGCAGAAGAGATCGAGCTCCGTTCATGGCAGCCTCCTCTGATCGTCCCCCGAAATCGACGAAGCTGGTGACTTTTTTAGGTAAAGGAGGTTCTGGAAAGACTACTTCTGCTCTCCTAGCCGCTCAGGTACTTTTCTCCTCGAAACTCAGACTTTGATATCTTCGTTTTTATCGATCTAGGGTTTCATGTTCTTGGGTTGGATTTGAGATCGACCTTGTCTTTTTATTTTTATTTTTGAACTGAATTGTTGATTATTTAGTGTATTAGCGGCATTATCGATTTCAATTCTGTTTCAATATCTAGCTAGGATTTGGATTTATCTGCTTTGATATCCAGTTGAAGTTGGTTACGGTATGAATTAGCTATACAGAAAGGGAGTGTTAGCGGCACTTCTGCACTGTAACGGAATCATGGGCCCCATTGTGGATATGGCATAGGATGAAACCATACTGATCAGATGATCTTAATTATCTAGTCTCAGCTGTTCAATTTGGACTGCAGACAGTTTTCTCTTTTATTTGTGCATTTGATGACCATCGATTGGACGGTGAAGATCATTTGAAAGATGTCATTTTGAGCAATGCTCCATCGATAGTGGGCCACGATTAGGACAATTTAGATTGAAGTAGATTGCATGTCACTCGCTGCTAGTCACAGTAAAAGTTTCAAGGAAGCTGATTCAGTGATTAGTGAAGTCAATGTCTGAGAAACAGATCCAGTGGAGATGGACAATTTTACATGTACTTACGTGCCATTGATGCTCCCTTATGGTGTGAGGCAGCATGTTTAGTGTCAAATCCACGGCATGAACAGCTGTGACCGAAATTTCGGAATCTGGCAAGTGACTCGAGCATGGAACAACAGAAACCTCTGGAAATGGCAAATCTGTGTACAACTCTAGCGACGATCAAGCCCACCTTCAAAATCAAAGAACAAGAGAAAGGAAATCTACCCTCTTTTTCTTCTTCATATCTCCCTTAGAGAGAACTCTAGTTCTATTCATTCAACATTGACAATCCAATAACAATCCCTTACATGGCTTATATAATAATAGCATTCTCCAAATCTCCCAAATCTAGAGATTCTCCAAAAGAAAAATAAATAAATAAATAAAATCTCTCGATGACAATTGACAAACATGAAACACCTTCTAATTAAGGATTCTTAAAAGAGAAATCAACTAGGTTTTGCTAATTGTAGACATTTCAAAAAGGAAAAGAATTATCTCTACTAACTATGCACTACTAAATGCAGTGTTTTAAATAGCTACGCTATGTAGCATGTAGCGTAGCCTTAACCTACATACTCATGAAAGTAACTTAAGTCGCATGTAACCTATTCAACATTATAATTTGCATACGTTACATACTATATAGACTACGTTACACGCTACATGGCTCACATTACAAATTATTTTTCACCACAACATTAAAATAAATTAATGTTTTCAATGATTTGCTACAATTTTCTTTTTTTAATTTAAAAAAAGTTAATCTTTTCAATGCTTTTAGTAAAAATAATGTAAGTAACAGTATTAATCAGTTTTGTTGCTCTTTCTCTACCTTTATACTTAATGATTATCCTTTCCTATTACTTTAGGTTGCGCCAAACGTCATGAAATTTTGTTAAATTTCATTATTAATCAGCCTAATTTTATGAATATCATGAAATTGGTGCAACCAAGCTCATTCTTGATTAAAAAAAAATCTAGTAGCATGTAGCTTATGCCTTATGCTATGTAGCTTATACCTCACACTATGTAGCTTATAACTCATGCTATGTAGCTTATACCTCATGCTATGTAGCTTACACCTCACACTTTAGAAGGGCATATACCACGCTACATGCTATTCACTATTTAAAACACCACTAGTAATTATAGACATGCAATAGATAAGAACCAAGAGAGAATCTCTCAATAAAAGGTCTAATAAGAGAATGCCTAGAGAGAGATGAGAGAAGATCCTCATCCCATCCTAAGCTGCTGTGTGCCACATGTCCATGAAAGGTGGGGATTGCACATTGCTTGCCAACTGTTGATGTACCCCGGTCGAAGCATGATGATCCACACATGATTCCACATGAAGCTATACCATTGATTTTGTTGATTGTGCCACTGATGATCAAATGGTGAAGTGAGTTATGGGCCCAATTTCTGCTGCATTAGACTCCCATGATTGAAAAGTACTCGTCCTTAAGTCTCGTTTTCTAGAAGTCTGTATAACACCATATATCATATTGCTGGAGTTGAGTGTGACGTACCTCATGGGCAAGAAATGCAATTAAGTTTGCTTAAGGAATCCTTCTCACAACTCATCTTCAAAAGGCTTTATGAAAGGCAATGGTGTTGCTGTAAACTCATCGGACTTGGCCTTAACAATCGCAATGTGCTCATCCAAATAGGCAAGAATGAGAACAACTGCATTCAACTGACTCTCTTCACTGAGAGTCATGCCAACTTCCTTTGGCCCTTTGTCGAAGATTGGATCTCCAATGGCATTGTGATTCTCAACACCTTTCTTATTGAAAATTAGATTTGGAATGATGTTCATATACTCATGTTCCTTCTCAAAGATTGGAGCTGCGTTGAGATCCAACTCGTTAACATGTACATCAGGCACCACTTCATGAACGATTACATCTAAAAAGTTTGTGGGATCTCAATGTCGATGCAAGGGCCAAAGTCTTCCACAGTTTTGTCCATCAATCGTTAGACGACACTTGCGGGCTAATGGCTTCATGACCAATGTGGCTCAATCTTTAGGTGTCAAGTCGCTCTATTTGCAACACAATCTCATTTACTTGATGTTGTAGCATTTGAGCTTGATGAGTTGGGTCAACTTCTTGATTATTTGCTCTATGAGGTCATTCTTCTTATCTCTTGTATCAAGAGTATATTGTCATCAACCCCTAACTTGTGGGACCAAGGAGATGTATGGTCTTGATTAGTTTGACTTGGAAGGTTGTCATGGGATTATTGATGATTTGATGGCTTTATGAGATAAGGTGCATGCTTTTGTTCAGATGGTATTTTGTTGTGGTATAAAGGAAATGGAAATTGTCTGGATTAGGTAACCTAGATTATGCAATTGATAGAACATGCATGCTCTAGGCATCAACTGATCATCATGAAAAACTTCAGTGATGTTAAGGCGATCCGTCAAATACTCGTAGAGGATAGATGTGACCAACCCTCTGTAGTGCTTACATGATGCTCGGCGAGCGCAATTGTAATTCATCAAGCCTCCTCAGAAATTTGCACGAGCTATACAAATTTTGAACACTTGGCATGCATCTCTACAGGTATCCAACCTTTGGAGAAACTTGGGCTAATAATGCAACCTGTCAAATGGAATGATTGGATCTCCAACAGTCTCCCTCTGGTGACCTCAGATCTGACTAGGTAATAAATCCAACCTGTTGTTCACCAGCAATCAAACTTGCTCTGCTTAAATTAAGCAAATCTGTGCGGAACTCTGATAATTTCGTGCTCTGTTTGTGGATCTAACAATTTTGTTAAATGGTCAACAAGCACAATCTCTGTAGAAATCTGTGCGAGTTAAGCAACTTTTTGAACCCTTTGCATGCATTTCTACAAACACCCAACTTTTGGAGAAACTTTGGCTAATTTTGCATCCTGCCGAATGGAATGATTGGAACTGCAATAGGCTTCCTTCAGTAACCTTGGATCTGGTTAAGCAATCTGTCATATGCCAGCTATCAAACTTGCTCTAAATATGAACTGAAGCAACACAGGTACCTGCTGAATCCACAGCAAGACCAACTACAATCGAAGTTTTCGAATTTGGTAAACAACTTGAGCACTGAAGAACATAAACCTCTGAAAATGTGCAATCTAGCAATGGTTGAAGAACCTAAATTCAAAATCAAAGAGCAAGAGAAGGAATGCCCATTTCTTCATCTTATTCTCTCATAGAGAACTCTAATTTTATGCATTCAACATCAGTAATCCAATAGCAATCCCTTAGATGGCTTTTATAGAAAATAATCTTCACATCTCCTAAATCCTGAGACTACTAAAAAAAGGAGAACAAACTCTCTTAATGACACCTTACTAATTGAGGACTTGTAAAACAGAAATCAATTAGGTTTGCTAATAGTAAACATTTCAAAGAAGGAATATATATATATATATATATATATATATATATATATATATATATATATATATATATATATATATATATATATATATGTGCTTCTAATTATAAACTCTTAAAAAATAGGAACCAAGAAAGAAGATCTCTCAATTAAAAAAGTCCAACAAGAGAATATCTTAAAAAAATTATGAGAGAAGGTCATCTTCCCATCCTAAGGCTTGTATGTGTCACATGTCCATCAAAGGTGGGGTCCACATGATTAGTGTCCAGCTTTTGATGCCCTTTAGGGTCATAGATGATGATCCGCACATGATTCCCCATGAACCTTGATTTTAGGGAGTGAGATGAATCTTGGGCCCAAATGCTGCTGCATCACAGAGTCACAATGTAGCAAACTCGCACTACAATCACTATTTCAAGCAAAGATAACGATTTTGACTATGAGTGTTGCCAATGGGCCAGGCTTGGGCCAAGGAAACTCAAATTTAGGCCTGGCCCGCCTAACCTGTTTAAAATTGAGGCTGAAGCAACTCCAGGCCCAGCACATTGACAGCCCTGATTTCCATTGCATACAAGAGAGCTAATCAAGCCATTTAAAAATGGTTTCAAATGAATACTGCTGTGCATATGATCAAGTTGATATGCTATTCTGATTCAATCAAAGAAAATTTTTAATTCAGAACAATCATGTAATCTTTCTTTTCGCTTCTTTTCTTTGAATTGCTGTGAAAAAAATCATGTAGATCCACCAAGGTTCGTGTTTTCTATTTCAAGATCCACTTTTGTTTTCGAATTCATGCTGTGACTGCTTGATAACCATAATCAAATTCACCTCATTTTCTTGAATTTTGAACTAGCACTTTGAGAAATGATAGAGGTAGACCCCTTGCACTGAAAAAAACAAAAAAGACACCTGCACCAGATAGAATGTCTATCCCTTTCTCGATGGAAGGTCCTCACTACATATACCAATTATGTTTACAAGTTCTTCCTATTCTTTTCTGTTCTTTCTTTTTTACTTTCTTTCATCTTTTTGGCTTAGAATGACACTGAATTAATTTTTAATTCTCAGTATTATGCAAAGCTGGGATTGCATACGTGCTTGGTCATACATTCTCAAGACCCAACTGCTGAATACCTGATGGGCTGCAAGATTGGAACTTCTCCTACGGTATTCGGTGACAATCTTTCGGCTGTTAGGTTAGAAACCACCAAGGTATGCACTTCTGGCATTTTCTTCTGCTTTGACTCCTTTTGAGTTAATATGTTGAATGGGTATGGACTCAAATGGGATTTATTTATCTATTCATTAACTATAGATGCTTCTTGAACCTCTCAATCAAATGAAGAAAGCTGATGCTCGTCTTAATTTGACCCAAGGAGTTCTTCAAGGGGTGGGTATTCAAAATTTTATTTTCATTAGGTTAGAAACAGTAGGGCTTCCATTTCAATTTTTCCACGTCTGTAGAAGGACGTAACACAGCTCCGTTTCTTTTCTTTGTAGAGGGCTTTGTTTATGCATCTTATCATATGATAGGTGGTGGGAGAAGAGCTTGGGGTGCTACCCGGGATGGATTCAGTTCTTTCAGTTATAGAGATTGAGAAACTTCTAGGATTTCGTGGAGGGGCTGCGGGTGGAAGAAATAACTCACGAGAAAAATTTGATATAATTGTATATGACGGAATTAGCTCTGAGGAGACATTACGGATGATTGGTGCGGCTGAGAGAGCAAGGTAGGGCCTCTCTATCTCCACATTGACCTGCCCCGTTTACCATTAGATTGTACCAAGAATGACATGTAAACATCTGCAGATGGTATCTGAAATATTTCCGGAGCATAGCTGAAAAGACCGATCTTGGGAGGTTGACTTCTCCTTCTCTCATGAAACTTGCAGATGAGACTCTAGGGTTCAATGGTGGGTCTGGCATGGATGTGGGAACAACTGCACAAATATGGGATGATGTAGAAGGAATTCTAGAGGTATTACTATTGTTACATACCTCTTTCCATTCAATATTTTGCCTGTCAGTTGTTATATTTACTAATCAGCTGTCATTATTGGCTTTATGTTTTGCAGAAAACATCAGCTGCATTCACTGAACCATCGAAGTTCAGCTGCTACCTTGTTATGGATCCAAGCGATGCAAGATCTATCACTTGTGCATTACGTTATTGGGGATGCGCGATCCAAGCAGGAGCACAAATTTCTGGAGCCTTTGGTTTTGCTCTGGAATCATGCATACGGTCAGTGGAAGCTGCTCAGAAGAAGATTGCACCCCTACCTTTTGCGCTTCTGCCATATGTTTCAATGGATTCATCTGTAGATTGGAATGCAACCCTCAAAGTTCTTGGTAAAAGTGCACAGAGCCTCCTTTCTATGGCAGGCAACTGTTGCCAGTCATCAGTCAAATTCAACCACGCCCAGAAGTCAGTGACCCTTTTCATGCCAGGCTTTGATAAGTCAGAAATCAAGCTATTCCAAGTATGTCCATGTCCTCTCATTTAAGAACTTCATCTTCTGAAATCATGTATTAGAATACTAGTTTTGGTGTGTCCAACTCAGTCTGCACGAAGTCCTAGGATGCCAATCTTACTATGATCTGGACAGGTCGTATTGATTATTGAGTTGGTCTGGATACATGCGATAAGAGATGAATCACACACAAATTCATCTAGTTGGAATGAGTTGCTAGGAATTCATCTGATGCAGGACTCTTTTCTGGATTGGGCCCTTGAATTGTCTCTACCAAGATGACTTGGTATCTTGATGATATTCTAAACCATTCTCAGGAAATCCCATACTTCCTAATGTCTTTCTACCTGTTATTATTATTATTATTATTATTATTATTATTATTATTATTTTTATACATTCGATAGAATGATCTATTGGGCTGGGATAAGGCTATGATGATCATCATGATGATATAATGGTTTATTGAAAGTAAGAGTATAATTACGGAAATGTACTCCAATGTTATCTACTGCATAGAAGTAGAATCTCATATTATCGTTGGTCTTAACAGTAATTGATTATTTTCAACAACATTGGGATTAAGTCTAGCGGGCCCCATGGCCTCCACTTCTGATTTGCTTGCTGAAGTGGTGGTTTCCTCCACTCAATTGCTGTTATGAAAGTTTTGGAAGCAAAAGCAAACACACCCAAATTTGCAATTAAGTGGGAAAAAAATGCTCTGCTTTAGTGCAGCAAGTCTAAAGTAGACGGCACAAGGTCTGCCGATTAGGCTTAATCCTGATTTTGCAGGATCCCCTCCCCAAATGGACTGTTATCTAAACTGTTTCTTCTTTCTACATCACTGATCACTACATTTACAGAACGTCTAATTCGTGATTCAAACTGAGAAACTGATCTTGCCTTCATATTCCTCTCACATCAATTCCACATTCTTCTCTCCACGGTGTGTTTCAATATACATCCATAAACATAGAGAAATAATCCAATGCTTTGATAACAGTAGTCATGCCATCATGAGATGTGTTTTGATGTGTGGGGAGTCCACTCAATTGATCTGGATTATACACTATGGTTGAGCCAAGTCTTCACGTTCCACTCAACAGAAATCCTAGCGATTTGGCAATCATAATGATCCAATGAGTGACCTACTAAATCGACATTCAGGATTGTGGGGAATGGTGGATCCAATCATCAATCTGAACCATTTTTTTGGTATAGCCTCATAAAGATTGTTTATGGTTTCCAAAGAATCACTTCCGGATCCTAACCATCCTATTGGTGGTTTAGAGGGCCAACAATAGGATAGAGACATGGTGACCCATGAAGTGCGTGCTTGACTGAACAGATCAATTGATTGAACTGTCAAATGCATCCAAATGCAATTGTAGCACTACACGTGCATTGCTAGTATAATCTCCAAACTCCTCAACTACATGATCCCCATGAATGGATGTGTTTTACCTGCAGTATTGGGTCTCTGCTCAGGATTGTGATTTTTTAATATAGGCTGTTGATTTTTTTATTTATTTATTTTTTTTTTTTTAACTTTTGGATTGTAAATTGCAGTATAGGGGTGGGTCCGAGCTGTTGGTGGAAGCAGGGGACCAAAGACGTGTCATCTGTCTGCCTCCCGGGATTCAAGGAAAGGTGGGTGGTGCCAAGTACAGTGATAGAAGCCTTGTAATCACACTGCGGTAGAAGATTTTGTAGATTACTCAGTGTCGACATTTTTTACCAAGCAAACATACCAGGTCTGGCTTAGAGAGAGCTCATGTACCATGTGCGGCAGTGGTGGCCTGACCATAGCATATATTATTGCAGTGTCTTCAACAAAACTTTTTCCTGAAGAGAAGTCATTGAGCTCTTTCTAGAAGCTGCAAATCTATTGTAATGTAATTGCAGGTGAATTATTTAGGTCCTCGAATGGAGGTAGGTGTTCTCCGATGTTCATCAATATCATCCATCATGCCCCTCGCCCTTCAATTTATAGTCTGCCTCTTCGATGAGGTTTACTGCAAAATCTACACCAATTACATGCCCCCAAATTCCACCCTAGTTGAGTTTCCAAATGTTAGGGCCTGTATGGCAGAGGCCTAAAAATGAAATCATCATTCATACTAGAGAGGATTTGAAAGAAAATGGGTGAAATACTTTTTTGAACTCCCCGGAGAGTTGCACAGGTAAACAAAAGCACCGTTAGATACATGTCTCCCATACATGTGTCACACTAATGATTCTCCAAAACAATCTAATTATCAGCTACATCACTAAAATCACACCATTGTGATCCTTGCGCTTTTAGCTCACCCAAGGCTTAAATTTTTCTCCTTTTTTTTTTGGCTAAATTATATATTTCAATGAGCTTATTATATTCATTCGATTAAATATCACATATGTACACTGCTTTAAGATATTAATGCTGATTTGAGATATCATAAACATTCCTATGAATATATTGAAAATTTCTGAGCATTCCAATGGCACGTGCAACACACATGAAGAGATAAAAGAAGAGAGGGATAATGTGACGCGGATTGCCCGGACCCCGTCATCCTCAATGACTTGACACTACGGGGCCCACCTTGATGTATATCTTTTATCCACGTTGTCATTTTAGGGCAAGGGCTAAAAAATGAGGCATATGTTTGGTGACTGGGTTTCGAGGCAATCTGCTGGGGGAAAAAGGAAAGTGGGTGTGGGCTAAAGAAGTAAAAGGGCATAAATAACCTAAAGAAACTACCTTTTCTTTAGCTAATGATAAGGGTAAAATTGTCCAAATGCTTATCAACAAGCAGAATACAAGTTGTTGCATGCTTTTTGCTAGCGAATCTATATTCTACTTGTTAACACCCAACCTTCCATGGTCAAATCCAATGAATGGAGTGCTGCCACTAGAAAAGACATCGTGGACCGATAGAGAGAAATTATTAGGATCAAATGGATATCTTTGATAGAGAGAAATTATAAGGATCAAATAGATACCTTTGTCAGAGACCTCACGCCAGGAGTCCTACAATGCCTGGAGATATATGCACGGTGGAAACTCTAAAGGCGTTCGTTCTTTCAGCGACACGTGGCTAAAGATGCAGGTCACATATATGCAGAGCTTCTAAAGAGCACGTGTAAGCCAATGTAATGCTAAGACGGTAATGCATACCCACACATTGCCAGAGATGATTAGCCACGCACATATGAAAACTTGTTAGTGGTGCGGTAAGAAGGGTAAGCCGTCAGGAATTAGAAATGTAAATAGATACAACAACATACTGGTTGGTTGTAAATTAGAATCATAGTTAGCCAAGATCACTAATTAATCGCCGACTAATCACCTAAGTAAAGGAGAGAATACAAAAAACCACACTTCATCTAAGTCTATAAAAGCAATAGAGAATGAAGAGTTCCGGGCCCTCGCCAATCCAAACACATAAATTTCTTATTAAGCACAATACTGCCTATCTTATCCTTTTCATCTCATATAGATGCTTATATTAGCTTAGCCTAGTTTAATCTCCTAATTTAATCTCTCCACTTCTGTTCATCACAATGCTACAGTAAGTCCAAATCGATTAGTGTAGATTTAGTTTAGCTTCATTCACTTCTATCCAGTGCATCACTATGATAAGTCGGAATTAGTTTAGTTATTTAGCAACGACTTTGTTGTTGGATCCCAAAATTTTAAGTTCTTAGCGATTTCTCTAGGCCACAACCAATCGGCCAAGCTATGACTGTCTCTCAACCGTCCAAGTTTAGATGACCTTCAAACACTCATGGCCTTTTCACCTGGAAGAATTGCCACTATAATTTTTCTTTGCCTTATTAATTTATTGCCGATTGTACTGCACTCTTATTACTTAATAAAATTAACACTTTACCTTATATTTCTTGCTTTTTGAGTATTAGTTTGTTGATAAATGGTACAAGCCATCATTATTGTGGTAAAAGTCCTTGCTTCCAAGGTAAAAAGGTAAAAAATAACTTATACGAAGAACTAACTCTCTCCTTTGCAAATCACCTAATTCCTTAAAATCAACGGTTGAGTAGTCAGGGCAATTTTCATAAATCTTATCCTAATCTAGCTATTGTGATACCGAATGTTCAATTCAAATTGCATTCGACTCTAGCACGCCCAGCAAATACATACATGCAACACACGTGAATGAATCCCAGCCCACCACTAGTGTGGCTATGTCAAGCAGTATCACCCACAATAGCCACCATTTTCATTCCCAAGCCAGTTTTACCTTCATTTGAAATGCCTTACCACGCCCTTTGAACATTAAAAAAAAGTTCTCCATCTTTGAAAAACTAATTACAAGGGCAAAAATGACCAAAAGCTCCTTGCATTATATATGGTGTAGATATAGATATACAGATACAAAATTATATTTTGCTTGAACTGACCTGATAATCGTTAATAACTTGCAACGCCCGATATATCCGATATTTGCTTTGAGTAGGCAGTGAAATATACAGTGGTATTGAAACATAAATACAAATATACAGCAGAGAATGTGAACATACAATAAATATGAATGGGGGGGATGGAAGAAAACCCGTTACGTTTCAATCTTATCGGCCTCTACTGTTTGGGTGGCGTGGACGCGGCTTCTCAACTCTTCAAAAGCGTGCATGCTCTCTGCATCGAAGCCTCCTGCAAACTGGAAAACATTTCCATGCCTGATTTTGAGTATTTTATTACTGATATAACATAATATCATTTAAGCTATCAGACAGTTGCAATAAGTCCGTCAGATGATGGATATTCTTCATGCGGTCATGCCAATATGGCACATCTGTGCAAGATCAGAGGGTCCGTCAGGTGGGACACTCTATGTAGATCTTCTGGTCTAAAAATCTGATAGGTCAACTCATCAGTTGGGCCAGTGTGCCAACCAAATGAATAGCTGGAACATTCTTTTAGCCATGGCACAGTTGTCCAGCTGATGAGTGAACTAGCTTGATCTTGGGCCATTGAATCTACATAGTGTGTCCCACCTCACAGACCACTTGGATCTTGCACATTTTCCATATTGAGAAGTGTTGTCCGGTGGTTGTACGCACGCGAGCAAGGCTCAAACTATCGGAATGCATCATGCCAACAATACAATATAAACGTTTGTTTGGATTTATGGTCATGTACCAAAAACTATTATTTGTATCGGTTTGTATCATCTGTGCATTCCGATACAGATGCATAATGTATCGTCCATGTATTACTCCCCATAATAGGGCCTGTTTGGATTGCAAATCCTCGGTAATGTAATGTAAAAGTGCAATTATTGCAATTTCCTTTACCTATCTCCTGAAAAGTTTGCACTTGGACGATTCTTATGTTTGGTTTATTGTCGCAAAATCATAAGGATGACACTTTTCCATTACTTCAATGTCACGTCATCAAATGCATACACTGATGTGCATGTTTGGATTTGAGATTTCCACTGTAATGCAATGGAAAATTGCAATGATTACAAATTCCTTTTACCTGTCTCCCGAAAACATTGCATTTGACTAACGAATCCGTGTTTGGTTTGGCCATGGTAAAATCAGAATGATTGTATTTTTACATTACATTACTAAATAATTTGTGATCCACACAGGCCCCAAATGGAATTCAACAATGATTGACAACATGGGAAGGAATCATCTCGTTTCAGGAAATTAAATTGCGATACATTCACATGGTGGACCTCCAGTTGATGGACTATCTCTTGGATGGGCCATAGTCCAAATAGCACACCATCAACACAATCTAATCATCGTATTGATGGATTCTTGTATAGGCCATTGCCCATAGCTTTCAGCAACCACATAAAAATAGGCAGTTAATCAGACTGATAGGAATAGAATTGCCCATTCATCCTGATTTAAGGCCATGTCCCATCCAAACTAAACGGACGGTATGGATCGATGGACATTTGCACTAGCTGAAGTGATGATTTTATACTCCACAAAAAGGATCATCGATGATTTTCATCTACAAAGACATCAGGAAGCAGCTCCAAAATTCAAGTCTTCAATGTAGTAAGATTCATAGATCAGGATAATTTGTAAAACAATGTAGAGAAGTCTTCATCAACTGATCGAAGAAATCTTTTTATTAAAAAATGTTAGTTGTTCGGAGCCTTTGAGCACTAAATGAAGATTTTTCTGACTGTGAAATTGTTATCTAATGTAAACCATTCAAAATTTCGAGATTTAGATGGAGAGCAGTAGACTAAATTTACCTGATGAACGCGGAAGGCAAAACGCACGCCTTGCAGAATCAAAAACTCTCTGTTCGGCTCCTTCTCGGGTCCACTCAAAGCATCAAGCTCTGATGCCACCCTCTTCATGTACTTTCTAGCCAGCTGAACGGATGAGAGCTTGATCTGCAATGGGAGACATAGACCACTCATGGGTTGATATAAATCTTATGTTGTAATGGAAACAGAGCTCTTTCATATGTGTGGGAATGCCATTCATGATTTTAGGACATTTTACAAATGAGTAGCAATCCCAAAAAAGGAAATTGTTTTTCTTGCAGCAGTGTAGCCAAACACAGCCTAATATCCCACATAAATTCATCAATACACAAGCTTTTCGTTTCAGCAAGGAAAGGCAAATACATTTTAGATTGAGAATTTTCTGAGCCCAATAAACTGCATGTGAGGTTCACCATTTGATAATCCAGGTCGCTCACAGGGTGGGACCATGGTGGATCGGAGAAACCCAAAAATTTGCCCCATCGAATGATCCAGACTTGTCTGATTCTAAAGCCATTGATTATGGACCATTGGCTGTACTTGTCCATTTCACCAGGTGGACAGGATCATCATAGGCCAGCCAATCGCTTAGATGAACTCTCCCCTTGAGAGAGACCCTCTCTCCCCCTCTCAGCTCCATCTTGCTAGCACAGGAGAAAACCTGTCTAGACTCCAAAGAGAAAATACCATCTCTTTACATTTTATGACATGCCCTAACTTTGAGACATAAGTGAAAAGATCCTTTGCCCTTGAAATGATTCCCCTAACTTAACATTAAAAAAATCGACCATTTTTCCCTTCGAAAAACACTCCTCACCTAAAGCGAGGTGATGGGCTGTTACCCCCAACAGGCCCGACCTTTGTTTGAACAAACATGCCAATTCTCTCAATAGATCATCATATTAATGCTGACCCAGTGGAATTTTAGTAACGAAGTGTACCTTCCCAACAATGCCAGAATCCAACAACCAATTGACTGGAATTCCGAACTCTTTGTACCGTGAAATAGCCATATCGCGGGTTCGTAGAAGTGCATAAACGCTTTGTTCCACCCTGTAAATTAAGATATACTAAGCAATCAGGCTAGAAATTTTGACCAGGAAAGAAGGAAAGAAAGAAAGAAAGAAAAAAAAAACCCATAAATTTTTTTTTTTAAAGAATCAGATCATATAAAAAGATGTGTAGATTTCTATATATGGAGCTCCAACATTGATTAGTGAAGTCATGAAAACTGCTTTGTAGTTATTCAGTCATAGCTATGAGTAAAAAAACACTCACTTTTCAAGCAATGAATACATCTTCTTCAGAGCAGATTCACAGGGAAGTTTAGGATCGTCGATGAAAGATGATACTTGTTTCTCTAACTTCATCAGATCTTGGTATTCAAAAGCCGCCTCCCGTAATGCATCCGCTTTCCCTTCAGGCCAGTCGAAGTGTTTGAGAACTGCACGTTCGTCAACCTACGAGATAGAAATATACTTCAATACTGATAGTGGTTTCAACAGTTTACTTGACTCAGTTGAGTAGGTCGAGTTTCTTCGAGTCTTGAAAGCCATGGCTCATTACTATCTAAATATTAAAAAATTATTGATATTATAGGTAAATTGAGATTCAGCGAGTTTTCTCGAGCTTTGTTGGGTTTTTCTGAGTTTCTTAGTTGAATTGAATTGAATCAACCAAGTCGATTGAGTCTTGATTGAGTCCTGACCAAATTGAGTTCCTTTTGAGTCTTGACCAAATCTGATGTAGAGTGGGTCGCGGACAATTACATGGCAAAGATGGATCAGAAAAGGCCCGGTCGGCGACAGAAGTGATCTGGACCATCAGACCTTAAATCAGGCGTATCTCACAATCCGGGATGAGTTAGCCGACGAAAAATATATGATTTTGGGGTAGAACGAGCTACTTTAGCCAACCAACCCACTACGCCGGGTTGCGACGCTCGGAATTGCGAGAAACCCCTGATTCGATGGTCGTTTCCCTGTTTCAATTTCGTTTTTACTATAAATAGTAAGTTTTAGTTTGCTTATAACTCTTCATCCGTCGGGCTTTAGGAGTTGCGCCCAACGTGAAAAGAGCTTAGGATAATTAGGAGAACGGGTTGGTGAAGCCAAATAGGACACTTACTATTTTTGGCCGAAAACCTTGCGCACTAGTAGACATCACGACCGTCTATAAATAGTAAGTTTACTATTTATAGTAAGTCGCGAATTCTAGGAGTCCTAGTTGTAGTTTGATTCTGATTTCTTTCCTATTGCTTAGTACCCTTATTTAAAGGGTTGTGAACTCGTTTTTATTCATTCATTAATCTATTTCGAATTTATTTAGAATTTATTTCTATTTTCTGCTCTCTTTTCTCGTGGATTCGAGAAAGTCTCTGTGAGGAGTCCAGAGAAGTTCCGTGGATTCGGAATAATTATCCTCTTGAGGAAGACGGTGCTCGACCTCACGTCCTCCCCTGCGTCAAAATCTAGTGAGTAGAGTTTTTTCGAGTCTTCAAACACGGATGTCGAAGATTTTAGAGGTGGGAAACATGGGGAAATGGGTTTCTGCTCGACGTGTTCTCATTTTTGGTGCCACTCTAAATGCCAAGCAGATGGGTTGCACCCACATTGTGGGACCGATGCCAATTCCACAGTACTTCAGAAACAAGTACTTAGTGTTAAATGCAGTTTCTGTGGACGGAGAGCTCGTAATCGTAGGCCTTGCAAACATATGTTTAAATAGCTTGAGTTAAAATGCATACCAAGAAGGAGAGTTCCTCATCCAGCCAATTCACAAATGAGACTAGATCTTCTATATTAGTAAAAGAAGCAGCTCGGACTTCGGTGGCCAACGACTGCACAAAATTGCCTTGCGTCTCCACATCGGCTTTCACCTACAACCAATCCGAATTCCCATTGGAGACTGCTCAACTCTTTTATGGAAGGAGGAGAAAGAAAAATCTACTTACAGCTAAAAGGAATGCTGATCGGTTTTCAATCTCCCCAATCATGTTGCCCCTGGCGTCGGCCACATTGGATGTTGGGGAAGCTATGGAAGTGGGATCTTTCTTAGCTTCACGCTTCATCAATGTCTGATAGAATTCAACCACCTCGGGAGCCCGATGGACTTTATCACCGGTTCCGGACCCTTTTGGTAGACTTCCTGGTGGGGGTGGCGGGCGGGGTGGTGCACCTGGAGGGCCGGGTGGGGGTGGTGGTGGGGGTGCACCTGGTGGCCTTGGAGGTGGGGGAGGTATCCCACCTGAAGGATTTGTAGTTGCAGAGGTGGCTTTAGAATCACTGCCCGATGGTTTCGGAGGCGGCCTAGGCACTCGTGGGGCCCGCTTCTCAATGTGGGCTAGTTTCGTCTTGCTCACCGATGGGGTATCGACCTTATTGTCATTGGGCTGTTCGCTTGAATCGCCAGCAACCAAACTGCTCACCACAACCTTCTCTTTTATTTGAGCGAGTTTCGGCGGTAATGCAACAGGCTTATCTAACTTGGATTTGGAATTCACACCGTCGCTGAATCTCTCCGCTCTTGCTTTATCTGCTTTCTCCTTGATTGCCTTCTCCCTCTCCAAGGCCAGCTTGTGACGGTCCTTGTATGCAGGGTACTTCTCATCCGACACACCTTCAACTGATTTAGACATCACTTGGAATGAATCCGCCACTCTATTCAGTGATTCAGAAGCATCCTGCTCCTTCTCCCCGAATGTAGTGATGGCCACACCATCTCCTGCATTTCTCAGCATCAATGCTTCCAATGGGCCCCTGGACACAGACGATCGATGGCTAATGCTCGTCCTGCTTGGAGACCCACCTCCAAAAGACCTTGCAGGTGATGATAAAGAAGAATCATCCTTGCTTTTACTCCATCTTTTTAACTTTTGAATTAGACCAGTTTTCTTACTCATACTGCTGAATCTGCTAGAGTAGCTATCTATAGAAGCATTGTCTAAATCTTCGCTCCCGGGAGAAGAAGGTTGGGAAGAAATGCAATCGAGATCGGTATCTCCCTGCCCACGTTCAGATCCAGCATACTCTAACATCAGCTGTTTAGCTTTCTCTTGAGATCTTGGGCTTAAGCTCTTGTTGAGCTCACGGGCGGAGATCTTCCCAGCCGGCATTTGGTAGTTCCGGAGCTCATATCTCAAACAAGCATTCACCCAACGCAGATACACCAATTCTTCGACTTCGCTGAATCTGTTCATCTGTAACCCTTCCACTTGCTTCGAAAGGTCTTCGTTCGCATGCCGTAGACTATTGACCTCTTCTCTTGCCTTGGCTACCATTTCACTCTGCAGTATAAGAAAAGATGTAAATGAGATTTTTCCTGTTTACCAAACACGCACGCCATTCAAATTTGGATGATTCATGATCTGACCAAACCAACATTCTTGATTTGGCTCAATGAAAATGTATTTCAAAATAAACCCATAAAACATTATATCACCAGATAGAATTTAGTTTAAAGCTCGGATACATAATCATATCCCTTCATTTTTTGGTCTAAACTCATCATGATACTCAACAGTTAGGATTATCCAATTGGTACAAGCTTTGAGTTATGGTCCATCCATAACCAGGCCACAGTATGTGGGGCCCAGATTGATATAAATGCCATATGGGTATGGTTGATATGCGCCCGATTATTAACCATTATACTTCATTCATGTATGCTATGATTCTCCTATGGATATCACAATGCATCAACTGTCACAATTCTAGCCAAGTGGATCAGTCCAAGCTGGATATGATCAGACTCAAATGACTGTGACCCCGCCGGAGTAACATATTCATGCACAAAAGCACAGATATCTGAATCATTTGAGAATCCAAGGCCATCTTAGAAGCATGCTAGTTTAAACAGTTTTGGATTGAAACCTGATCAGCCTAGGAGTGTTTAGATATTTCGAAAATATGAACGGAAGGGCATTTTGGTCATATTCCTAAATCACAGTCACACTAATTTGTGCAAAATAAGGTTTAATCTGATCATGGAGGGCATGTTAGAAGTGATATCGAAAACCACTGGACTGACAAATCCACCCTTTTTTGTACTTTTGGCAATACAAAAGTACAACTTTGTTTTCTGTCATATCAAAAGTAGACATGTTGGGTGTATTTATCAATCAGGGGCCAGTGAAATAGTGGGTCCACTTTGAGAAAAATCCAAGGCCATTTTGGGCCAGAGAAATGAATGGTTCTTGATGAGTTTAAGTGTAAGCAATGGAATTCTAAGTACTATGAAGATTTTGATTTTAAAAAGAAAAAAAAAATCAAAGATAGATTGGTTTTTAGCAGAAAAGTGATAGACATACGAAATGACAGAAATGCCATGTTTCATGCTTTTGGGGAGCTGAATCCAGACAACAGCTAACTCCACATCAGAAAGAGTCTCACAACATAAAACAGAACGCAAAACAGTAGCTTAGTTGACAAAGGAAACAATAGCAGAACAAAACCACATCAGCATATGCACCAACTGTTTGGTGTATACGCTTCCACAGTGACAATTTATGGACCCAACTCAAGAAGGGCTGTACTTTGAGAAAAAGGTGGGGTCCACTCATCACACTGCCAGATCAGATGGGAGCAAATAGTTTATACACCAAAGTTTAGTGTATTCACCAAACTTCAAACACCCCATTTTGCTGCTCTACCCAGCAATGTACAGGCCCATGTTTAGGTGATGTGCAATCCATTGATCAGGCAGGACTCATCATGGGATGGGTCATGCTCCAAAATCTGCCATATCGAATGGTCACAATCAATGACCGACATTTAATGGGGGGCCAAATCGGACGGTTAAGATCATCCGACAGGGGAGATTTTTGGCACATATTCCATCTCCAGGCCCACCATACTAAACACATTGATCACCAAAAGGTGGGCCCCACGCACACAGTTGGGCAGAACGAAAGCTCCATCTTCTTTTATATATTGTCACCTCTGTCATGTTGGAGAGGGCTGTTATTCTAGCCTCAGCTGCATCCAATTTCACAGTTAATTCCCTCTTCTCATGTTGCAGCTCCTTGTTCCGCCGCCTCAGCTCCACGACCTCCACTTCCAAATCTTTCACAGACTTCAGTTTCTTCTCGAGCTCTGCATCCTTCTTCAAAGCTTCTTCCTCCTTCGTCTGAAGGCTCGAAACTTGTTGTTTGAGCATCAGCAGCTGCCCTTTGGTTTGATTTGCGTCAAGCTGAATCTGCCTTTGTAGTTCTTTGATCTTATTCCTTGCCATCTCAAGATCTTTCTTTACCGAAGCGCCTTGTGAGATTTCTTCATAGAGTTTCTTCCTTTCTGCTTGCAGTGAGTTAATGGTAATTTTCAGCATGTCGATCTCGACCATTTTAATCTTTAGCTGCCTTTGTAACTCCACAACATCCGTTTCTTGCTCCTTCAGGCTGTAGTATTCTAGCAATTCTCCTTCGAGTTTCACTTCCCTCTCTTCCAATTCCTTCACAAGGTTCCGTAACCTTTCTAATTCACTCGCATTGCTCGCTATCTCTGTGCTGTACATTGAACCGTCTTTTGAAGGCTCGGAATTGGTTTTAAGATCGAATTTGTCATTGGGTAGCAGAAATTCTATCTCGCCGGATAGAAGATCTTCGAATTCAGGTAGGATTGATTCTTCGTCATCTAAAAGAGCGTGATTACTCAAGGATGGGCTGATGACACTGCTGATTCTTTTGACCTCTTCCTCCTCCTCTTTCTCCTCCATCTTGCAAGACATAGAACTCTTGTCAATCATTCTAACACAAGGTCTAATTCAGATCGTAAGCTGTGTTTGGATGCACTATCAGATTGAATTGCAATAACTAGTCCATTGATAAATGACCGAATACGTTCCAATTTGAAACTTCCTTTCAGGTTGGGCTTGAAAGGAATGCAACTGCAATTTGAGGGATACTTTCCTCATTATTTATACCCAGGTTATTGCAATTTGGTCATTTCTCAATTAAATCAAAATGGAGCATCCAAATGCAGCCTACTTCCGTGTCTGTGAAGATGAAAAAAACGCATAAAGAGCTCAATGATACATACACGCTCGTCTTCCAGGCTACCATTATCCGCATGCTGCCTGCTCTCCGCTTCTTCATTTCTTTGTTGTTCGAAGCTTTCTTCAGCATTTTCTTTCACAATAAACCCAAATGAAATTAGAAAGAGTCACATAAAAATAAACCAGACGAAGCTAACAGAACCAAGGATTTGCAATAACGTAATTAACCCACTAAAATTTCAGTCAGTGTTTGGACTGCAGTTCAATTCCCAGACGTCTCAAGTCCGTTGCCGGCAATCCACGGATGAGATGAAAATAGGCACAGCCTAAAATCATCACATTCACAAAAAGAGTGGTCCCAAATGGACTGACCATTGGATTCCCGGTCCAACGGTTGGCAAAACACTCATGCATGGTGTTGATTCGAAAACAAGATGATTTAACAAACACCCAATTCACAAATTTGCAGGTATCCAAACAGGCCCTTGTAATCATGGATGTAACTATAAACTAGAATTATCAAGAGCTTATTTTCTGCAATACAAGAGAAATTCTCTCAACGATTTGGAACGGGCTGTACCTGAAGGCTTTCTGGAAGCGGTTGGCCTCGGGCAGTTGACCTGCCTAACTGCATAAGCTGCAATTGAAGCAGCAACCAAGAAGCCTAATCTGACTAACATGTATATGTGAGTGCACAATCCTTATCCTTCACTCATCACCAAAACACCCATAACCAATCCAAAACCAAAAACAAAAATCCAACATAGCATCCAAACACCCACCAATCGACCCAAATTGTTGATAGAGCTCACTCAGACATCCAAATCTCATAAATCAAGACCCCATGTCAAGATTCCAGAAAACCCAATTCAATTCTCAATCTAACAGTGAGAATTATCCCATTTCTACAAGTTTATGCTCTGGAAGTGTTGAAGAGGAGCTGCAGCAGCCACCATAAAAAAAAATAGTGGCTGACCCTCTTTAATGGAATTTACCATGTTGGGTCTATCACTTATTATACAAAGGAATACTAAAAGAATCAAATCGGAATACTGACAAATTCCTCTATATTGGATAGAGTGAGAAAAACCATAACTGTAATTTTCAGGAAAGACAACCACAGCTTTTCTTTTAGTTGCTGGATATGCCTAACCTTTTTGTCAGTGAGATATAGGATAGGTGAGCAAAGGTGGGAAGAAGGGTGCCTTATCTTCTAATTCCCATGCATTAAATGAGGGCCAATTAAACTTGATCCAGACCATTGATATAATGGACCACACCATGGATGGGGGATGCACCCAAGAACCCATACTGGAAGATTCTCTGGCGTTCTATTTTTGGCCTTTTCACCATTGAACGTGGACAGTTTCTTTACTTTGTTTATTAACCGTCGGTTAGGATGTTCTAATGTTGGAGAATTTTTGCACCATCCAACACCATGGTCGGGGCCATCAAATCAATGGTTGGGATCATCTGACCATGGCCCCACATGCATGGAATTAGGAGCCCCAGGAAACCGCGAAAGTTCTGACGCTCAGGCCCTATCTGTTTATTGCGTGGGTGGGCCCCACGCCATGCAAAACGGACTCGGATTGCGTGGTGTGGCACACGAAAAGGACCTCAGTGGTGTGTTGACGTGGCAAAGTTCTGTGGGCCATCATGATATATGTGTTATATCCATACCATCCATCCATATTTCCATATCATTTTTTGTATCAGCCAGATTAAAATTTCAAGTGGACCACACAAAAGTAAGAAGTGGGGATTGACCGTCTACCATTGAAAACTTCTTGTGGCCACAGAAGTTTTGGATCAAGCTGATATTTGTGTTTTCCCTTTCTCCTCGTCTGTGTGACCTTATGAACAGGTTGGATGGAAAATTAACATCATAAATGGATGGACGGTGTGGATACAACGCATACATTATACTAGGGCCCACAGAACTTTGCCACGTGAACACACCACCGAGTCAGTGGTGCGTGCCACACCACGCAATCCGAGTCAAAACAAGCAACTCCCGGTCATTTTGTACTCTCCGCCGTTCGCTTTTTCAGAGCGGATTAGGTGCGGCCCCGGCCCCACCCAAGACGATGCGGCCCTTACCGTGGGGCCCACATTGATTGATTTATTCTATATCCACACTGTCAATCAATTTTTACAGATTATTTTAGGCTATTACCCAAAAATGAAGAAGATCCAATTCTCAGGTGGACCACACCATATGATACAGTGGATTTGGACATTAATGGGCCACAAAGCTTTTGGATCAAGATGATATTTATCTTTTACCTTTCGTCCAGATTTATGTTACCTCATAAACAGGTTGGATGGAAAATAAAAATTAATTAAACTTTAATATGGTCCCAATAAGTTTTTAATGGTAGAGAGTTCAATTACCACTGTTTCTTATAGTATAATCCACCTGATATCTGGATCTTCTTAATTTTTGGGATAAATATGTAAAATAATCTGTAAAAACGGATGGACGTCATGGATATATAATAAATACACCAAGATGGGTCCCAGGGTAAGGGAAGCACCGGGTCGGGTGAAACCGTAGCCGCACCTAATCCTCTCCCTCGCATTTTATTCTCTTGCGGATTGGATTTAAGTGGCATTTTAAGCTTTGGAGGGATTCATAAGGGAGAAGTTTATATTACCACCATGTTTTGGTGGAATATGGTGGATTGTATGCATGCATCCATCTCTCACAAAAATGTCACATAATTACTTCAATCTAGACCATTGGATCATCTTGCAAGGGAATTAAAATAAAATCCTACTACTAAGATGATCCTGAAAAGATAACTAGTGGTCATCTAATGGATGGCTAGAATGAAAAATCCGATGGTCATTTAATCAAATGAACTTATCTATTGTTTCATGAAACATCGAAGGTGGTTAACATATTTGGATGGTTTAATTTTGACCTAAGGCATCTGTGCATTTGTAACTGGTTTCTAAGTTCCTGCGTACCATCTATCGCACTCTGCCAGAGTATCAAATATTTCTCTTTGCTATCAGCAGCACGTGTGGCTCAAAGGTGACGCGGATTGCCTACTGACGCTGCCAGTTACAAGGTGGCTACTGGACGGTGCTCTGTGGGCTCCACCATTATGTATATGTTTTATCCATGCCGTCCATCTATTTTTCCATATTATTTTACCGAATAAGCCCGGGACTAAGGAAAATACAAATCTCAAGTTGACCACACATCGAGAAAACAGTGGTGATTGAACGCCCACCTTTAAAAACTTCCTAATGCCCACTGTAATTTTTATTTTCCATCCAACCTGTTGATTAGGTCACAAAGACCTGGATGAAGGGAAAATACAAGTATCAGATTCATTCAAAACTTTTGTGGCCCCCGAGAAGTTTTTAATGGTGGCATTCAATTACAACTGTTTCATGTGGTGTGGTCCACGTGCGATTGAATCTGCCTCAATTTTAAGGAAAATGCCCTAAAATGATCTGAGAAAATTGATGGACGGAGTGGATGTAAAACAGACAACATGGTGGAGCCCACAGAGCACCATCCAGTAGCTACTGACAACGCAATCCACGCCCGCTCAAACGGTACTGGCATTTTTCTCGTCAGTTTCTCGGCATCTCTTATCTCGGGAGAAATTTTGCAGTACATCAGACTCTGAAGATGATCATCCATACTTGCAGATTTTGCACGTGCAATACTGTGCATCCATCCAAACCGTTCAAATTCTGGGTGTCGCTGTAGATGGATCATATCCCCAAAATCACATTTGAGTGGATGAACTAGCCATTAAAATAGAGAGTAGCCAACACTAGCAATTCAACAAACAAAATGGTCACTAACGAGAGGTCAGGATCATCAGATTTTAAAAGGTTTGAGATTCACTCAAGAATCATGCATCCTTGTGGGAGCCAAAGCACCAAAAGGTATATCGGGTCCAATAAGCCCGATAATGATGATCCTCAACCCAGCCCACTTATTGATTAATCTCAAATTAAGGCCTGATCTTGCCCATGAAATCTGGACCAGCTTAGGCCTGGTCCAGCCTTTATTAGAACAGTTGTAAAACTCATTCATTTGGCGAGCCCAAAACAGGCCACAACCAGCTCATGGGAGAAAACTCGTGCTGGGGCCCACTCTAGGTAAATTAAGATTTTCTTTTGGAAAACTCAACAACAATCATTCATTGAGTAGGCTACGCTTGTGGTTTTCTATTCATCAGTGGATGGACATTGTTTTACATGGTGTGTCCCACTTGATGAGTGATAACGTTGAGTTTTACATTAAGATGGCTTCATGATAGGGCAACCTATTTGAAGGGTTGGATGTCACATACACTCAATAGCTTATAAGTTATAGGTGGACTATATGGGTCCAACCAGTTGGGCCAACCTATTGGAAGGATTGGATGTAGCACACATTTTGTAAGACATGAGTAATTTAATACTTGTGATAGCGAATTATCTCCTTTTATATAGATTTTATAATTAGTAATTCTTTACTATGCATGGTTGTATATTTTTATAAAAGTTCCATTGATGCTAAATTGCTAATACAATATATATGAAATACTGGAGAATTCTCAAATTCAATAATTATGGACCATAACTTGTGGTCTAATCAGTTTAACTTAAGACATAAATATGTGTGTGTAGACACACACACACCCTGATGTGTTCATTGTCCTGACTAGCCACTCTTTTCAAGAAAAGAGGGTTAAGTCAGGGACTGCAAATCCTGAATTGATTTTAACTAGTGTCACAAATTTTAAGCTTGTTTATGAAGAGCTTATCTAATTGTATTAGTGTCTATAATTAATTTCTTATATACAATACAAATTGGTAGCTCCTTATTTGATAAGTGGTATAGGATCTTGTGCATTGAAACCCCTGGTTATAGACTTGAATTCATTATGATTGAATATTTTTTTTCCAAGTGAAATTCTTAGTATATGAAAAGAGAATTTGGATCCTCTGTTTGTGGATATTTGTTGCAATTATGCCATATCATTAAACATTGCATTTAATGCAGCAGTAATGTTGACCAATCACAATGCAAGAAAACATGTATTAATTTCTTATTTGTGGCAAGAAGATGATCCAGATTCACGGAAAGAATGAAAAGACGTTTTTGTTGTTGTTAACTCATCGTTATTGTTGTTGTTATTGATGTATGTGAGTGTGAATGTGACTTCCGGGTTTTAAGCATGTGCTCCTAGAGCAATCCCCCTAAATGTATGTGGAAGGGCGACTGATCACTTGTGAATCATCAATCTAGGTACCCCAATTGTGGGTACGAATAATTTAAAATATGATTGGATGACTCTAAACATTCAATAACTCCCCCTAATATCAATGGTAGAAAATAAAATTGTTAAGGATTAAATTTATGAGAAATAAATGAATAAAATCAATGTACATCGTATTTTTAACTTGTGTAATTTCGTAAACATAAACCATCCATTATATGGCCAAGCATATGGATGGACCTGATTGATATGCCACCTTGCCATGGTCTTTTCTCACCTAGTGTGAAGTGATGGCTATACTCTAGGGAAATTTGCAGGACCCATCATGAGGATGGTTGGATTACTAAGCAGCATCTCACGTAGCACTTTAGAAACAAGTGACATGTAGTGGGATTTTTTTGTCTAAATAGCTTTGCACTAAGATATTTGTCCTTTCCAAATGTAAGTTTTTCTAGCCTGAAATTGCTTTTTCATTTTTTTAAGGGATGAAAATGCCCATTTGCCTAGCTACCTACGAGCTCTCATTCTGAAAAGAGAAATGGGCCCCACTAAAAATTGAAATTCGACCCACTCCTTGACTTATCTAATCTATTCGTATACGGGAAGTTCTTTTAATTCAAAGGCAAAGGTGAGGACAATTAATGGTAGATTCATGATCGCTTGCAATTATGACAAAGTGAACCTGTTTGATTAACGGTGTGAAATATGGAATTTTTTTTTTTCCTATTTTCTTTTTAAAGTTATATGTGGCTCATAACTACACTAATGCTATGCATTAATTTTGAACTATTTCCTTCATCTGTAATGAGTTGCCTTCAAACTTAGACTGATGACATGAATTAAAACCCCTTACATATGGATGGGTTGGATTTGCTTCACGGTAACTGTAACATCCCGGATTTTTTTACCAACTTGGAAATAGACGTCTCTAGGCAATTGGTCAATCATAACACCTTGGTAACTTCTCATAACTCGATCCCAAAGCCAAAAATATCTTTTTAACTCATTTCCTTAGAAATCTCATCTTTCGTCACCTCGTTTTTCAAAATTTTTTAAGTCCTTTCATATTAAACACTAGTCCTTAAGGTTAAGAGCTTGGGACTATGTTCGTAGTCCGGGCATGTATCGGACTTGAAGAGAACAATACTTAAACTCAAATCTACTACAATTAGTAAATTTAGACATAAAATGGTTTTTTTTTTGCCATTAACCTTATAGAATATCATAAAATAAATAAGTTAGTTGGATGGATCAGCTTCTCCTACCCCAAAATCATATATTGCACGTCAAATAATTTATTCTGGTTTGTAAATGAGACCTGATAATGCCTCGATAGACTCGGGGGCCCGTAATGATGAACGTTTGGGGTGATGGGGGGGACCTTTGTGCGGACCTGACCACAGTGAGGCGAGTGACCTAGAAAACACACCATGATATATCTAGGCGACCCCGGGGATGTTTGGATATGGGGAGGACATCGCCCCGAGGTCCAGTGGACGGTGAGGGCCTCGCCGGATCAGCGAGGCTCGCCAAATGTGCAGCACTGCATGCGCGAACGTGAGATGGTGTCGCATGAGGGAGTATCGGTGCCGGCATCCATCCGCATTTACTTGCATTAATCGAAAAATTAGGAGTGCTTGATTTTCGTCCAATTTTGAAAAATCATATCTCTCTTATTATAACTCAGATTTAGGTGATTTAAAAACTAAATTGAATATTGATAAGTCTAGTTTCATATAAAAATAAGTAAAAAATATAATAAATTATTTAATATAGTTAAATATAGGTCATTGTGATAACTATCTGAAAATCATCAACATTGATCATCATTCATTTTGTTGCTTCTAGAATTTTTAGAATTTTTCTACAACACGAAACCTAATAAAATTTGGTAGAGATTAAGTAGACTTAGTGATAAACTATTAGAAAAATAATTAAAATAAGATACAAATTAAAAGTTAAAAGGCCAAGCATATGGATGGACCGATTGATATGACCATTGCCATGGTCTTTTCTCACCTAGTGTGAAGTGATGGCTATACTCTAGGAAATTAGGACATATGGTTGGATTTTAGTAGCACTTTAGAAACAAGTACTGTAACCGAATTTTTGTCTAAATAGCTTTGCAGAATTAGAATGAACCACTTTAAATATGAACCGTAAGACCCAAAACAGCAGAAAAGAGAGAAAAGGCCCCACGCTAATGCTATATTACCTTATAAAATAGGAACAATCTCATGTGGCTACCCATAACTACACTAATCTATGGGGAGCATCACGTAATGAGTTGCCTTCAAACTTGGACTGATGACATGAATTAAAACCCCTTACATATGGATGAGTTGGATTTGCTTCAGTGGCGTCCAAAGTTTTACTAACGGAAAAACTAGGCAATGGGTCAATCACTTAACCGTTATGACCAAAGCCAAAAATATCTTTTTATTGGGCTTGACAACCACCTCAGAATCAAGTCCTGACTATGTCCATAAATATACAACTTGAGCTACTACAATTAGGAGACATAAAATGTGCCATTAAGAAACATGAATAGTTTTAGAAATCAAATCCAAAAACTTAAGTAAACCGAGACGATAATGCCTCGACGGACGGGCCAAATATAAGGATTCGAGGGGACCCAAAGTGAGTTGTGCATATATCCAACCCAAATTCAGGGCCTCCTCGGATTAGAAGAAATTTCATACACATGTCGAGAAAAAAGCACACTTGTGGCCTCGATCGATTTAGGTGATTCAAAACTAAATTGAAGATTGATTGTCTAGTTTCATATAAAAATAAGCCGATAATAAATTATTTAATATAGTTAAATATTCGATTGGACTATCGAAAATCAGCTCGACTTTTAGATCCAATGCCACGAAAGCTTGAAAGTCCGACCGAAGTAGACGTGATAAACTATTAGGGCCTAATTAAAATAAGATACAGATTAAAAGTGCCAAAAAGGGGCGTAAAACTGCCCTAGGACCATATTCTGTTGTAATTTTGGCTATAACCTAACTGAATATCAATAAATTAGAATGAACCACTTTACATATGAACCGTAAGACCCAAAATGAGCAGGCTAATGCATTTCCATCTCATTACCTAGTTGCTCTTGGGAGCATCACGAGGGCCTAATAAAGGCCAAAACTTAATGTAAATTGGGCTTGAAAACCACCGTGAAAATTTTACTAATAAGAATGAAAGAGTTCTAGTTAAATATAAATATCCTTTTCCGCATCTCTTAAAAATAAAAGAGTTCTAGTTAAATGTAAATATCCCTCTCCGCATCTCTTAAGAATAAAAGAATTCTAGTTAAATGTAAATATCTCTCTCTGCATCTCTTAAGAATAAAAGAGTTTAAGTCGACCATATGTAGAAAGGAGGCCTTTAAATTTAAATATTAAAAAAAGAGTTAAGTATACCTTGTACAGGGCCATTTCCATCAAATTTTGGAGTAGAACTCTTAAGAATAAAAGAGTTCCAGTCAAATTTCCGCATCTCTTAAGAATAAAAGAGTTCTAGTTAAATGTAAATATCCCTCTCCGCATCTCTTAAGAATAAAAAAATTCTAGTTAAATGTAAATATCTCTCTCTGCATCTCTTAAGAATAAAAGAGTTCCAGTCAAATTTAAATATTAAAAAAAAAGGGATTCATGCGACAATAGAGAAAGGGAGAAAGAGAATTTTGGAGTGCTTAGATCAGGTATGTATATTGTCCTCCTTTTAGTATTTTTATATATTTAATATAATTTGATTCAGTGAATGCAATGAACAGTATGGATTGGTCACACGTTCATTGTATTGAATTATGGGTAGAGGTCATTTATAGGGGAGGGGAATCTAAAATTTTGTAATTGTAGTTGGTGTGTATCTGATCAAATTAGATTAGATCTGTATGGATCACATGATCCCTAAAGCCAAAATATACAAGGGCCCTAATATTCAGATCAATCTAACCATCAGATGGGCCACATTATTTAGACCTAGAAGTGTTTGATAAAGAAATCTTAGATATTTTGTGCAAGTGTTGCTATCACTTGGCGTAGAAGGTCGAGATGGGTCATTAGTGAATGTGTGGTTATATCCACACCACTCCTCAAATGCATAGAGGTAAAACATGACAAGACCTCAAGAATCTGAATGATCTGACCATCCGATGGACCACCCCGATCAAGTGATTATCATTCAATTTTATAACCTTATAAAGGAGAAAAAAAATAGAATAGAAATTTAAATTATTTGATTATTTTGGATCTGGCCACCTAGGATATTAATCAAATGTGGGCCCTACTATGTAATATAAATACATGAATAATAATACCGTTGATATAATTGATAGGACCCCGACGTTCAAATCAACCTAATTACATTGCAGAGCCAATACTACCAAACTCAGGTGAGTGACCCAACTTGTCTCATAATTCATTAAAATTAAAATAACTCATTGTGATTGTTTAATTGATTTACTGGTTTGAATATTTTGATATGATAATTGTACGATAAATTTATATGTGAATATTTTAATTGAGATAATTATGCCAAATATGAAAAATATGCATTATATATCATCCCTCATTCATTGCATTGCATAATGCATGGTCGATTCTAGGGGCCCTCCCTAGAAGAAATGTCGATCCTGGTAGAGCGTTACCAGATGCGAGATATGCCCAAGCCTACCAAAAGGTGAAAGCCTACCCAACGGGTAGATGCGGGTTGACGACCTCCAACCCAAGCAGATGGACGATCACCTCATCTGATATATTCATACCCCATTTTACATTCATATCTTTGTACATGTATTTTTGTATTATTTTAATTACTATGATTATGAACCATGCTGGGTTATATCACTAAGCCTGGCCAGCTTACATTTTTATTGATGGAAAAATCATACAGAGGAACCATTAGCAGATGATGTGGCGCAAGAACCGGAAGGATCTACTGTACCTGAGCATGACCCACCTGAAACATGGTCATACTTATCTGAGGATGAAGTGGCGGCATTGGAAAATTTTTAATTATATGTTTTATTTGGTTAGCACAGTTTAATTAACGAATAATGCATACTGGTATTTATTTTGAGACTTTAAGAAATTATTTAGCTTTATTTATTTGGATCAATATTAGCATGGAATAAATATCATTATAGTATAACGGTATAATAAATGAATGATTTTAAGGTTTGTTTTATTTTAAGGGTTATCAAAATTTATAAATGCTTAGTTGATTGGTGTTATGTATTATGTATGTGTGATTGAGATTATGGTGGACTTTATATTGAATGTAAATATTACATGCGATTAAACTGATTAAAGAATTAATTTAGTATACTTTGTGTATAAGTTACGAACCGAAACTCAGGTCTGAGGGTGTACACTCTGTACCCGGATTTTGGGGCGTGACACTTAAACCCTCACTCTCTCGTCCCATACGAATTTGGAAACCCTAGGAGAGAGAAGAGAGAAAAGAGAAGGAAAGAGAGAGAGAGAGAGTTGGAGATTCATCTTAGGATTTGATCCCGCTACTCCACGCACTTATTTACTATGTTCGTATCGCAAATCCGGTGTTTTCGACAACGTACTTGAGTAAGAAATCCTAACCCTAACCTATTTTAGGGTTTCCAACTAGTGTAATAGATGAATTAGCTAACCTATTCCCTGTTATAGGTTATTGTGGTGTCGTAGACAAAAACTTAGCATTTAAACTGATTTCGTTTCGTATCTACCGGCGTAAGGTGCAGACTATAAACGTATAGGTTATGGTTTTCAAGGCCTTCAATGTTGGTTAATGATTTATAACTGACTTGGGTGTCATTTCACATGCAAAATGCATCGTTTCCGTCGCTTTATAGATATATATGAAATATGTTGAGTATAGTGTAATTTAGATATTTGTTGAAATGATTGAATACGTGCAGAATTAGGATTCGTGCTTGCCATGGTTATCTGTCATGGGTAGGTGATAGTTGCATTTGTAACAACTCCTTGGTGAAAGGATTCATCCGAATATATGTTATAACCGATGTATGTCATGTATGTTGAACGGTGTAGTCTAAGTGTTTGTTGAAATGACTGAATGAATATGAAATCATGATTTGTGCTTACTGTGGCTATGGAATGCATGTACATGATGGTTGTGTACGTGACAACTCCTTGTTGGAAGGATTTGTCCAAGTATATGTTAAAAATCAACATTTGTCATGTATGTTAATATGTGTAGTATAAGTGTTTGATAAAATGTCTATACGAGCAAGTATTTGGTGAAATATTGTACTATCTATGGGCGTTGAGATAAGGTTCTCAACTACCTTAACTACGCATATAAATCCTTCTATGTACTTTATATTATATTATTTGATTACTTATGAAATGCAAATGTGTGAATTCATGTTTATATTATATTTCATAAAATGCTTGAATGGTTATAGGATTTGAATTACTTATTGCTTGATTTTCTAACATGAATTCTTGTTGGTATTGAGTGTAGTTAAGACTATGAAGTAGTCCAGGCAATCGGTAACAAGTTCTGATTAGGTGGTTGAGGTTGTTTTTGCCACATAAGACATGTTCGAGGAATTCGAGTCGTATGCTGGTTATCGACAGTGGTTAGGCCACGCGGAGTGCTCATGCGCTTCATGTCGATCAATTCGATGTACGCTCGTACCAGTCGAGCTCGTCAAGTAACCCGATTGACCCAATATATGTTCACCATGTATGGACGCTACTGCTTGAACCTAAGGTACCAAACTCACCAGTAGAAACCCCGTTAACCTTGGTACCTCGATTCGCTAAGACTCATGAGCCGGACATGGTGGTATGGGACACTGTGGTTGAGTTGTCGGCTTACGCTGGGGCGACGAGCCTCCCCATAGTGACTAGTGAGCAACACCGCCTCGTAAGCCGAATACGGTGGTATGAGACACTGTATTCGAGTTGTCGGCCTACACTGATAAGGTGACGAGCCCTTTGTAGTGACCTCGAGAGTACTCTGAGTCTACGTGGAGGCGACGACCCTTCCGTAGCGACAAGAGTATAAACTAGGCCTGTACTGATCAGGTGACGAGCCCTTTGCAGCAACCTAGAACCGCAACATCGTATGAGATTTCCTATGACTGACAACCCTAGAATGGATCATTGTTTGGGTATTGATATAAGGGAGCTACCTTAGTTTCTCAATCCGGCTATATGAAATGTCCTAATAAGAACTTGGTAATCATGCTCATGCACCGCATTACATGTGCCTTTGGCGTAGTAGGTCAAGCACTAATGAAGTGTTGCATGCCGCGATCGTGAGATGAAGTCGCTGAGGGAGTGTAGGCGAGGGCATGCATCATATCATTCATATCATTCTTGCATTAACAAGAGTACTTAGGACCTGATTGTTGTATTGCGTTATCATTACTGCTTGATTGAATTGATAACATGTTAACCTCTGCTTTATAGTTCCACTGAGTTGATCACTCACTCCCACATTACGGGATGATGTTGTACACACCAACCAAACCCTGTCTTAGTTTCAGATGATGATGATGCTTACGAAGCGGAGCCGGACTTTGGTTTCTCCTATATGCAACTAGTAGGCGGGTCAGGTAGACCAGGTTCTGATTCGACGGGATTACAGGGATATATGATTTAGTAGAACACTTTACATTTTGGTATTTTGTATAATTTGACACAAAACATGTATATCTTCAACCCTGTTACATATGCGTATTCTGGGGATTTGAAACCACTTATATACTTTATATATATATATATATATATATATATCACAGTCTTTCTTTTGCCTTATTTAGTCATCCTTGGAGTATGATATGTTGTTTTAGTATAATTCCACTCATGTTTGGATGTACTCATATTAATCACCATTATCTGTGTTGCATAAGTGATGCGTTGAAACTTGGGAGCTGAGCTTTGCTCGACCCCTGAGTTTTAGGGCGTTACAGTAACCCAATGAGCCCACATAAGATATGTAAAACATTAGGGCTTTCCACATGAGGGCTATTTGGCTGTTTCCTTGTTCGTTCCTTAGTTTTTTTCGCATTTGATTCCTTTCATTCTTCTTTTTTTATTTAATATGAATTATGGGAGTTTGTGAAAGGAAAGAGGTTGTGTAATAATATTGGCTCAACTTTGACGTCAAAACTTATCACAAATGGACCATATATAACAAAATATTTTAGAATTAACGCACGATGTTAGTGTAGTTGTGAAACATAGAGAACTTCAAATAAAAAACTGGAAAAATCCTCCTTTAAATTAACAGTTGTCCGATTAAAATGAAAGGATCAGATCAATCAAGAGGTGAGGCGAATCTTTTTTTTGGGTGTCATGTTCCTTTAAAAAAATTATTTCTACTTTCAAGACAAGAGCCTGCGGTGGAAGGGACAACTATAGCATAAAAGCATTTTAGTCTTCTACAATTATTATTATTATTTTTTTAAAAGTAATTTCATAACTTAAAAAAAAAAAAAAAAAAAAGTTCAGAAAAGACAGGCTTTGTCATGACTACGCCACAGTACACAGTTTTTTGGACCGAAAACCCCATGTGATGCCCTCTTACGTCAATTCTACATGGGCATAACCCATGCTTCACCAATCAAGACCACTAATTTAGTAGCACAATGCCCAAATGTCTTAAAATACGAAGAATCACAGCCATCTATTTTTATTTTTATTTTTCTTTGCCTCACGGTCCATTTATGTTGAGATCCACCAAAACAGTCTGAATAGCCCTAACATGGGCCACACTCAGAGAAACTGGACACACATTGCTCTAGTCTTGCTTTGATCCAGGCTAGGTGGGTCCCACCCAAGTACACACTCACCCCACACTGGGGACATGTTTAACATCTGCCCACTTCATCAAACAATACTTTCTGTGCAGATTAGATGCATCAAAATCAAATACAGTTATTAGGTGGGCCACACAAAGACACGGAATTTGGAGTAATGGTCCGTTTATTTTAGCCGTTCATTTGCTTTAACATGCTGATCATATATTTTTAGTTTTGCTACATGTATATAAGATCGTCCACCTAGTAGTCCCTGCTCTGGATGGAAACCGGTTATAGACACACCGAGATTAGATAAGAGGATCTTATCCATCTGAACATTGGCCTTCAAAGCGTCGGAGTACTGATTCGAGCCAAACACCTCACACGTTTCATATTATTAAGATGGAAACGGACGCGGATTTCTGCGAAAGGCTTTAGCACGAAATTCATACGCTAGGATGAAAGGTGGGGTCCACGGTGATGTTTATGAGAAATCCATCCCGTCCATCCATTTTCCGAGCTCATTTTAAGACACATGACCGAAAATTAGGAGGATCCAAAACTTAACTGTGCCATATAAGATGAAAGAGTGGGGAAAGGAATTCATACCGTTAAAACCTTCCTAGTCTCACCGATACAAAACTTTTGTGGCCATATAAATATTGCAACGGTGGTCGCTAAATCCCTAATGTTTTCTCTCGTGTGGCCCATTAGAGCGTTGGATCCACCTTCATTTTGTTCACATGTCCTAAAATGAGATCGAAAAACGGATGGACGGGTTGGATTTCTAACAAACAGCGTAGTTGGGCCACCCAGAATCCCTGCGCAGGAACTTCCCGCCAAAGGCTTTTCGCAGGAAACCGCGTTTAAAAACCTTGAAAACAAGTCCTCTTAGCAGTGAGAAACTACAGGAAAAATCCAACGGCTAGTTTTCAAGAACCGTGCCAAAATGACTTGCACCACGTGTGAAAGAACAAGATCCATGCCGTCCATCATGTGCGCTGCCCACTTTTTCACCCGGAAAACTAAAAAGCAGATCAATCCAAAAACAAAGGAGGACAAATCATAACAAAGAGTTGAAATGGGACGGTAACAGTTAATTGTGTGTGGGTCCACCATTGTTTATTTAAGCCATCCAATCCATTCATATGACTCTTTTCACAGACATGAAGGTTAATTTTCTAAAGATCAAGCTAAAATGAAGCTCAGGTGGTGAGGCCCACCTGAATTATGGATCAGTATAATTTTGAAGGTCAATATCTAACGAGGGGTGGGGCATCTGATCAACGCGTTGGATCTAATAAACATAAAATCCTCCATCCACGTCAGCAGCGAAACGCAAACCATTTCATTTCCAGGACTTTCCAAAACCGTATCATATGCGGCGAAACGAAATCGGATTGCGTACACTCATCGTACTGAGTAAACTCAGTTGGGCCCACCGTGAAAGTATGTGGTTTATCCACGCCGTCCATCCGTTTTTTCAAATCATTTAATGGGTTGATTCCAAAATCGAAGCATATCCAAAGCTTAAGTGGAACATACCACAGGAAGCAGTGTTAATAATGATTTCCACCGTTGAAACCATGCTAGGCCCCACATTGATGTTTATTTGTCATCTAACCTGTTCATAAGATTAGAAAAAACATGGATGAATGGAAAACACAAATATATGCTTGATCCAAAACTTATTTGGCCCTCAAGAATTTTTCAAGGGTGGATGTTCATTTCACACTGTTTACGTGGTGTGGTCCATTTAATCTTTGGATATGCTTCATTTATTTAATCAAGCCCTAAAATTATCTAGTAAAATAGATGAAAGGAGTAGATAAATTATAAAATCTTCAATGGACCCCACAGAGTCTACTCACTACGCTTGGCGTATTGAATTACTCACTACCAATCTCCCGGCAAAACCCGGACGCGGATTTCCTGCGAAAGCCTTTCGCAGGAAGTTCCACGCAAGATTTCTGTGTGGGCCTAATTTGATGTTTGTGAGAAATCCAACCCTTCTATCTGTTTTTTAAGCTCATTTTTACAACGTGAGACAAAAAATGAGGAGGACCCAAAACTCATGTGAGCCACACGAAAGGAAACAGTAAATATTTAGTAACCACTGTTGAAACACTTATATGGCCATAAAAGTTTCGTAACGGTATAATTTTTTGGTGTTTTCACTTTATCTGAGTGAAAATGACCTTATAAACGGTTTAGATGGCATATAAACAGCAAGCTTGAGCCTAGGAAGGCTTCAACGGTGGGCATTCCTTTCCCCACTATTTCATCTCCTATGGCCCACTTGAGTTTTGGATCCTTCTCATTTTTGGTAGCATGTCTTAAAATGAGGTCAAAAAATGGATGGACGGATTTGATTTCTCACAAACATCACAGTAGGTCCCACTCAGAATCCTCGCAGGAAATCTGCGTCCGCAAAACCCAATCACGCGTGAAATTTCAAGCCGTTGGTTAATGACACGTGTTATGCTCTAAACTATAAAGTAATGACCGTCTAAACTTCATTGGCTGCAAAATTAGAAACTTTCTTTTCTCACCTATTTACTTATCAACTTTCCAAAATCAAAATAAAAGGGAAGCCTCTTTCCATCCTCTCTCCAACAAAAATCCCCTGTGCTCAGTCTCTCTTTCATTCAATACCTCAGAACCCCCTCTCTCGTAAATCTCTCTCTCTCTCTTGAAGAATTCATCAAATAATGGAAGCCGACTGGAGTAATCTGATGATGTTAGCAGAGGTGGCAGCTTCTGCTTCCCCTCTTCTCCCCACATTCACCATCATCCCATCCAACAACAAGAAGAAAAGGAAGCTGAATGACCACAGAAACAAGAGCAACAACAAGAAGCCGACTCCCCGCAACACGTCTTACAAGAACCTCTGCATTGCAAAACCATCTCCACCTGATTGGATTGAGACCCACTTCCAATTGAAAGCAACGAGTCTCATATGGGTCTGTGATAAACTTCTCAAACCCAGCGACACCAGACCTCGTCAAAACCGTCTCCTCCTTCCCACATCATTAATCAGCCACACCCTCCTTCCTGCACTTACACCCCACCAAACATCCAAGCTGACAAATGACGGTGGGATTGATGGTGTTACACTCGATCACAAGGGCCGACATTGGATCACGCGCTTCAACTACTGGAGTTCATCTGGATGCTATACCTTGAATGGCACTTGGACCGAGTTGGTTGATGCAAACGAGTTATGTGCTGATTTCCATACTGTCCGTGTTTGGGCTTTTTATTATGGGCCTCAAAATCAAGAACTGGGTTTTATTGTACACAACAAAGAGGATTGAAGAAAAAATTATCTTAAATCATCCATCAATTGTACATATACATTTTTTTAATAAATGATACATAGCAGTTTCTCTTTCCATTCTTTTATGTTATCATCAACGGTAGAGATTTTTTCTGTAACTTTATATCGTTTCTATTATCATAGATAAAGGAAACTGGATTTTCAGAAACTTCATCAAAACTTCGGCAGCTCCCAAGAACTTTTCAACTGTGGGCTTTCAATCCACAGTTTTATGGCCCACTTGAGCCTTGGATCTACCCTCATGCCCTAAAATGATCCAGCAAAATGGATGCACTGCGTGAATTAAACCCATACATCCCAGTGGCCCCACAGAGCCCCTACTTAAACGGAAGCAGATTGCATAGCGAGTTACTCACGAGTTACTCTGTGAGGTCCTCCATGATTTATGTATTTTTCTGCTCTGCCCATTCATTTTACCAGATACTTTTAGGGCTTGAGCCTAAAAATGAAGCATATAAAATGTTTAAATGGACCACACCACATAAAACAGTTGAATTGAACTTCTACCGTTGAAAATTTCTCAGGGCCACAGAAGTTTTGGATCAAGCTTATATTTGTGTTTTCCGTTCATCCATGTCCGTATGATCTTATGAACAGGTTGGATGACAAATAAACATCACTGTGGGGCCTAGCAAGGTTTCAACAGTGGAAATCATTATCCCCATTGTTTTGTGTTGTATGATCCACTTGATCTTTGGATATGCTTCAATTTTTGGCTCAACCCCTTCAATTATATGAAAAAATGGATGGACAGCATGGATAGACTACATACATTCAAGGTGGGCCCAACTGAGTTAACTCAGTACGATAAGAGCGTACTGAGTAACTCAGTACGCAATCCGATTTCTACTTAGACCGGACGCTGGCTAGTGACCCAACACCAGCCGGCTAGCTGATGTCAAAGCTTTGTGGGCTCCACCATAATGTATTTGTTCCATCTAAGCCGTTCATCCATTTTTCCAGCTTATTTTAGTGGATGATCCTAAAAATGAGAAAGATCCAAAACACAGTTGGACCACACTACAGTAAGACAGTTTTGAATATTGATAGTCCACTATTAAAAACTTCCTGGGACCTACTGTAATGTTTATTTATCATCCAATTGTTCATACGGTTATACAGATATTGATGAAGGGAAAAAGTTGGATATGAGATTGCTCCCAAACTACTATGGACCCAAAATGTTTTCAGTTGTAAGTGTTTAATCTCCACCGTTTCCTTTGGTATAATCCACCTCATAGTTGGAATTATCTCATTTTAGGGCTCATGCCCTAAAATAAGCTTGCAAACTGAATAAACAGTGCGGACAAAACACATGTCATGGTGGAGCTTACAAAGCTTTGATACCAGCTCGCTTGAGGCGTTCGATCTGCCTCATTTTGGGGCCCGCGCTTGAGCGTTTGATCTGCCTCAATGCAAAATGCCCTAAAATAAGCTTGCAAACTTGATGAACCATGTGGATAAAACACATATGTCATGGTGTAGCTTACAAAGCTTTGACACCAGCTCAGTGGCCGGTCTAGGGTAAGTAGCGACCGCCTGCACTAAACCTCCATTGGCCGTAGGTGGAGTGGTTAGTGGTTGAGCCATATCACGATGTATGTGTTTTATCCAAGCTATCCATTTATTTTTTCCAGATTATTTTAGAGCTTGGTCCCAAAAATAAGGCAAATCTAAATATCAGGTGGACCACACTATAGGAAAATAGATTATATATCCACCGATAAAAATCTCCTATGCCCATCATAATGTTTGTTTAACATCCAACCTATTGATAAAGGGAAAAAAATAAATATCACCTTGATCCAAAACTTTCGTGGCTCCAGAAGTTTTTAATGGTGACACGACTTCCTGTAATGTTATCAACTTGAGATTTAGATGTACTTATTTTTGAGCTCATGCCATAAAATGATCTAGAAAAATGGATGGACGGCGTGGATGAAGCACATACATCATGGTGGGTCCGACAGGGCACCAACCACTAGCCATTGGCTGGTGGCAGGTAATTGGCCAATCCACGTCAATTCTGAATCCAATGGAGTTTTGCACGTGGCCTCCATGTAAAAACGTGTGTCCGTTCATGGGTAAGAAGGTAGCACGACTGATGTACGAGCTCCACGTGGTGCTCAGCTAGCTGTAGTCACACACAGGTAGGGCTGTACATGAATTGAGCTAGCTCGGTTAGCCCGCTCAACTCAACTCGAAAAAGCTTGATTCGACTCGGTTCAAAACTGAGTTCGAGATGACTCAAGCTGATTTTTTGAGCTTGAAAAATTTTTGAACTGAGTTCAAGCTTGCCCAAGCTTGACCCGACTTTGATCGAGCCCAACTCAATTCAAACTCGGATCGAGCCATTTGGATGACTCGATTACTTTGATAATTGTTGTTACTCACTAAGTGTTTGATGAAATGTGTCACGCTCCAAACTCGAAAAATGGGCTCACAAAATCCTCGATCGCCGAATTCGGAGCTGACAGCCTCCGTAGTACCCCATTCTCGAATCCCGACACTCATATGCCATATTCCGATCCTGGGATCCTACAAGGAGGATTTTTAGTATGATTTTTTTTTTTTTTTTTTTTTTTGTAATGGAGCATAACCACAAGCATAAGCAAGTCACAAAACAACAACACCACATATCCACTATATCAAAAACTTTAAGTACATTGTAGAAAGAAAAATACAAGGTGATCAAAAAGCTTCAAAATGATCCGATACAAACTCTTGCCTCAGTGCTGCTGCGATCCAATGACACCTGCACGCAACGGTCGTGCATAAGCTTAAAAAAGCTTAGAGGGTGGTATAAGTGTGTGCGCAAGGCAAATGCTAAGTATAAAATATCAGAGTAATGCAAAAATATGTAGATAAGTCCATGAATACAATCAGTCGTACCAAGGCTATGTGATGCAGGGCATAAATGCTATCGGCCATACCAACGCCATGCGATGCGAGGCCTATGTAGTCAAATGTCATATGCGAGATGTAAAGCAAGCATGTCAGTCCTCATCAAGTACACATATCAGTACAGTTCCTCTCTGGGATATCACCAGGGTCTAATACACTTCACACTGACTGCCGCCTCCCTAGCCGCACAGCCCAGTAAGTGGAATAAACCACATTATCCGTCTGACCAGTAGTCTGTCAATACCTACCCGACTTGTCGATAGCGGACTTATTTGTGAGCTGGTCAAACTCAGCTTAGCTTACAACCCTCTCACTCGGGCAGATAAGGCTACACCCCCTTCCAACCGACCACGACACAGTGGGAGACGCAGCCTACTGGTATTCGGCACTCGGGAGCTCGTGTATCCACTCGGTCTAGACGTTGGAGTATCTCGTGGTACTAAAAAGGTTCTGAAAATTTCACCCAAGGACATCCTAAGTGCCCACAGTGCTAGAACTAAGTATTTTCGGTATCCGATACGGCCATCCACGATGTGCCTGTGGAGGCCACGGCCCTGATGTCGCTAGGGCATACAATGATCATGTCACACATATGCGAGATGCATGAGTCATACTATCCAGTCATGCAGCAATCCAGCGTGTACCACGAGCTCATGTGGGTAACTCCTATCAATGAGTCCCATAAATAATCTGCACAATGAAATATGCAATGATCAGTCACTACTTATATCAAGCATACATATGATGCGTATGGGCATGAGTCATGGAGTTACACTAAGCATGTTATAAGGTGATGAACCATCCTCACAACGAAGATGAGCCTAGATGGCCTACACATAACAAGTATGGGCCTATCAATAGGCCCTAGGGAGAGTTATAATGCGGACATTTAACCAACATTATTCTTATAATGTAGACGTCAAACCATCATTGCTCCCAAGGCACGGCCTGCCATAAACATCATTACGTAACCCTGGTGGAATCACATATTGCAATGGGCCTTCTGTACAATCTATTGGGCCTCAACCCATGGGCTTCAGATACATCAAATGGGCCACATCATATGGGCCTCATATATGTCAAGGTGGGCCTCAACGGACGAGCATCAGGATAGGCCTCAACAACGGGCCTCGTGTATCACATCGGGCCTAGTCAAATGGGCCGAACCAATGGGCCGAATCAAATGGGCCGAGTCGAATGGGCCAAGACGAATGGGCCGAACCCAACTCATCTATTTTAGAAATCAATATATATATATATATATATATATATATATAAGAAATGAATTATATCAAAAGATCAACTGAACTATATCACAGATAGCAGTGGAGATAATGATTTTCACCGTTATAAAAATTTTAGGGCCCACCATCAAGTTCATTTTCCATTTAGTCTGTTAGTAAGGTCACAAAGACCTGGTTGGGAGGAAAACAAATATTAATTTAACCTAAAACTATCGAGGTCCGAAGGACTTCAATGGTAGGCGTCCATCTCTCCACTGTTTTCTATGGTGTGATCCACCTGATAAATCTGCCTCATTTATAGTCTCAAGTTATAAGACGATCTTGCCAAAAGGTTGGACGGTTTGGATGCAACACATGCATCATGGTGGGTCCCATAGATGGACGACGTGGATGAAGCAAGTGGGTCTCATAAAACCTGGTGATGCCACTACAGCAGCTATGTAGCTGGAGTGAGGTACACCAGCCGTCCCACTCCCAAAAATAAGGACGGTGTGGTTGAAACACCACATCAGTGGGTCCCACGTGGGGCCCACCATAACATTTATCTGACATCCAATTTGTTGGTAAGGTTACATAGACTGGAATGCAGAGGAAAAATAAATTTCATAATGATCCAAATTTCTGTGAAACCCAAAGGGTTTCAATGGCAGACGTGGGTCATCTGAGTCCCACATACGGCTGATTATTGGGGTGGCCCACTGTCCTAAAAGGGCCCACCAAATGCACGGTGTTGATGTACGACACACATCATGGTGGGGCCCATGGCTGGGACCCGTGATACCTGCCCATCCGTCCACAGCGTAGCAAGACACTATTGCGCGTCCTCTGGACGTCAGCAACAGCACATGCTGCATGTTATGTTATTTATTTTTTTCTTGAAAAATAGTATTTTCGTGGTTTTTCGTAGGTGGGTCCTGCATCAGGTGAATCCACTCCACCCATTGCATTCTATGGCTCAAGACAGTCCAAATAAGCCCAATATTCGATGTGTTTTGGTGTGTAGAAACATCAAGGTGGGTCCTAACAGCCTTTAACGGTAAATATCGTTGTTTTCTATAGTATGGCCTGCTTGATTATCGGATTGGCCTCATATTTCGGATCAACGCCTAAAATGATCTAAGGAATGGAATGGACGGCATGGATTTGACTCATACATCAAGGTGGGGCCTGCATGAGCAGCCCACCAAAAGCTTGTTGAATCAAGCTAATATATATATATATATATATATATATATATATATATAGGAAAAGGTACAATGCGCTCGAGTTGACGATAAGCTCCAGTGAGGTCGAGCTATGTGGGCCCCACCATGATGTGTTTTGACCATCAACACCGTGCATTTGATGGGTACCCTCGAAATTATGGGATATCCCAAAAAATCAGCCGTATACGGAACTCAGGTGGGCCATACCATCTAAAATTATATGAAGACACCGTTAAAACATATAAAAGCACTTGGTGGGCCCCACCTGAGTTTTGCATGCACCTGAAACTTAGTCTAAACCCTCATTCAAGTGGGGCACACATAATGGATGGGCTGGATTTGCAAACCACATCTCGATGAGCCCCTTTAAATGGTTATGAATGTTTTAATGGTGCACGGCCCCTCCCCACTTATGTATGTGGTGTGGCCCACACAAGTCACGGATTGACTTGATTTTTGAGACCTAGGCCCAGGATGGAATGGTGCATCTGACTGATGGGGTAGATGTTTAAAACACATCACGGTGGGGCCCACACAGCTCGACCTCATGGGGCGTTAAAATCAGCTCGAGCGCATTATATCTTTTCCCTATATATATATATATATATATATATATATATATATATATATATATATATATATATATATATATATATATATATATATATATATATATATATATATATTGTTTTGGTTAGTCGGTCAGCACACCACACGGCCAGTTCACACTTCACTGTGTGGTTTGCATACAACACATATAAAGGTGGGCCCCACCTACAAACATGCTACAAGTGGGTCACCAAATGGCTGGATGGTGTAGATAAGACACACACCAAGGTGGGGTCCATCCGAGTGGGCCACACAGCCACATCATCAAGTAAAAAAAAGAGGGAGAGAGAGACACACGTGCCATGGAGGGACCCCGACACTGTGGGCCCTCCCTTCCATGCATTCAATCGTACATCAAGTGGGTCCCAATATATGTGGGCCCACCAAATCAAAAATCAACGATGGAGATTACTTCTCCACCAAAATGGAAGGTCTAGATGACCCTTATCAAACTAGAAAGTAAACATCATGATGGGGTCCATAGAGAATGGCCCCATCATGGAATGATCATGTGAATCATAGTGGGTCATCGACTACATCTAGGGTCGAAAGTGAGATCCATACCATCAATCGGTAGGCCCCACTTAGCCCATCATTAAAAGAATGAAATCTAAGCCTATAGAAGCACCCACCGTTCGATCTTCTTGGTCCGATGGAATGCCGAGCTCCGTGTGTCTCACTTTAATGGAAGATAATGAGAAATGAAGTGCTAAGATGATGAATTTTGGGATGGGAAGTGGGCCACACAACTCACTCTTTTCTCTCTTAGACGTGCACTCCTTTGCTTGCTTGGAAAATGTGAAGAGAATGAGAGAAAGAAATGTGGTTGTAAGAGAGGTGATGGGTGTGAGTGATGGATGTGAGTTGATAGGTGATGGGCATATACTTGACATGTATAGGTGCGTAAGAAAGAGACAGGGAGAGAGTTGACTTTGGAGTTACTCTTGTACTTAACATGAGGTGATTGATTAATTGATTGATTGAAGAGACATGATGTAGAGATTCTCTTCAGATTGCAAGCGCGCGGTGTTTTCTTTAAAATAAACGTGGGTCCACATCTCCCTGTTAGGGTATCGGATCGGTATGTAAGACGCGGCATTGGAACCGCGGCGACGGTGGGGTCGCAATGGTATAAGTCTCGGATTAAGCCGACTCAAATCTACGGGATATGACTTAGAGTTGCGTGCAAATGTCGATTATAGGTCGCGGATTGCCGGAATTTGACGAAAAGGATCACGGAAGTCAACGGAACAGTACGGACTAGGATACGGACCTTACAGCTCTCCCCACCTAATAAAAATTTTGTCTTCAAAATTTATACTACCATCATAACTAAGCATAACTTATAAGGGAATAGAAAACATAACATCATATATAATCAAAATACAATACAATATACAATCAAACATTGAAAAGATGCGAATAGTGCTCTCGAATCTCTGCCTCGTGCTCCCAAGATGCCTCATCCACACTATGATGGCCTTATTGCACCTTCACCAAGGGAATCACCTTAGTCTGGAGGATCTGCTCCTTCCAATTGAGGATACGAACTAGCTGCTCGATGTAAGAAGTATCCTCATGAACCTTTAACGACTGTCAATCAATAATAAGAACGATGTCTGACCCACACTTCCTCAACATAGAGATGTGAAAAATGTTGTGGACGCTAAACAACTGAGATGGCAAGGCAAGCCGATAGGCCACAGCACCAACACACCCGATGATCTCGAAAGGTCCTATAAATCTCGAGACAAGCTTGCCCTTCGCTCTAAAATGAACCACACCTTTCATGGGTGAGACCTTGAGATACACATGATCCCCAACGGTAAACTCCAAGGGACGACACCTACGGTGAGCAAAACTCTTCTGCCGGCTCTGAGCTGTGCGTATCATCTGCCTGATGATATCGATAGCCTCTAATGTCTGCTGCACAAGCTTAGGACCTAGGAGACCCTGCTCTCTGACCTCGGTCCAACAACTCAGAGATCTGCACGATCTGCCATATAAACCTCAAAAGGAGTCATACCAATGGTCGCCTAATAACTGTTGTTGTATGCGAACTCAACCAATCTCTGGTGCTTGTCTATCTGATAAATCAATCGCGCAGGCCCGAAGCATATTCTCAAGGATCTGGTTGCCTCTCGGTTTGACCATCGGTCTGCGAATGGTACGCGGTGCTAAGTTGCAAGTCAGTCTCCATCGCTCTCTAAAATCTTCCCTAAAACTAAGACATGAACTTCGGGTCTCGGTTTAAAACGATTGAGATAGGAACACCGTGTAGTCTCACGATCTCATCAACAAACAGCTTGGCGAGCCGGTCCACATGCCAGGTCTCACGAATCACAAGAAAATGTACCGACTTCGTTAGACGGTCCATGACAACCCAGATGGCGTCATGACCGCGCTGTATCCTCGGCAAACCCATGACAAAATTGGTAAATATGTGCTCGCACTTCCACATCGGGACGCTCAAAGGCTGCAATAGACCAAGGGGTCTCTGATGATTGGCCTTGACACGCTGGCACGTGTCACACTTGGCTACAAAACATCTTCGTCGAGCCAAGGTTGATAGAGAACCACGATCGATGTGCCTCCGTCATAAGATCTCGATGCAACTGAGGAATATCCAGGACATATAATCGACCTCTAAATCGAAGTCCACCATCAGAACCAATCTGCCAATCTGACTGACTCTCAGACATTACCTCAGCCTAATAACTCTACACTAACTCATCTGTCTGCTGAGCCTAGATCACCCTTGCGACAAGAGAGAGTTGAATCGACAGGCTCAATAACTGCACGATAGAAGACTGCAAGTCAATCTCAAAGTGGAAAGCTGACACATCCTCAAGCATCCTCCACTCTTGAATCATCATGTGCGCCACAGGCCTCGTGGATGACGGCTGAGGGCATCCGCCACCACGTTCTCCTTATCCGGGTGGTACTGAAGATCAAAATCATATTCCTTCAAGAGCTCCATCCAACGCATCTGCCTCGCATTCAACTCAGACTGAGAGAACAGATACTTCAAGCACTTATGGTCGGAGAAAAACTTAAACTTCACCCCATAGAGATAGTGCCTCCACACCTTCAGTGCGAAGACCACTACTGCTAGCTCCAAATCATTCGTGGGGTAGTTCAGCTCATGGACCTTGAGCTGGAGAGACGCATAAGCCACCGGCTTCCCGTTCTACATCAGGACAGCACCCAAGCCAGCTTGCGAGGCATCGATAAATACAACAAATCCATCACTCCCAGAGGGAAGAGTGAGGACAGGAGCAAACGTGAGGCGGTCCTTCAGCTCCATAAATATTTGTTCACAAGTGTCGCTCCAAACGAACTCGGCACCCTTCCGGGTCAACCTGGTCAACGGGGCTACAATACGAGAGAATCCCTCAATGAAACGTCAGTAGTAGCCCGCCAAACCAAGGAAACTGCGAATCTCGGACGTGTTCGTGGGCCGGTCCCACTGACGCACATCATCAATCTTCGAGGGGTCCACTGCGATGCCCTGCCTAGTCACTACATGACCGAGGAACTTCACCTCCTCCTGCCAGAACTCGCACTTCTCCAGTATCGCATAAAGCTGGTGTGCACAGAGGGTCTACAAGGTAATCTCCAGATGCCACTCATGCTCCTCGTGGGTCTTCGAATATATCAGAATGTCATCGATGAACACCAGAACAAACTAGTCAAGATACAGACGGAAGACCTCGTTCATCAATTGCATGAATACTGCGGGCGCATTGGTCAATCCAAAGGACATGACCTGGAACTCAAAATGACCATAACGCGTCCTGAAGGCTGTCTTTGGGATATCCTCATCTCGGACCTGAACCTGATGATAACCAAACCACAAGTTTATCTTCGAAAAGAACTGCGCCTCCTGCAGTTGATCAAACAAATCATCAATCCTTAGGAACGGGTACTTGTTCTTGATCGTAACCTTGTTGAGCTCGCGGTAATCTACACAAAGCCTCAACGAGTCATCCTTCTTTTTCACGAAGAGTACAACGCTCCCCACAGCGAACTGCTCGGATGGATAAAGCCTAGATCTTGTAACTCGTTTAACTACTTCTGCAGTTCCCGTAACTCCAACGGTGCCATACGATATGGGGCCTTCGAAATAGGCGCGGTATTGGGCACAAGATCAATCTGGAACTCGGTGTGCCGATGAGGTGGTAACCCCAGAATCTTCTGAAATACATCGAAAAAACCATAAACAACCGGCAGCTGGTCGATACTCAAAGCAACTGACTCCTCAATGGCATATGATAACAGGCAAGAAAGCTACTCTCCTCTAGGCTTGGTAACAAACTGAAAATCTAGCACGCCGGGTATACAGAACGTGGCTGTCCTTGCGAAGCAGTCCAATATAGCGTGGTACTCGACGAGTCAATCTATGCTCAGGATGACATTAAACTCGGACATCGACAATACATACAGATCAGCAGGTAAAAAGATATCCCCAATAAGAATGGGGCAAGATAAGCAAAATCGGTCTAATACTCAAGTCTTCTCTAAGAGCGTCGACACTGATAAACCCTTGCGGGCAGACTCCATCAGCAAACCGGTCGATCGGCAGAAATCATCAGCCACAAAGGAATGCGATGCACCATAATCAAATAATACACGTGCAATGCATACAAAAACAGGGAGAGTACCCTCGACGACCCCTCTTGATGACTGAGGGTCCTGTTGGGCAGCATAAAATCTGCCCTGGGCCTACTGGGGAAGTGTAGGTCCCCTCTAAGGTCTCTGCTGCTGCTGCTGCCGTTGCCGCTGTGGCGGCCTGATCTGTTGCCTCTGCTGCTGCGGGGGAGGTCCCGAGGCTAGTGTTGCGGTCGTTCTTCTTCTGTGTGAGGGTCGTCGCCGCCGAGGCCTCTGTTCCCTCGAGCTGCTGCTTCTTTCGTTGCGATGGGGACACTCGCTTTACGATGTCTTGCCTTACCACACCCAAAGCAAGTACCTAAAAATGGTCCCGAATGTGGTGTTGGGGGTTCCACTAGTGCTCGGAATGCTGGGCGGGTCATGCGACGCTGCTGTGGACGATGCTGCTACTGTTGGGAACTACCGGAGGGCACCTTCCTCTTCTGATCTCCTCTATGGTCATGGGCTCTCTGCAAACCGGCCCAATCTGACTCGTAGATTTGGGCCCTCTACACAATCTGCTCAAACGTCTGAAGCATGTGTTCGATCACACGGCTCCTAAGGGCAGGACGCAAGCAGTTCTCAAAACGGCGGGCCTTTCGCCCTTTATCATCAACAAGATACGTCATGAAGCTCGATAGTGTGACAAAACGTGCCTCATACTGGGACACAATCATGTCCCCTTGGACTAGAGTCTCAAACTCTAATGCGTACTGCTATCACACATGCTCGAAAAAGAACTTCCGGTCAAACCGGAGTATAAAGTCCTCCCAGGTCCACTCAAATCGGTCGTTGCCACTCGGGCGACAAATGCCCACCAATGTTGAGCCTCACCCTGGAGAAAAAATACAACTAACGAGACCCGCTACTGTTGGGAACTAACGAGACCCACTACGAGTACCATTTCTCTGCTGCAGTAGAGTTTAGCTCACCTCGGAAATGCGAGGGATCGTGCTATCGGAAGTCCTTGAGAAGGGCACTCGCACGCTCCTGCTCTGCCTCGGCTGGCGTAACCGTGGGACGCCTGCTCTGCCCCTGATGAATAGCGGTCATCGCCTATAGTATCTGCTGCAGCTGGTTGGCACTCACAGGTACGGTCGGATCTACACCGGTCTCGGGTAGAGGAGTGGCAGCCTCAGGCTGGGGAGTAGGAATATCTGGTGGTGGAGTGAGAATCGTAGGTGGTAGAGTGGGAGTCATAGGTGGTAGAGCGATATTCGCTCAGGTCGCTCTTCTAAGCGGCATGTCCTATAGGAAGGAACAAGGGCCTATCAAGCTTAAAAATTCTTGAAAACATAAACGTTAAGGGTCTATGTCGGAAAATCGGTAAGTTTTCAGACTCGGAACCTATTCATTCTAAGTTCAAAGTAGATATGTGATGTGATCCTTAGGTATTCTCAAGTTATGCTTTGATACCAACTTTTGTCACGTCCTAAACTCGAAAAATGGGCTCACAAAATTCTCCATCACCGAATCCGGCGCCGACAGCCTCCGTAGTGCCCCATTCTCGGATCTCGACACTCATATGCTAAATTCCGATCTAGGGATCCTACAAGGAGGATTTTCAGTATGATTTTTTTTTTGTAATGGAGCATAACCACAAGCATGACCAAGTCACAAAATAACATCACCACATATCCACTATATCAAAAACTTTAAGTACAATGCGGAAAGGAAAATACAAGGTGATCAAAAAGCTCCAAAATGATCTGATACGCACTCCTGCCTTAGCGCTACTGCGATCCAACGACACCTGCACACAACGGTTATGCATAAGCTTACAAAAGCTTAGAGGGTAGTGTAAGTGTGTGCGCAAGGCAAGTGCCAAGTATACAATATCAGAGTAATGCGAAAATATGCGGGTAAGTCCATGAATACAATCAGTCATACTAAGCCTATGTGATGCAAGGCATGAATGCTATCAGCCATACTAACACCATGCGATGCGAGGCCTATGTAGCCAAATGTCATATGCGAGATGCAAAGTAAGCATGTCAGTCCTCATCAAGTATACATATCACCAGGGTCTAATACACTTCACACTGACTGCCGCCTCCCTAGCCGCATAGCCTAGTAAGTGGAATAAACCACACTATCCGCCTGACCAATGTATGTCGATACCTACCCGGCTCGTCGATAGCAGACTCATTTACGAACTGGTCAAACTCAGTCTAGCTTACAACCACCTCACTCGGGCAGCTAAGGTCACACCCCCTTCCAACCGACCACGACACAGTGGGAGACGCGGCCTACTGATATTCGACACTCGGGCGCTCATGTATCCACTCGGTCTAGACGTTAAAACATTTCTTGGTACTAAAAAGGTTCTGAAACTTTCACCCAAGGACATCCTAAGTGCCTACAGTGCTAAAACTAAGTATTTCTAGTATTTGATACGGTCATCCACGATGTGCCTGTGGAGGCCACGACCCTAATGTCGCTAGGGCATACAATGATCATGTCACACATATGCGAGATGCATGAGTCATACTATCTAGTCATGCAGCAATCCGACACGTACCACACGCTCATGTGGGTAACTCCTATCATTGAGTCTCATAAATAATCTGCCCAATGGTATATGCATTGATTAGTCACTACTCGTATCAAGCATACATATGATGCATATGGGCATGAGTCATGGAGTTACACTAAGCATGTTATAAGGTGATGAACTATCCTCACAATGAAGATGGGCCTAGATGGCCTACACATAACAAGTATGGGCCTATCAATGGGCCCTAAGGAGAGTTACAATGCGGACATTTAACCAATATTATTCTTACAATGTGGACGTCAAACCATCATTGCTCCCAAGGCACGGCCTGCCATAAACATCATTACATAACCATGGTGGAATCACATATTGCAATGGGCCTTATGTACATCTCATTGGGCCTTAGATACATCAAATGGGCCACATCATATGGGCCTCATATATGTCAAGGTGGGCCTCAACGGACGGGCCACAAATACATCAGGATGGGCCTCAACAACGGGCCTCATATATCACATCGGGCCTAGTCAAATGGGTCGAACCAATGGGTCGAATCAAATGAGCCGAGTCAAATGGGCCAAGACGAATGGGCCGAACCCAACTCATCTATTTTAGAAATCAATATATATATATATATATATATATATAAAAGAAATGAATTATATCAAAAGATCAACTGGACCATATCACAGATAGCAGTGGAGATAATGATTTTCATCGTTATAAAAATTCCAAGGCCCATCATCAAGTTCATTTTCCATCTAGTCTATTAGTAAGTTCACAAAGACCTGGTTGGGAGGAAAACAAATATTAATTTAACCCAAAACTATCAAGGTCCAAAGGACTTCAATGGTAGGCGTTCATCTCTCCACTGTTTTCTATGGTGTGATCCACCTGATAAATCTGCCTCATTTATAGTCTCAAGCTGTAAGACGATCTTGCTAAAGGGTTGGACAGTTTGGATGCAACACATGCATCATGGTGGGTCCCATAGATGGATGGCGTGGATGAAGCAGGTGGGTCTCACAGAATTTGGTGATGCCATTACAGCAGCTATGTAGCTGGAGTGAGGTACACCAGCCTTCCCACTCCTAAAGATGGGGACGGTGTGGTTGAAACACCACATCAGTGGGTCCCACGTGGGGCCCACCATAACATTTATCTGTCATCCAATCTGTTGGTAAGGTCACACAGACCAGAATGCAGAGGAAAAATAAATTTCATAATGATCCAAACTTCTATGAAACCCAATGGGTTTCAATGGCAGACGTTCAATCCTCCACTGTTTCCCTGTGACGTGGGTCACCTAAGTCCCACATATGGCTGATTATTGGGGTGGTCCACTATTCTAAAGGGGCCCACCAAATGCACAGTGTTAATGTACGGCACACATCATGGTGGGGCCAACGGTTGGGACCCGTGATCCCTGCCCGTCCATCCACGGCGCGCAAGAAGACGACGCCGTATTACGCATCCTTTGGACGTCGCGGCAACGGCACACTTGCATGTTATGTTTTTTGTTTTTTTGAAAAACAGTATTTCCGTGGTTTTTCGTAGGTGGGGCCCGCATCAGGTGAATCTACTTCACCCATTGCATTCTACGGCTCAAGACAGTCCAAATGAGCCCAATATTCGATGTGTTTTGGTGTGTAGAAACATCAAGGTGGGTCCTAACAGCCTTTAACAGTCAATATCGTTGTTTTCTATGGTATAGCCTGCTTGATTATCGGATTGGCCTCATATTTCGGCTCAATGCCTAAAATGATCTGGGGAATGGAATGGACGGCGTGGATTAGACTCATACATCCAGGTGGGGCCTGCATGAGCGGCCCACCAAAAGTGTGTTGAATCAAGCTGATATATATATATATATATATATATATATATATATATTTTTTTGTTTTAGTTAGCTAGCAGTGCGGTTTGCATACAACACATATAAAGGTGGGCCCCACCTACAGACGTGCTACAGGTGGGCCACCAAATGGCTGGATGGTGTAAATAAGACACACACCAAGGTGGGGTCGATTCGAGTGGGCCACACAGCCACATCATCACATAAAAAGAGAGAGAGAGAGAGAGAGAGAGACACATTCGATGGAGGGACCCCCACACTATGGGACCTCCCTTCCATGCATTCAATCATATATCAAGTGGGTCACAATATATGTGGGCCCACCAAATCAAAAATCAACGGTGGAGATTACTTCTCCACTAAAATGGAAGGTGTAGATGACCCTTATCAAACTAGAAAGTAAACATTATGATGGGGTCCATAGAGAATGGCCCCATCATAGAATGATCATGTGAATCATAGTGGGCCATCGGCCACATCTAGGGTCAAACTGAGATCCATACCATTAATCGGTAGGCCCCACTTGGCCCATCATCAAAGAATAAAATCTAAGCCAATAAAAGCACCCACCATTCAATCTTCTTGGTCCGATGGAACGCCGAGCTCCTTGTGTCTCACTTTGATGGAAGCTGATGAGAAATGAAGGGCTAGGTGATGGATCTTGGGATGGGAAGTGGGCCACACAACTCACTCTTTTCTCTCTTGGAAGTGCTTAGACGTGCACTTCTTTGCTTGCTTGGAAAATGTGAAGAGAATGAGAGAGGGAAAGGGTGGTTGTAAGAGAGGTGATGGGTGTGAGTGATGGATGTGAGTTGATAAGTGATGGGTATGTACTTGATATGTATAGGTGTGTAAGAGAGAGAGAGAGAGGGAGAGAGTTGACTTTGGGGTTGCTCTTGTACTTGACATGAGGTGATTGATTGATTGATGAGACATGATGTAGAGACTCTCTTCGAATTGCAAGCGCGCGGTGTTTTCTTCGAAGTAAACGCGAGTCCATATCTCCCTGCCAAGGTATCGGATCGGTATGCAAGACACGGCGTTGGAACCGCGGCAACGGTACGGTCGCAATGGTACAAGTCTCGGATTAAGCCGACTCAAATCTACGGGATACGACTTAGGGTCATGCGCAGACGTCGATTATAGGTCACGGATTGCCGGAATTCGACGAGAATGATCGAGAGAGTCGACGGAACAGTACGGAATAGAATACGAGCCTTACCAAATGAGTCAACGAAGTGTGGCCGGTGGCAAAGAAAGTACGTATATGAAACAAATACTGTTTTTTCCTTAATTTTTATGTTGCTTACGATGTTTTTGATAAAATACTTGTAGAACCATTGCGTTACTTTACATGCAGTGAGATTTTGAAAGTGCAATTTATGTGTTTGTGAAAATGCTGTGTGGACAAGTTGAGTTTCTAGCAAACAGCGTAGTGGGCCCACCCAGAATCCTTATGCAGAAACTTCCTAGCTTTTCGCAGGAAATCCTTGTCCGATGGAAACGGAAATAGATTGGCTCCTACCACCAGCCCCATGGCTGGTGGTCGGTGCTCTGTGGGCCCCACCATGATGTATGTGTTTCATCCATGTCGTTCATACATTTTTACAGATCATTTTATGACTTGATCCCAAAAATTAGAGGGATGTAAATCTCAAGTGGACCACACCACAGGAAAACAATAGTGATTGGATATCTACCATTAAAATCCTCCTAAGGCAGGCTGTAATGTTTATTTGACATCCAATCTGTTGATTAGGTCATACTGCACTCTAGATGAAGGGAATAAACAAAAATCAGCTTGATCCAAAACTTCTATAGCCCCCAAAAAGTTTTTAATGGTGGACGCTCATTCAACACTGTTTCCTGTAACGTGGCCCACTTGAGATTGGGATATATCTCATTATTCGTCTCATACCATGTATGGATGAAAGACATACATCATGGTGGGCCCACAGAGCACCGACCATCGACCATTGGTCGGTAATGTGGGGAGAAAACCGTCCGTTTCCAATGGAAACCGCATTTAAAAACCTTGAAAACAAGTCCTCTTAACCCTAAGAAACTACAGGGAAAAGCTAACGGCTAGTTTTCAAGAACCGTGCCAAAATGACTTGCAGCACGTGTGAAAGAACGAGATCCATGCCGTCCATCACGTGTGCTGCCCCTGTTTCACCCGGAAAACCAAAAAGTAGATCAGTACAAAACCAAAGTAGGACAAATCATAACAAAGAGTTGAAATGAGACGGTAACCGTTAATTTTGCGTGGGTCCCACCATTGTTTATTTAAGCCATCCAATCCATTCATATGACTCTTTTCACAGACACAAAGGTTAAATTTCTAAAGATCAAGGTAATACGAAGCTCAGGTGGTGAGGCCCACCTGAATTATGGATCAGTATAATTTTGAAGGTCAATATCTAACGAGGCGTGGGGCACCTGATCAACGCGTTGGATCTAATAAACATAAAATCCTTCATCCACGTCAGCAGCGAAACGCAAACCATTTCATTTCCGGGACTTTCCAAAACCGTATCATATATGGCGAAACGAAATCGGATTGCGTACTCTCATCATACGAGAAAACTCAATTGGGCACACCGTGAAAGTATGTGGTTTATCTACGCCGTCCATACGTTTTTTCAACTCATTTAAGGGGTTGATTCCAAAATCGAAGCACATCCAAAGCTCAATGATCATACCACAGGAAACAGTGTTAATAATGATTTCCACCGTTGAAACCATACTAGGCCCCACATTGATGTTTATTTATCATCTAACCTGTTCATAAGATTAGAAAAAACATGGATGAATGGAAAACACAAATATATGCTTGATCCAAAACTTATTTGGCCCTCAAGAATTTTTCAACGGTAGATGTTCATTTCACACTGTTTACGTGGTGTGGTCCATTTAATCTTTGGATATGTTTCATTGTTTTACTCAGGCCCTAAAATTATCTAGTAAAAAAGATGAAAGGAGTAGATAAATTATAAAATCCTCAATGGACCCTACTGAGTCTACTCGCTACGCTTGGCGTATTGAATTACTCACTACCAATCTGCTTCCCGGCAAAACCCGGACGCGGATTTCCTGCGAAAGCCTTTCGCAGGAAGTTCCACGCAAGGTTTCCGTGTGGGCCTAATTAGATGTTTGTGAGAAATCCAACCCTTCTATCTGTTTTTTAAGCTCATTTTTACAATGTGAGACAAAAAATGAGGAGGACCCAAATCTCATGTGAGCCACACGAAAGGAAACAGTGAATATTTAGTAACCACCGTTGAAACACTTATATGGCCATAAAAGTTTTGTAACGGTATAAGTTTTTAGTGTTTTCACTTTATCTGAGTGAAAATGACCTTATAAACGGCTTAGATGGCATATAAACAGCAAGATGGCATATAAACAGCAAGGTTGAGCCTAGGAAGGCTTCAACGGTGGACATTCCTTTCTCCACTATTTCATCTCCTATGGCCCACTTGACTTTTGGATCCTTCTCATTTTTGGTGACATGTCTTAAAATGAGGTCAAAAACCGGATGGACGGATTTGATTTCTCACAAACATCACAATAGGCCCCACCCAAAATCCTTGCGCAGGAACTTCCTGCGAAAGGCTTTCGCAGGAAATCTGCGTCCGCAAAACCCAATCACGCGTGAAGCCGTTGGTAAATGACACGTGTTATGGTCTAAACTATAAAGTACATACTGACCGTCTAAATTAGAAACTTTCTTTTCTCACCTATTTACTTATCAACTTTCCAAAATCAAAATAAAAGGGAAGCCTCATTCCATCCTCTCTCCAACAAAAACCCCCTGTGCTCAGTCTCTCTTTCATTCAATACCTCAGAACCCCCTCTCTCGTAAATCTCTCTCTCTCTCTCTTGAAGAATTCATCAAAGAATGGAAGCCGACTGGAGTAATCTGATGATGTTAGCAGAGGTGGCAGCTTCTGCTTCCCCTCTTCTCCCCACATTCACCATCGTCCCATCCAACAACAAGAAGAAGAGGAAGCTGAATGACCACGAAACAAGAGCAACAACAAGAAGCCGACTCCCGCAACACGTCTTACAAGAACCTCTGCATTGCAAAACCATCTCCACCTGATTGGATTGAGACCCACTTCCAATTGAAAGCAACGAATCTCATATGGGTCTGTGATAAACTTCTCAAACCCAGCGACACCAGACCTCGTCAAAACCGTCTCCTCCTTCCGACATCATTAATCAGCCACACCCTCCTTCCTGCACTTACACCCCACCAAACATCCAAGCTGACAACTGACGGTGGAATTGATGGTGTTACACTCGATCACAAGGGCCGACATTGGATCACGCGCTTCAACTACTGGAGATCATCTGGATGCTATACCTTGAATGGCACTTGGACCGAGTTGGTTGATGCAAACGAGTTATGTGCTGATTTCCATACTGTCCGTGTTTGGGCTTTTTATTATGGGCCTCAAAATCAAGAACTGGGCTTTATTGTACACAACAAAGAGGATTGAATAAAAAATTATCTTAAATCATCCATCAACTGTATATATATTTTTTTAATAAATGATACATAGCAGTTTCTCTTTCCATTCTTTTATGTTATCATCAACGGTAGAGATTTTTCTGTAACTTTATATGGTTTCTATTATCATAGATAAAGGAAACTGGATTTTCAGAAACTACATTACACATCCGTTTTCCAAGTAGGGCCCACTACTCACATCCACATTGCTCGTGAAGTGGTTTTGACCTTCCAAGATTCTTGTATTGTTCATGACAGGGATGTTCGTTTTACAAATAGGGCCCACTACTCACATCTGTTGACCCTTTTACTTTCTTTCTCACTTTTTCATAATGTGCGGTTTACTTGAGTTTTTTATCTGTCTCGATGACATGAGTAGTAAAAATGAATGAACGGAGTGGATTTCTCACAAGCTGATCCGACCTGCCTTTCTACCGCAGCAACTTCCCATGGGTTACCGTCCGCGGCCGTTTATCCTAGTTGAAACAGAAGCGGCTTATGAACGCGGATTGCTTTCTCCGTTTCTCACACTGCCAGTAGAGAGACTCTAAGAGACCCACCATGATGTATGTGCCTTATCCACGCCATCCATCCATTTTGGATCACTATTTTAGGACATTATCTTAAAAATGAGGCAGATCTAAATCTCAGGTGGACCACAGCACAGAAAACAGTGGTGATTGAATGTTGACCATTAAAAAATTCCTGAGGCCCCTTCTAATGTTCATTTTCCATCCAACCTGTTAATTAGGTCAATGAAAACAAAAATACGAAGTTCATCCAAAAGTTTTGTGACCTCAAGAAGTTTTTAATGGTGGCAGATCAATTACCACTTAATCATGTGCCTTGGTCCACCTAAGATTTGGATCTGCCTCATTTTTCGCTCATGCCCTTAAAAATGGATGGGCGGCATAGATAAGATACATACATCATAGTGTGGCCCACAGAGCACTCGCTATTGTTAGCCTCAACATGCAATCCGCATCCGCGGACTGTGTTTATACCAGTATGAACGGACTTGATCCAGTATCATGGTGGGTCTACGAGCACTCTATCAGCATGCAATCTCCGTCCGCGGACTGTTTTACCGCATGGACGGACATCATCCAGTGTCATGGCAGGGCCCACAAGCACACGATGCTGGTAGCAGGGGAGTAGCCAATCCGTTTCCGTTTTATTCATAACGTTCATTTACTTTTTCAGGTCATCTTATACTAATATCCCAGAAAATGAGGTAGATGGACCCTACTACAAAACACTGCAGTGTTAATGACGCCAACCGTTGAAGTCTTCCTAGGGCCCACCCTGATGCTTATTTGACATCCTATCCGTTCATAAGGTAACATAGAACTCTGATGAAAGGAAAACACAAATACGATGAACTTCATCAAAACTTCCGCAGCTCCCAAGAACTTTTCAACTGTGGGCTTTCAATCCACAGTTATATGGCCCACTTGAGCCTTGGACCTACGCTCATGCCCTAAAATGATCCTGCAAAATGGATGCACAGCGTTTAATTAAACCCATACATCGCAGTGGCCCCACAGAGCCCCTACTTAAACGGAAGCAGATTGCATAGTGAGTTACTCTGTGAGGTCCCCCATGATTTATGTATTTTATCTGCTCCGCCCATTCATTTTACCAGATAATTTTAGGGCTTGAGCCTAAAAATGAAGCATATAAAATGTTTAAATGGACCACACCACATAAAACAGTTGAATTGAACTTCTACCGTTGAAAATTTCTCAGGGCCACAGAAGTTTTGGATCAAGCTTATATTTGTGTTTTCCGTTCATCCATGTCTGTATGATCTTATGAACAGGTTGGATGACAAATAAACATCACTGTGGGGCCTAGCAAGGTTTCAACGGTGGAAATCATTATCCCCATTATTTTGTGTGGTATGATCCACTTGATCTTTGGATATGCTTCAATTTTTGGCTCAACCCCTTAAATTATATGAAAAAATGGATGGACGGCATGGATAGACTACATACATTCAAGATGGGCCCAGTTGAGTTTACTCAGTACGATAAGAGAGTACTGAGTAACTCAGTACGCAATCCGATTTCTACTTAGACCGGACGCTGGCTAGTGACCCCAACAACAGCCGGCTAGCTGATGTCAAAGCTTTGTGGACTCCACCATGATGTATTTGTTCTATCCAAGCCGTTCATCCATTGTTCCAGCTTATTTTAGTGGATGATGCTAAAAATGAGAAAGATCCAAAACACAGTTGGACCACAATACAGTAAGACAGTTTTGAATATTGATCGTCCACTATTAAAAACTTCCTAGGACCTACTGTAATGTTTATTTACCATCCAATTGTTCATAAGGTCATACAGATATTGATGAAGGGAAAAAAAATGGATATGAGATTGCTTTCAAACTACTGTGGACCCAAAATGTTTTCAGTTGTAAGTGTTTAATCTCCACCGTTTCCTTTGGTATAATCCACCTCGGAGTTGGAATTACCTCATTTTAGGGCTCATGCCCTAAAATGAGCTTGCAAACTGAATAAACAGTGCGGACAAAACACATGTCATGGTGGAGCTTACAAAGCTTTGATACCAGCTCGCTTGAGGCGTTCGATCTGCCTCATTTTGGGGCCCGCGCTTGAGCGTTTGATCCGCCTCATTGCAAAATGCCCTAAAATAAGCTTGCAAACTTGATGAACCATGTGGATAAAACACATATGTCATGGTGTAGCTTACAAAGCTTTGACACCAGCTGAGTGGCCGGTCTGGGGTAAGTAGCCAGACCGCCTGCACTAAACCTCTGTTCAGAATGGAATGGCCGGAGGTGGAGTGGTTAGTGGTTGAGCCATATCATGATGTATGTGTTTTATCCAAGCTATGCACTTATTTTTTCCAGATTATTTTAGGGCTTCGTCCCAAAAATAAGGCAAATCTAAATATTAGGTGGACCACAATATAGGAAAATTGATTATATATCCACTGATAAAAATCTGGTATGCCCATCATAATGTTTGTTTAACATCCAACCTGTTGATAAAGGGAAAAAAAATAAATATCACCTTGATCCAAAACTTTTGTGGCTCTATAAGTTTTTAATGGTGACACGGCTTTGTGTAATGTTATCAACTTGAGATTTAGATGTACTTATTTTTGAGCTCATGCCATAAAATGATCTAGAAAAATGGATGGACGGCGTGGATGAAGCACATACATCATGGTGGGTCCGACAGGGCACCAACCACTAGCCATTGGGCTGGTGGCAGGTAATTGGCCAATCCACGTCAATTCCGAATCCAATGGAGTTTTGCACGTGGCCTCAATGTAAAAACGTGTGTCCATTCATGGGTAAGAAGGTAGCACGACTGATGTACGAGCTCCACGTGGTGCTCGGCTAGCTGTAGTCACACACAGGTAGAGCTGTACACGAATTGAGCTAGCTCAGTTAGCTAGCTCAACTCAACTCGAAAAAGCTTGATTCGACTCGGTTCAAAATTGAGTTCGAGACGAGTCAAGCTGATTTTTTAAGCTTGAAAAATTTTTGAACTGAGTTCGAACTTGCCCAAGCTTGACCCGACTTTGATCGAGCCCAACTCAATTCAAACTCGGATCGAGCCATTTGGACGACTCGATTACTTTGATAATTGTTGTTACTCACTAAGTGTTTGATGTAATGTGTCATGCCCCAAACTCGGAAAATGGGCTCATAAAATTCTCGATCGCCGAATCCGGCGCCGACAACTTCCGTAGTGCCCCATTCTCAAATCCCGGCACTCATATGCCAGATTCCGATCCTGGGATCCTAAAAGGAGGATTTTCAGTATGATTTTTTTTTTTTGTAATGGAGCATAACCACAAGCATAACCAAGTCACAAAGCAACATCACCACATATCCACTATATCAAAAACTTTAAGTACAATGTAGAAAAGGAAATACAGGGTGATCAAAAAGCTCCAAAATGATCCGATATGAACTTCTGCCTCAGCGCTGCTGCGATCCAACGACACCTGCAGGCAACGGTCATGCATAAGCTTAAAAAAGCTTAGAGGGTGGTGTAAGTGTGTGCGAAAGGCAAATGTTAAGTATACAATATCAGAGTAATGCAAAAATATGTAGATAAGTCTATGAATACAATCAATCGTACTAAAATTATGTGATGCAAGGCATGAATGCTATCGGCCATACCAACGCCATGCGATGCGAGGCCTATGTCACCAAATGTCATATGCGAGATGTAAAGCAAGCATGTCAGTCCTCATCAAGTACACATATCAGTACAGTTCCTCTCTGAGATGTCACCGGGGTCTAATACACTTCACACTGACTGCCGCCTCCCTGGCCGCACAGCCCAGTAAGTGGAATAAACCACATTATCCGTCTGACCAGTAGTCTGTCAATACCTACCCGACTCGTCAATAGCGGACTTATTTACGAGCTGGTCAAACTCAGCCTAGCTTACAACGCCCTCACTCGGGCCAATAAGGCCACACCCCCTTCCAATCGACCACGACACAGTGGGAGACGCGGCCTACTGGTATTCGGTACTCGGGCGCTCGTGTATCCACTCGGTTTAAACGTTGGAGTATCTCCTGGTACTAAAAAGGTTCTAAAAATTTCACCCAAGGACATCCTAAGTGCCCACAGTGCTAGAACCAAGTATTTTCGATATCCGATACGGCTATCCACGATGTGCCTGTGGAGGCCACGGCCCTGATGTCGCTAGGGCGTACAATGATTATGTCACACATATGTGAGATGCATGAGTCATACTATTTAGTCATGCAGCAATCCAGCGTGTACCACGCGCTCATGTGGGTAACTCCTATCAATGAGTCCCATAAATAATCTGCACAATGAAATATACAATGATCAGTCACTACTCATATCAAGCATACATATGATGCGTATGGGCATGAGTCATGGAGTTATACTAAGCATGTTATAAGGTGATGAACCATCCTTACAACGAAGATGAGCCTAGATGGCCTACACATAACAAGTATGGGCCTATCAATGGGCCCTAGGGAGAGTTATAATGCGGACATTTAACCAACATTATTCTTACAATGTGGACGTCAAACCATCATTGCTCCCAAGGCACAGCCTGTCATAAACATCATTACGTAACCATGGTGGAATCACATATTGCAATGGGCCTTATGTACATTCTATTGGGCCTCGACCCATGGGCTTCAGATACATCAAATGGGCTGCATCATATGGGCCTCATATATGTCAAGGTGGGCCTCAATAGACGGGCATCAGGATAGCCCTCAACAACGGGCCTCGTGTATCACATCGGGCCTAGTCAAATGGGCTGAACCAATGGGCCGAATCAAATGGGCCGAGTCAAATGGACCAAGACGAATGGGCCGAACCCAACTCATCTATTTTAGAAATCAAAAAATATATATAAACATATAAAAGAAATGAATTATATCAAAAGATCAACTGGACTATATCACAAATAGCAGTGGAGATAATGATTTTCACCGTTATAAAAATTTCAGGGCCCACCATCAAGTTCATTTTCCATCTAGTCTGTTAGTAAGGTCACAAAGACCTGGTTAGGAGGAAAACAAATATTAATTTAACCCAAAACTATCGAGGTCCAAAGGACTTCAATGGTAGGCGTTCATCTCTCCACTGTTTTCTATGGTGTGATCCACCTGATAAATCTACCTCATTTATAGTCTCAAGCTATAAGACGATCTTGCCAAAGGGTTGGACGGTTTGGATGCAACACATGCATCATGGTGAATCCCATAGATGGACGACGTGGATGAAGTAGGTGGGTCTCACAGAACCTGGTGACGCCACTACAGCAGCTATGTAGCTGGAGTGAGGTACACCAGCCGTCCCACTCCCAAAAATAAGGACGGTGTGGTTGAAACACCACATCAGTGAGTCCCATGTGGGGCCCACCATAACGTTTATCTGCCATCCAATTTGTTGGTAAGGTCACACAGACCGGAATGTAGAGGAAAAATAAATTTCATAATGATCCAAACTTCTGTGAAACCCAAAGGGTTTCAATGGCAGACGTTTAATCCTCCATTGTTTCCCTGTGACATGGGTCACCTGAGTCCCACATACGGCTGATTATTGGGGTGGCCCACTGTCCCAAAGGGGCCCACCAAATGCACGGTGTTGATGTACGACACACATCATGGTGGGGCCCATGGCTGGGACCCGTGATACCTGCCCATCCGTCCACAGCCTTGATGAGATCGCCATTCTTGTGCGTCCTCTCGGGACGTGAAGGCTAAAGACTGGCCGCATGTTATGTTATTTATTTATTTCTTGAGAAATAGTATTTTCGTGATTTTTCATAGGTGGGGCCTGCATCAGGTGAATCCACTCCACCCATTGCATTCTATGGCTCAAGACAGTTCAAATAAGCCTAATATTCGATGTGTTTTGGTGTGTAGAAACATCAAGGTTGGTCCTAACAGCCTTTAATGGTAAATATCGTTGTTTTCTATGGTATGGCCCGCTTGATTATCGGATTGGCCTCATATTTCGGATCAAGACCTAAAATGATCTGGGGAATGGAATGGACGGCGTGGATTAGACTCATACATCAAGGTAGGGCCTGCATGAGCAGCCCACCAAAAGCTTGTTGAATCAAGCTAATATATATATATATATATATATATATATATATATATGGGAAAAGGTACAATGCCCTCGAGCTGACAATAAGCTCCAGTGAGGTCGAGCTATGTGGGCCCCACCGTGATGTGTTTCGACCATTAACACCGTGCATTTGATGGGTACCCTTGCAATTATGGGATATCCCAAAAATCAGCCATATACGGAACTCAGGTGGGCCATACCATCTAAAATTATGTGAAGACACCGTTAAAACATATAAAAGCACTTGGTGGGGCCCACCTGAGTTTTGCATGCGCCTGAAACTTGGTCTGAACCCTCATTCAAGTGGGACACACATAATGGATGGGCTGGATTTGCAAACCACATCTCGGTGGGCCCCTTTAAATGGTTATGAATGTTTTAATGGTGCACGGCCCCTTCCCACTTTTGTATGTGGTGTGGCCCACACAAGTCATGGATTGACTTGATTTTTGAGACCTAGGCCCACGATGGAATGGTGCATCTGACTGATGGGGTAGATGTTTGAAACACATCACAGTGGGGCCCACACAGCTTAACCTCATGGGGCGTTAAAATCAGCTCGAGCGCATTATACCTTTTCCCTATATATATATATATATATATATATATATATATATATATATTGTTTTGGTTAGCCGGTCAGCACACCACACGGCCAGTTCACACTTCACTGTGTGGTTTGCATACAACACATATAAAGGTGGGCCCCACCTACAGACGTGCTACAAGTGGGCCACCAAATGGCTGGATGGTGTAGATAAGACACACACCAAGGTGGGGTCCATCCGAGTAGGCCACACAGCCACATCATCACATAAAAAAAAAGAGGGAGAAAGAGAGACACGCGTGTAATGGAGGGACCCCGACACTATGGGCCCTCCCTTCCATGCATTCAATCGTATATCAAGTGGGTCCCAATATATGTGGGCCCACCAAATCAAAAATCAACGATGGAGATTACTTCTCCACCAAAATGGAAGGTCTAGATGACCCTTATCAAACTAGAAAGTAAACATCATGATGGGGTCTACGGAGAATGGCTCCATCATGGAATGATCATGTGAATCATAGTAGGTCGTCGGCCACATCTACGGTCCAAAGTGAGATTCATACCATCAATCGGTAGGCCCCACTTGACCCATCATTAAAAGAATGAAATCTAAGCCTATAGAAGCACCAACCGTTCAATCTTCTTGGTCCGATGGAACGCCGAGCTCCATGTGTCTCACTTTAATGGAAGATGATGAGAAATGAAGGGCTAAGATGATGAATTTTGGGATGGGAAGTGGGCCACACAACTCACTCTTTTCTCTCTTGGAAGTACTTGGACGTGCACTCCGTTGCTTGCTTGGAAAATGTGAAGAGAAGGAGAGAGGGAAAGGGTGGTTGTAAGAGAGGTGATGGGTGTGAGTGATGGATGTGAGTTGACAGGTGATGGGCATGTACTTGACATGTATGGGTGTGTAAGAGAGAGAGGGAGAGAGTTGACTTTGAGGTTACTCTTGTACTTGACATGAGGTGATTGATTAATTGATTGATTGATGAGACATGATGTAGAAATTCTCTTTGAATTGTAAACGCGTGGTGTTTTCTTCAAAAAATGTGGGTCCACATCTCCCTGCCAGGGTATTGGATCGGTATGTAAGACGCGGCGTTGGAACCGCGGCAATGGTGCGGTCGCAATGGTACAAGTCTCGGATTAAGCCGACTCAAATCTAAGAGATACGAGTTATGGTCGCGGGTAAACGTTGATTATAGGTCGTGGATTGCCGGAATTCGACGGAAAGGATCGCGGGAGTCGATGGAACAGTACGGACTAGGATACGAACCTTACAGCTCTCCCCACTTAATAAAAATTTTGTCTTCAAAATTAATACTACCATTGTAACTAAGCATAACTCATAAGGGAATAGAAAACATAACATCATATATAATCAAAATACAATACAAAATGCAATCAAACATTGAAAAGATGGGGATAGCGCTCTCGAATCTCCGCCTCGTGCTCCCAAGATGCCTCATCCACACTATGATGGCCCCACTGCACCTTCACCAAGGGAATGACCTTGGTCCGGAAGACCTGCTCCTTCCAATCGAGGATACGAACTAGTTGCTCAATGTAAGAAGCGTCCTTACGAACCTCTAACGACTGTCAATCAATAACAGGAACGATGTCTGACCCACACTTCCTCAACATAAAGACGTGGAAAATGTTGTGGATGCCAAACAACTAAGATGGCAAGGCAAGCCGATAGGCCACGGCGCCAATGCGCCCGGTGATCTCGAAAGGTCCTATAAATCTCGGGGCAAGCTTGCCCTTAGCTCTAAAATAAACCACACCCTTCATGGGTGAGACCTTGAGATACACATGGTCCCCAACGGTAAACTCCATGAGACGACACCGACTGTTAGCAAAACTCTTCTGCCGGCTCTGAGCTGTGCGCATCCTCTGCCTGATGATATCGATAGCCTCTAATGTCTGTTGCACAAGCTCAGGACCTAAGAGACGCCGCTCTTTGACTTCGGTCCAACAACTCAAAGATCTGCATGATCTGCCATATAATACCTCAAAAGGAGTCATGCCAATGGTCGCCTAATAACTGTTGTTGTATACGAACTCAACCAATCTCTGGTGCTTGTCTATCTGAGAAATCAATCGTGCAGGCCCGAAGCATATCCTCAAGGATCTAGTTGCCTCTCGGTCTGGCCATCGGTCTGCGGATGGTACGTGGTGCTGAGCTGCAAGTCAGTCTTCATCGCTCTCTAGAAGCTTCCCTAAAACTGAGACATGAACTTCGTGTCTCGGTCTAAAACGATCGAGACAGGAACACCGTATAGTCTCACGATCTCATCAACAAATAGCATGACGAGCCGGTCCACATGTCAGGTCTCACGAATCGCAAGAAAATGTACCGACTTCGTTAGACGGTCCATGACAACCCAGATGGCGTCATGACAGCGCTGTATCCTCGGCAAACCCATGACAAAATCGGTAGATATGTGCTCTCACTTCCACATCAGACCGTTAACAGCTACAATAGACCAGGGGGTCTCTGATGATCTGCCTTGACACGCTGGCACGTGTCACACTCGGCCACAAAACTGGTTATCTGGCACTTCATCCCTGTCCAAAAATACTGGCGCCTCATATCACGATACATCTTCGTCGAGCCAAGGTGGATAGAGAACCGTGATCGATGTGCCTCGGTCATAAGATCTCGGCGCAACTGAGGAATATCCGGGACATATAATCGGCCTCTAAAGCGAAGTCCACCATCAGAACCAATCTGCCAATCTGACTAACTCTCAGACGCTACCTCAGCCTGATAACTCTACACTAACTTATCTGCCTGCTGAGCCTCGATCACCCTTGCGATAAGAGAGAGTTGAATCGACAGGCTCAATAACTGTACGATAGAAGACTACAAGCCAATCTCGAAGTAAAAACCTAACACATCCTCAAGCATCCTCTACTCCTGAATCATCATGTGCACCACAGGCCTCGTGGATGACGGCTGAGGGCATCCGCCACCACCCTTATCCGGGTGGTACTGAAGATCAAAATCATAATCCTTCAAGAGCTCCATCTAACACATCTGTCTCGCGTTCAGCTCGGACTGAGAGAACAGATACTTTAAGCTCTTATGGTCGGAGAAAAACTCAAACCTCACCCCAAAGAGATAGTGCCTCCACACCTTCAGTGCGAAGACCACTACTGCCAGCTCCAAATCATGCGTGGGGTAGTTCAGCTCATGGACCTTGAGCTGGCGAGACGCATAAGCCACCGGCTTCCTGTTCTACATTAGGACAGCACCCAAGCTAGCTCGTGAGGCATCGATAAATACAACAAATCCATCACTCTCAGAGGGAAGAGTGAGGACAGGAGCGGACGTGAGGCGGTCCTTCAGCTTCATAAATGCCTGTTCACAAGTGTCGCTCCAAACGAACTCGGCACCCTTCCGGGTCAACCTGGTCAACGGGGCTACAATACGAGAGAATCCCTCAATGAAATGTCAGTAGTAGCCCGCCAAACCAAGGAAACTGCGAATCTCGGACGTGTTCGTGGGCCGGTCCCACTGACGCACATCATCAATCTTCGAGGGGTCCACTGCGACGCCCTGCCTAGTCACTATATGACCGAGGAACTTCACCTCCTCTTGCCAGAACTCGCACTTCTCCAGCATCGCGTAAAGCTGGTGTGCACGGAGGGTCTGCAAGGTAATCGTCAGATGCCACTCATGCTCCTCGCGGGTCTTCGAATATATCAGAATGTCATCGATGAATACCAGAACAAACTGGTCAAGATACGGACGGAAGACCTCGTTCATCAACTGCATGAATACTGTGGGCGCATTGGTCAATCCAAAGGACATGACCTGGAACTCAAAATAACCATAGCGTGTCCTGAAGGCTATCTTTGAGATATCCTCATCTCGGACCTGAACCTGATGATAACCAGACCGCAAGTCTATCTTCGAAAAGAACTACGCCTCCTGCAGCTGATCAAACAAATCATCAATCCTCGGGAACGGGTACTTGTTCTTGATTGTAACCTTGTTGAGCTCGCGGTAATCTACGCAAATCCTCAATGAGTCATCCTTCTTTTTCACGAAGAGTATGACGCTCCCCACAATGAACTGCTCAGATGGATAAAGCCTAGATCTTGCAACTCGTTTAACTACTTCTGTAATTCCTGTAACTCTAACGGTGCCATACGATATGAGGCCTTCGAAATAGGCGCGGTATCGGACACAAGATCAATCTAGAACTCGGTGTGCCGATGAGGTGGTAACCCCGGAATCTCCTGAAACACATCAAAAAAACCATAAACAACCGACAGCTGGTCGATACTCAAAGTAGCTGACTCCTCAACGGCACACGATAACAGGCAAGAAAGCTGTTCTCCTCTAGGCTTGGCACCAAACTGAAAATCTGGAAAACCGGGTATACAGAACGTGGCTGTCCTCGCGAAGTAGTCCAATATAGCGTGGTACTCGACGAGTCAATCTATGCCCAGGATGACATCAAACTCGGGCATCAGCAATACGTACAGATCAGCAGGTAAAAAGATATCCCCAATAAGAACGGGACAAGACAAGCAAAATCGGTCTAATACTCCAGTCTTCTCCAAGGGTGTCGACACTGACAAACCCTCGCGGGCAGACTCCATCAGCAAACCGGTCGATCAGCAGAAATCATCAGCCACAAAGGAATGCGATGCACCGGAATTAAACAATACACGTGCAATACATGCAAAAACAGGGAGAGTACCCTCGACGACCCCTCTTGATGACTGAGGGTCCTATTGGGCGACATAAAATTTGCCCTGGGCTTGCTGGGGAAGTGCAGGTCCCCTCTGAGGTCTCTGCTGCTGTTGTTGCCCCTGCCGCTGTCACGGCCTGATCTGCTGCCTCTGCTGCTGCGGGGGAGGTCCCGAGGCTAGTGTTGCGGTCGTTGCTACTGCTGTGGGGGCTGTCGCCGAGGCCGATATAGTTTCCTCGGCTGCTGCTGCTACGGATGGGGACACTCGCCTTACGATGTCTTGTCTTACCGCACCCAAAGAAAATACCTAAAAACGGTCCCGGATGTGGTGTTGGGGGTTCCACTGGTGCTCGAAATGCTGGGCGGGTCGTGCGACGCTGCTGTGGAAGATGCTGTTACTGCTGAAAACTACCGGAGGGTGCCTTCCTCTTCTAATCTCCTCTATGGTCATGGGCTCTCTGCAAACCGGCCCAATCTGACTTGTAGATTTGGGCCCTCTGCACAATCTGCTCAAACGTCTGAAGCATGTGTCCAATCACACAGCTCCTAAGGGCAGGACGCAAGCCGTTCTTAAAACAGCGGGCCTTTCGCCCTTTATCGTCAACAAGATACGTCGCGAATCTCGATAGTGTGACAAAATGTGCCTCGTACTGGGACACAATCATGTTCCCCTGGACCAGAGTCTCAAACTCTAATGCGCATTGCTATCACACATGCTCGGGAAAGAACTTCCGGTCAAACCGGTCAACAAAGTCCTCCCAGGTCCACTCGAATCGGCCGTTGCCACTCGGGCGACAGATGCCCATCAATGCTGAGCCTCACCCTGGAGAAAAAATACAGCTAACGGGACCCGCTACTGGGTCATACATCTCATGGTGTCGAATATCTTCTCCACCTCGGAGCACCATTTCTCTACTGCAGTAGGGTCTGGCTCGCCCCGAAAACGCGAGAGATCGTGCTATCGGAAGTCCTTGAGAAGGGCGCTCGCATGCTCCTGCTCTGCCTCGGCTGGCGTAACAGTAGGACGCCTGCTCTACCCCTGATGAATAGCAGCCATCGCCTATTGTATCTGTTGCAGCTGGGCGGCACTCACAGGTACGGTCGGATTTACACCGGTCTCGGGTAGAAGAGTGGCAGCCTCAGGCTGGGGAGTAGGAATATCCGGTGGTAGAGCGGGGAATCGTAGGTGGTAGAGTGGGAGTCACAGGTGATGGAGCGGTATTCGCTCGGGTCGCTCTTCTAAGCGGCATGTCCTATAGAAAGGAACAAGGGCTTATCAAGCTTGAAAATTCTCGAAGGCATAAACATTAAGGGTCTATGTCGAAAAATCGGTAAGTTATTCGAACTCGGAATCTATTCATTCTAAGTTTATAGTAGATATGTGATGTGATCCTTAGGTATTCCTAAGTTATGCTCTGATACCAACTTTTGTCACGCCCCAAACTCGAAAAATAGGCTCACAAAATTCTCCATCATCGAATCCGAAGCCGACAGCCTCCGTAGTGCCCCATTCTCGGATCCCGACACTCATATGCCAAATTCCTATCCAGGGATCCTACAAGAAGGATTTTCAGTATGAATTTTTTTGTAATGGAGCATAACCACAAGCATGACCAAGTCACAAAACAACATCACCATATATCCACTATATCAAAAGCTTTAAGTATAATGCGAAAAGGAAAATATAAGGCGATCAAAAAGCTCCAAAATGATCTGATACGTACTCCTGCCTCAGCGCTGCTGCGATCCAATGACACCTGCACACAACGGTTGTGCATAAGCTTACAAAAGCTTAAAGGGTGGTGTAAGTGTGTGTGCAAGGTAAGTGTCAAGTATACAATATCAGAGTAATGTGAAAATATGCGGGTAAGTCCATGAATACAATCAGTCGTACCAAGCCTATGTGATGCAAAGCATGAATGCTATCGGCCATTCTAACACCATGCGATACGAGGCCTATGTAGACAAATGTCATATGCTAGATGCAAAGCAAGCATGTCAATCCTTATCAAGTATACATATCAGTACAGTTCCTCTCTGGGATATCACCGGGGTCTAATACACTTCACACTGACTGCTGCCTCCCTAGCCGCACAGCCCAGTAAGTGGAATAAATCACACTATCCACCTGACCAATAGTCTGTCAATACCTACCCGGCTCATCGATAGCGGACTCATTTGCGAACTGGTCAAACTCAGTCTAACTTACAACCACCTCACTCGGGCAGCTAAGGTCACACCCTCTTCTAACCGACCACGACACAGTGAGAGACGTGGCCTACTGATATTCGACACTCGGGCGCTCATGTATCCACTCGGTTTAGACGTTGGTGTATTTCCTGGTACCAAAAAGGTTCTGGAACTTTCACCCAAGGACATCCTAAGTGCCCACAGTGCTCGAACCAAGTATTTCTGGTATTTGATACGGTCATCCACGATGTGCTTGTGAAGACCACGACCTTGATGTCACTAGGACATACAATGATTATGTCACACATATGTGAGATGCATGAGTCATACTATCTAGTCATGCAACAATCGGACACGTACCACACGCTCATGTGAGTAACTCCTATCATTGAGTCTCATAAATAATCTGCCCAATGGCATATGCAATGATTAGTCACTACTCGTATCAAGCATATATATAATGCATATGGGCATGAGTCATGGAGTTACACTAAGCATGTTATAAGGTGATGAACTATCCTCACAACGAAGATGAGCCTAGATGGCCTACACATAACAAGTATGGGCCTATTAATGGACCCTAGGGAGAGTTACAATGCGGACATTTAACCAATATTATTCTTACAATGTGGACGTCAAACCATCATTGCTCCCAAGGCACGGCCTGCCATAAACATTATTACATAACCATGGTGGAATCACACATTGCAATGGGCCTTATGTACATCCCATTGAGCCTCAGATACATCAAATGGGCCGCATCATATGGGCCTCATATATGTCAAGGTGGGCCTCAACGGACGGGCCACAAATACATCAGGATGGGGCCTCAACAACGAGCCTCATATATCACATTGGGCCTAGTCAAATGGGTTGAACCAATGGGTCGAATCAAATGGGCCGAGTCGAATGGGCCAAGACGAATGAGTCGAACCCAACTCATCTATTTTAGAAATCAAAATATATATAAAAGAAATGAATTATATCAAAAGATCAACTGGACCATATCACAGATAGCAGTGGAGATAATGATTTTCACCGTTATAAAAATTCCAGGGCCCACCATCAAGTTCATTTCCCATCTAGTCTGTTAGTAAGTTCACAAAGACCTGGTTGGGAGGAAAACAAATATTAATTTAACTCAAAACTATCAAGGTCCAAAGGACTTCAATGGTAGGCGTTCATCTCTCCACTGTTTTCTATGGTGTGATCCACCTAATAAATCTGCCTCATTTATAGTCTCAAGCTGTAAGACGATCTTGCTAAAGGGTTAGACAGTTTGGATGCAACACATGCATCATGGTGGGTCCCATAGATGGACGACGTGGATGAAGCAGGTGGGTCTCACAGAATTTGGTGACGCCATTACAGCAGCTATGTAGCTGGAGTGAGGTACACCAGCCTTCCCACTCCTAAAAATGGGGATGGTGTGGTTGAAACACCACATCAGTGGGTCCCACGTGGGGCCCACCATAACGTTTATCTGTCATCCAATCTGTTGGTAAGGTCACACAGACAGGGATGCAGAGGAAAAATAAATTTCATAATGATCCAAACTTCTATGAAACCCAAAGGGTTTCAATGGCAGATGTTCAATCCTCCACTGTTTCCCTGTGACGTGGGTCACCTGAGTCCCACATATAGCTGATTATTGGGGTGGCCCACTATCCTAAAGGGGCCCACCAAATGCACGGTGTTGATGTACGACACACATCATGGTGGGGCCCACGATTGGGACCCGTGGTCCCTGCCCGTCCATCCACAGCACAGCAGGACGTTGTTGCGCGTCCTCTGGACGTCAGCAACAACACCTGCTGCATGTTATGTTTTTTGTTTTTTTGAAAAATAGTATTTCCATGGTTTTTCGTAAGTGGGGCCTGCATCAGGTGAATCCACTCCACCCATTGCATTCTACGGCTCAAGACAGTCCAAATGAGACCAATATTCGATGTGTTTTGGTGTGTAGAAATATCAAGGTGGGTCCTAACAGCCTTTAACGGTCAATATCGTTGTTTTCTATGGTATGGCCCGCTTGATTATCGGATTGGCCTCATATTTCGGCTCAACGCCTAAAATGATCTGGGGAATGGAATGGACGGCGTGGATTAGACTCATACATCCAGGTGGGGCCTGCATGAGCGGCCCACCAAAAGCGTGTTGAATCAAGCTTACATATATATATATATATATATATATATATATATATTTGTTTTGGTTAGCTGGTATGGTTTGCATACAACACATATAAAGGTGGGCCCCACCTACAGACGTGCTACAGGTGGGCCACCAAATAGATGGATGGTGTAAATAAGACACACACCAAGGTGGGGTCCATCCGAGTGGGCCACACAGCCACATCATCACATAAAAAAAAAAGAGGGAGAGAGAGAGAGAGAGAGAGAGATAGAGACGTTCAATGGAGGGACCCCCACACTATGGGCCCTCCCTTTCATGCATTCAATCATATATCAAGTGGGTCACAATATATGTGGGCCCACCAAATCAAAAATCAACGGTGGAGATTACTTCTCCACTAAAATGGAAGGTCTAGATGACCCTTATCAAACTAGAAAGTAAATATTATGATGGGGTCCATAGAGAATGGCCCCATCATAGAATGATCATGTGAATCATAGTGGGCCATCGGCCACATTTAGGGTCGAACTGAGATCCATACCATCAATCGGTAGGCCCCACTTGGCCCATCATCAAAAGAATGAAATTTAAGCCTATAGAAGCACCCACCATTCAATCTTCTTAGTCCGATGGAACGCCAAACTCCTTGTGTCTTACTTTAATGGAAGCTTGAGAAATGAAGGGCTAGGTGATGGATCTTGGGATGGGAAGTGGGCCACACAACTCACTCTTTTCTCTCTTGGAAGTGCTTAGACGTGCACTCCTTTGCTTGCTTGAAAAATGTGAAGAGAAGGAGAGAGGGAAAGGGTGGTTGTAAGAGAGGTGATGGGTGTGAGTTGATAGGTGATGGGCATGTACTTGATATGTATGGGTGTGTAAGAGAGAGAGAGAGAGGGAGAGAGTTGACTTTGGGGTTGCTCTTGTACTTGACATGAGGTGATTGATTGATTGATGGGACATGATGTAAAGACTCTTCGAATTGCTAACGCACAGTGTTTTCTTCAAAATAAACGCGGATCCACATCTCCCTGCCAGGGTATCGGATCGGTATGCAAGACGCGGCGTTGGAACCGCGGCAACGGTGCGGTCGCAATGGTATAAGTCTAGAATTAAGCCGACTCAAATCTACGGGATACGACTTAGGGTCACGCCTAGATGTCGATTATAGGTCGCGGATTGCCGGAATTAGACGGGAATGATCGCGAGAGTCGACGGAACAGTAGGGAATAGGATACGGGCCTTACAAGATGAGTCAACGAAGTGTGGCCGGTGGTAAAGAAAGTACGTATATGAAACAAATACTATTTTTTCCTTAATTTTTATGTTGCTTACGAGGTGTTTGATAAAATACTTGTAGAACCATTGCATTACTTTACATGCAGTGAGATTTTGAAAGTGCAATCTATGTGTTTGTGAAAATGCTGTGTGGACAAGTTGAGTTTCTAACAAACAGCGTAGTGGGCCCACCCAGAATCCTTGTGCAAAAACTTCCTAGCTTTTCGCAGGAAATCCTCGTCCGATGGAAACAGAAACGGATTGGCTCCTGCCACCAGCCTCGTGGCTGGTGGTCAGTGCTCTGTGGGCCCCACCATGATGTATGTCTTTCATCCATGTCATTCATACATTTTTACAGATCATTTTATGACTTGATCCCAAAAATTAGAGGGATGTAAATCTCAAGTGGACCACACCACAAGAAAACAGTAATGATTGAATATCCACCATTAAAATCCTCCTAAGGCAGGCTGTAATGTTTATTTGACATCCAATTTGTTGATTAGGTCATACAGACCTAGATGAAGGGAATAAACAAAAATCAGCTTGATCCAAAACTTCTATAGCCCCCAAAAAGTTTTTAATGGTGGACGCTCATTCAACACTGTTTCCTGTAACGTGGTCCACTTGAGATTGGGATATATCTCATTTTTCGTCTCATACCATGTATGGATGAAAGACATACATCATGGTGGGCCCACAGAGCACCGACCATCAGCCATTGGCTGGTGGCAGGGGGAGTAGCCAGTCCGTTTCCAATGGAAACCGCATTTAAAAACCTTGAAAACAAGTCCTCTTAACCCTAAGAAACTACAGGGAAAATCTAACGGCCAGTTTTCAAGAACCGTGTCAAAATGACTTGCACCACGTGTGAAAGAACGAGATCCATGTCGTCCATCACGTGTGCTGCCCCTGTTTCACCCGGAAAACCAAAAAGCAGATCAGTACAAAACGAAAGTAGGACAAATCATAACAAAGAGTTGAAATGGGACGGTAACCGTTAATTTTGCGTGGGTCCCACCATTGTTTATTTAAGCCATCCAATCCATTCATATGACTCTTTTCACAGACACAAAGGTTAAATTTCTAAAGATCAAGGTAATACGAAGCTCAGGTGGTGAGGCCCACTTGAATTATGGATCAATATAATTTTGAAGGTCAATATCTAACGAGGGGTGGGGCACCTGATCAACGCGTTGGATCTAATAAACATAAAATCCTTCATCCACGTCAGCAGCGAAACGCAAACCATTTCATTTCCGGGACTTTCCAAAACCGTATCATATATGGCGAAACGAAATCGGATTGCGTACTCTCATCATACGAGAAAACTCAATTGGGCCCACCGTGAAAGTATGTGGTTTATCTACGCCGTCCATCCGTTTTTTCAAATCATTTAAGGAGTTGATTCCAAAATCGAAGCATATCCAAAGCTCAAGTGGATCATACCACAGGAAACAGTGTTAATAATGATTTCCACCGTTAAAACCATACTAGGCCCAACATTGATGTTTATTTATCATCTAACCTGTTCATAAGATTAGAAAAAACATGGATGAATGGAAAACATAAATATATGCTTGATCCAAAACTTATTTGTCCCTCAAGAATTTTTCAACGGTAGATGTTCATTTCACATTGTTTACGTGGTGTGGTCCATTTAATCTGGATATGCTTCATTGTTTTACTCAGGCCCTAAAATTATCTAGTAAAATAGATGAAAGGAGTAGATAAATTATAAAATCCTCAATGGACCCTACTGAGTCTACTCACTATGCTTGGCGTATTGAATTACGCACTACCAATCTGCTTCCCGGCAAAACCCGGACGCGGATTTCCTGCGAAAGCCTTTCGCAGGAAGTTCCACGCAAGGTTTCTGTGTGGGCCTAATTAGATGTTTGTGAGAAATTCAACCCTTCTATCTGTTTTTTAAGCTCATTTTTACAACGTGAGACAAAAAATGAGGAGGGCCCAAAACTCATGTGAGCCACACGAAAGGAAATAGTGAATATTTAGTAACCACTGTTGAAACACTTAAATGGCCATAAAAGTTTTGTAACGGTATAAGTTTTTGGTGTTTTCACTTTATCTGAGTGAAAATGACCTTATAAACGGTTTAGATGGAATATAAACAGCAAGGTTGAGCCTAGGAAGGCTTCAACGGTGGATATTCCTTTTCCCACTATTTCATCTCCTATGGCCCACTTGAGTTTTGGATCCTTCTCATTTTTGGTAGCATGTCTTAAAATGAGGTCAAAAAACGGATGAACGGATTTGATTTCTCACAAACATCACAGTAGGCCCCACTCAGAATCCTTGCGCAGGAACTTCCTGCGAAAGGCTTTCGCAGGAAATCTGCGTCCGCAAAACCCAATCACGCGTGAAATTTCAAGCCGTTGGTTAATGACACGTGTTATGCTCTAAACTATAAAGTAATGACCGTCTAAACTTCATTGGCTGCAAAATTGGAAACTTTCTTTTCTCACCTATTTACTTATCAACTTTCCAAAATCAAAATAAAAGGGAAGCCTCTTTCCCCCTGTGCGTCTCTCTTTCATTCAATACCTCAGAACCCCCTCTCTCGTAAATCTCTCTCTCTCTCTTGAAGAATTCATCAAAGAATGGAAGCCGACTGGAGTAATCTGATGATGTTAGCAGAGGTGGCAGCTTCTGCTTCCCCTCTTCTCCCCACATTCACCATCATCCCATCTAACAACAAGAAGAAAAGGAAGCTGAATGACCACAGAAACAAGAGCAACAACAAGAAGCCGACTCCCGCAACACGTCTTACAAGAACCTCTGCATTGCAAAACCATCTCCACCTGATTGGATTGAGACCCACTTCCAATTGAAAGCAACGAGTCTCATATGGGTCTGTGATAAACTTCTCAAACCCAACGACACCAGACCTCGTCAAAACCGTCTCCTCCTTCCCACATCATTAATTAGCCACACCCTCCTTCCTGCACTTACACCCCACCAAACATCCAAGCTAACAAATGACGGTGGGATTGATGGTGTTACACTCGATCACAAGGGCCGACATTGGATCACGCGCTTCAACTACTGGAGTTCATCTGGATGTTATACCTTGAATGGCACTTGGACCGAATTGGTTGATGCAAACGAGTTATGTGTTGATTTCCATACTGTCCGTGTTTGGGCTTTTTATCATGGGCCTCAAAATCAAGAACTGGGTTTTATTGTACACAACAAAGAGGATTGAAGAAAAAATTATCTTAAATCATCCATCAATTGTATATATACATTTTTTTAATAAATGATACATAGCAGTTTCTCTTTCCATTCTTTTATGTTATCATCAACGGTAGAGATTTTTTCTGTAACTTTATATGGTTTCTATTATCATAGATAAAGGAAACTGGATTTTCAGAAACTACATTACACATCCGTTTTCCAAATAGGGCCCACTACTCACATCCACAATGCTCGTGAAGTGGTTTTGACGTTCCAAGATTCTTGTATTGTTCTACAAATAGGGCCCACTACTCACATCCACTGACCCTTTTACTTCACTTCTCTCTTTTTACTAATATGCGGTCCACTTGAGTTTTTGATCTGTCTTGATTTTAGAGTGAAGACATAACATGAGTAGGAAAAATGGATGAATGGAGTGGATTTCTCACAAGGTGGTCCCACCTATCTATCTCTGTGACAACTTCCCATGAGTTCTTGTCTGCGGTACATTTATCCCTGGTTGAAACAGAAGCCGCTTGTAAACGCGGATTGCATTCGGATTGCATTCTTGGTTTCTCACACGGCCGGTCAAGAGACTCTAAAGGACACACCATGATGTATGTGCCTTATCCATGCCATCCATCCATTTTGGATCACTGTTTTAGGACATTAACCTAAAAAGGAGGCAGATCCAAATCTCAGGTGGACCACACCGCAGTATCCACTTGGTCTAGACATTGGAGCATTTCCTGGTACCAAAAAGGTTCTATAACTTTCACCCAAGGACATCCTAAGTGCTCACAGTGCTAGAACTAAGTATTTCTGGTATTTGATACAGCCATCCACGATATGCCTGTGGAGGCCATGGCCCTGATGTCGCTAGGGCATACAATGATCATGTCACATATATGCGAGATGCATGAGTCATATTATCTAGTCATGCAGCAATCTGACATGTACCACACGCTCATGTGGGTAACTTCTATCATTGAGTCTCATAAATAATATGCCCAATGGCATATGCAATGATTAGTCACTACTCGTATCAAGCATACATATGATGCGTATGGGCATAAGTCATGGAGCTACACTAAGCATGTTATAAGATGATGAACATCCTCACAACGAAGATGGGCCTAGATGGCCTACACATAACAAGTATGGGCCTATCAATAGGCCCTACGGAGAGTTACAATGCGGACATTTAACCAATATTATTCTTACAATGTGGACGTCAAACCATCATTGCTCTCAAGGCAAGGCCTGCCATAAACATCATTATATAACCATGGTGGAATCACACATTGCAATGGGCCTTATGTACATCCCATTGGGCCTCAGATACGTCAAATGGGCCGCATCATATGGGCCTCATATATGTCAAGGTGGGCCTCAACGGACGGGCCACAAATACATCAGGATGGGCCTCAACAACGGGCCTCATATATCACATCGGGCCTAGTCAAATGGGTCGAACCAATGGGTCGAATCAAATGGGCCGAGTCGAATGGGCCAAGACGAATGAGCCGAACCCAACTCATCTATTTTAGAAATCAAAATATATATAAAAGAAATGAATTATATCAAAAGATCAACTGGACCATATCACAGATAGCAGTGGAGATAATGATTTTCACCGTTATAAAAATTCCAGGGCCCACCATCAAGATCATTTTCCATCTAGTTTGTTAGTAAGTTCATAAAGACCTGGTTGGGAGGAAAACAAATATTAATTTAACCCAAAACTATCAAGGTCCAAAGGACTTCAATGGTAGGCGTTCATCTCTCCACTATTTTCTATTGTGTGATCCACCTGATAAATCTGCCTCATTTATAGTCTCAAGCTGTAAGACGATCTTGCTAAAGGGTTGGACGATTTGGATGCAACACATGCATCATGGTGGGTTCCATAGATGGAAGGCGTGGATGAAGCAGGTGGGTCTCACAGAATTTGGTGACGCCATTACAGCAGCTATGTAGCTGGAGTGAGGTACACCAGCCTTCCCACTCCTAAAAATGGGGATGGTGTGGTTGAAACACCACATCAGTGGGTTCCACGTGGGGCCCACCATAACGTTTATCTGTCATCTAATCTGTTGGTAAGGTCACACAGACCGGAATGCAGAGGAAAAATAAATTTCATAACGATCCAAACTTCTGTGAAACCCAAAGGGTTTCAATGGCAGACGTTCAATCCTCCACTGTTTCCCTGTGACGTGGGTCACCTGAGTCCCATACTTCTAATTATTGGGGTGGCCCACTATCCTAAAGGGGCCCACCAAATGCACAGTGTTGATGTACGACACACATCATGGTGGGACCCACGGGTGGGACCCGTGGTCCCTACCCGTCCATCCTGTGCCTTGACGGAGAATTTGACATTGCGCATCCTACGGACGTCGTGGCGACAGGTTGCATGTTATGTTTTTTATTTTTTTGAAAAACAGTATTTTCGTAGTTTTTCGTAGGTGGGGCCCGCATAAGGTGAATTCACTCCACCCATTGCATTCTACGGCTCAAGACAGTCCAAATGAGCCCAATATTCAATGTGTTTTGGTGTGTAGAAACATCAAGGTGGGTCCTAACAGCCTTTAACGGTCAATATCGTTGTTTTCTATGGTATGGCCCGCTTGATTATTGAATTGGCCTCTTATTTCGGCTCAATGCCTAAAATGATCTGGGGAATGGAATGGACAGCGTGGATTAGACTCATACATCCAGGTGAGGCCTGCATGAGCGGCCCACCAAAAGCGTGTTGAATCAAGTTGAAATATATATATATATATATATATATATTTTTTGGTTAGCCGGTACGGTTTGCATACAACACATATAAAGGTGGGCCCTACCTACAGACGTGCTATAGGTGGGCCACCAAATGGCTGGATGGTGTAAATAAGACACACACCAAGGTGGGGTCCATCCGAGTGGGCTACACAGCCACATCATCACATAAAAAAAAAAGAGAGAGAGAGAGAGAGAGAGAGAGAGAGACGTTCGATGGAGGGACCCCCACACTATGGGCCCTCCCTTCCATGCATTCAATCATATATCAAGTGGGTCACAATATATGTGGGCTCACCAAATCAAAAATCAACGGTGGAGATTACTTCTCCACTAAAATGGAAGGTCTAGATAACCCTTATCAAACTAGAAAGTAAACATTATGATGGGGTCCATAGAGAATGGCCCCAACATGGAATGATCATGTAAATCATAGTGGGCCATTGGCCACATCTAGGGTCGAACTGAGATCCATACCATCAATCGGTAAGCCCCACTTGGCTCATCATCAAAAGAATGAAATCTAAGCCTATAGAAGCACCCACCATTCAATCTTCTTGGTCCAATGGAACGCCGAGCTCCTTGTGTCTCACTTTGATGGAAGTTGATGAGAAATGAAGGGCTAGGTGATGGATCTTAGGATGGGAAGTGGGCCACACAACTCACTTTTTTCTCTCTTGGAAGTGCTTAGACGTGTACTCCTTTGCTTGCTTGGAAAATGTGAAGAGAAGGAGAGAGGGAAAGGGTGGTTGTAAGAGAGGTGATGGGTGTGAGTGATGGATATGAGTTGATAGGTGATGGGCATGTACTTGATATGTATGGGTGTGTAAGAGAGAGAGAGAGAGAGAGGGAGAGAGAGTTGACTTTGGGGTTGCTCTTGTACTTGACATGAGGTGATTAATTAATTGATGGGACATGATGTAGAGACTCTCTTCGAATTGCAAACGCGCGGTGTTTTCTTCGAAATAAACGCGGGTCCACATCTCCCTGCCAGGGTATCGAATTGGTATGCAAGACGCGGCGTTGGAACCGGGGCAACAGTGCGGTCGCAATGGTACAAGTCTCGGATTAAGCCAACTCAAATCTACGGAATACGACTTAAGGTCACGCCCAAACGTTGATTATAGGTCGCGGATTGCCGAAATTCGACGGGAATGATCGCGAGAGTCGACGGAACAGTACGGAATAGGATACGGGCCTTACAAAATGAGTCAACGAAGTGTGGCCGGTGGCAAAGAAAGTACGTATATGAAACAAATACTATTTTTTCCTTAATTTTTATGTTGCTTACGAGGTGTTTGATAAAATACTTGTAGAACCATTGCGTTACTTTACATGCAGTGAGATTTTGAAAGTGCAATCTATGTGTTTGTGAAAATGTTGTGTGGACAAGTTGAGTTTCTAACAAACAGCGTAGTGGACCCACCCAGAATCCTTGTGCAGAAACATCCTAACTTTTCGCAGGAAATCCTCGTCCGATGGAAACAGAAACGGATTAGCTCCTGCCACCAGCCCCGTGGCTGGTGGTTGGTGCTCTGTGGGCCCCACCATGATGTATGTGTTTCATCCATGTCGTTCATACATTTTTACAGATCATTTTATGACTTGATCCCAAAAATTAGAGGGATGTAAATCTCAAGTGGACCACACCACAGGAAAACAATAGTGATTGGATATCTACCATTAAAATCCTCCTAAGGCAGGCTGTAATGTTTATTTGACATCCAATTTGTTGATTAGGTCATACAGACCTAGATGAAGGGAATAAACAAAAATCAGCTTGATCCAAAACTTCTATAGCCCCCAAAAAGTTTTTAATAGTCGACACTCATTCAACACTGTTTCCTGTAACGTGGTCCACTTGAGATTGGGATATATCTCATTTTTCGTCTCATACCATGTATGGATGAAACACATACATCATGGTGGGCCCACAGAGCACCGACCATCAGCGCCATTGGCTGGTGGCAGGGAGAGTAGCCAATCCGTTTCCAATGGAAACCGCGTTTAAAAACCTTGAAAACAAGTCCTCTTAACTGTAAGAAAATACAGGGAAAATCTAACGGCTAGTTTTCAAGAACCGTGCCAAAGTGACTTCCACCAAGAATGAGATCCATGCCGTCCATCACATGTGTTGCCCTTGTTTCACCCGGAAAACCAAAAAGCAGATCAGTACAAAACCAAAGTAGTTCAAATCATAACAAAGAGTTGAAATGGGACGGTAACAGTTAATTTTGCGTGGGTCCCACCATTGTTTATTTAAGCCATCCAATCCATTCATATGACTCTTTTCACAGACACAAAGGTTAAATTTCTAAAGATCAAGGTAATACGAAGCTCAGGTGGTGAGGCCCACATGAATTATGGATCAATATAATTTTGAAGGTCAATATCTAACGAGGGGTGGGGCACACGATCAACGCGTTGGATCTAATAAACATAAAATCCTTCATCCCCGTCACGTGAAACGCATAAAACCATTTCATTTAGGGACTTTCCAAAACCATATCATATATGGCGAAACGAAATCGGATTGCGTACTCTCATCATACGAGAAAACTCAATTGGGCCCACCGTGAAAGTATGTGGTTTATCTATGCCGTCCATCCGTTTTTTCAACTCATTTAAGGGGTTGATTCCAAAATCGAAGCATATCCAAAGCTCAAGTGGATCATACCACAAGAAACAGTGTTAATAATGATTTCCACCGTTGAAACCATACTAGGCCCCACATTGATGTTTATTTATCATCTAACCTGTTCATAAGATTAGAAAATACATGGATGAATGGAAAACACAAATATATGCTTGATCCAAAACTTATTTGGCCCTCAAGAATTTTTCAACGGTAGATGTTCATTTCACATTATTTGCATGGTGTGGTCCATTTAATCTTTGGATATGCTTCATTGTTTTACGTAGGCCCTAAGATTATCTAGTAAAATAGATGAAAGGAGTAGATAAATTATAAAATCCTCAATGGGCCCTACTGAGTCTACTCACTACGCTTGGCGTATTGAATTACTCACTACCAATTTGCTTCCCGGCAAAACCCGGACGCGATTTCCTGCGAAAGCCTTCCGCAGGAAGTTCCACGCATGGTTTCTGTGTGGGCCTAATGAGATGTTTGTGAAAATCCAACCCTTCTATCTATTTTTTAAGCTCATTTTTACAAAGTGAGACAAAAAATGAGGAGGACCCAAAGCTCATGTGAGCCACACGAAAGGAAACAGTGAATATTTAGTAACCACTGTTGAAACACTTATATGGCCATAAAATTTTTGTAACGGTATAAGTTTTTGGGTGTTTTCACTTTATCCGAGTGAAAATGACCTTATAAACGGTTTAGATGGCATATAAACAAAGACAAGGTTGAGCCTAGGAAAGCAACGGTGGACATTCCTTTCCCACTATTTCATCTCCTATGGTCCACTTGAGTTTTGGATCCTTCTCATTTTTGGTAGCATGTCATAAAATGATGTCAAAAAACGGATGGACGGATTTGATTTCTCACAAACATCACAGTAGGCCCCACTCAGAATCCTTACGCAGGAACTTCCTGCGAAAGGCTTTCGCAGGAAATCTGCGTCCGCAAAACCCAATCACGCGTGAAGCCGTTGGTTAATGACACGTGTTATGCTCTAAACTATAAAGTACATACCGACCGTCTAAACTTTATTGGCTGCAAAATTAGAAACTTTCTTTTCTCATCTATTTACTTATCAACTTTCCAAAATCAAAATAAAAGGGAAGCCTCTTTCCATCCTCTCTCCAACAAAAACCCCCTGTGCTCAGTCTCTCTTTCATTCAATACCTCAAAACCCCTCTCTCTCTCTCTCTCTCTCAATTCATCAAAGAATGGAAGCCGAGTGGAGTAATCTCGATGATGTTAGCAGAGGTGGCGACTTACGCTTCCCTCTTCTCCCCCACATTCACCATCATCCCATCCAACAACAAGAAGAAGAGGAAGTGAATGACCACGAAACAAGAGCAACAACAAGAAGTCGACTCCCATAACACGTCTTACAAGAACCTGCGCATTGCAAAACCATCTCCACTGATTGGATTGAGACCCACTTCCAATTGAAAGCAACGAGTCTCATATGGGTCTGTGATAAACTTCTCAAACCCAGCGACACCAGACCTCGTCAAAACCGTCTCGTCCTTCCCACATCATTAATCAACCACACCCTCCTTCCTGCACTTACACCCCACCAAACATCCAAGCTGACAACTGATGGTGGGATTGATGGTGTTACACTCGATCACAAGGGTTGACATTGGATCACGCGCTTCAACTACTGGAGATCATCTGGATGTTATACCTTGAATGGCACTTGGACCGAGTTGGTTGATGCAAACGAGTTATGTGCTGATTTCCATAGTGTCCGTGTTTGGGCTTTTTATCATGGGCCTCAAAATCAAGAACTGGGTTTTATTGTACACAACAAAGAGGATTGAAGAAAAAATTATCTTAAATCATCCATCAATTGTATATATACATTTTTTAAATAAATGATACATAGTAGTTTCTCTTTCCATTCTTTTATGTTATCATCAACGGTAGAGATTTTTTCTGTAACTTTATATGGTTTCTATTATCATAGATAAAGGAAACTGGATTTTCAGAAACTACATTACACATCCGTTTTCCAAATAGGCCCACTACTCACATCCACATTGCTCGTGAAGTGGTTTTGATGTTCCAAGATTCTTGTATTGTTCTACAAATAGGGCCCACTACTCACATCCACTGACCCTTTTACTTCACTTCTCTCTTTTTACTAATATGCGGTCCACTTGAGTTTTTGATCTGTCTTGATTTTGGAGTGAAGACATAACATGAGTAGGAAAAATGGATGAATGGAGTGGATTTCTCACAAGGTGGTCCCACCTATCTATCTACGGCAGCAACTTCCCATGAGTTACCGTCTGTGGCTGTTTATCCTGGTTGAAACAGATTCCGCTTGTAAACGCGGATTGCATTCGGATTGCATTCTCGGTTTCTCACACAGCCGGTCAAGAGACTCTAAAGGACACACCATGATGTATGTGCCTTATCCACGCCATCCATCCATTTTGGATCACTGTTTTAGGACATTAACCTAAAAAGGAGGCAGATCCAAATCTCAAGTGGACCACACCGCAGTATCCACTTGGTCTAGACATTGGAGCATTTCCTGGTACCAAAAAGGTTCTATAACTTTCACCCAAGGACATCATAAGTGCTCACAGTGCAAGAACTCAGTATTTCTGGTATTTGATACGGCCATCCACGATGTGCCTATGGAGGCCATGGCCCTGATGTCGTTAGGGCATACAATGATCATGTCACACATATGCGAGATGCATGAGTCATACTATCTAGTCATGCAGCAATCTGACATGTACCACACGCTCATGTGGGTAACTTCTATCATTGAGTCTCATAAATAATCTGCCCAATGGCATATGCAATGATTAGTCACTACTCGTATCAAGCATACATATGATGCGTATGGGCATAAGTCATGGAGCTACACTAAGCATGTTATAAGATGATGAACATCCTCACAAAGAAGATGGGCCTAGATGGCCTACACATAACAAGTATGGGCCCATCAATAGGCCCTACGGAGAGTTACAATGCGGACATTTAACCAATATTATTCTTACAATGTGGACGTCAAACCATCATTGCTCTCAAGGCACGGCCTGCCATAAACATCATTACATAACCATGGTGGAATCACACATTGCAATGGGCCTTATGTACATCCCATTGGGCCTCAGATACGTCAAATGGGCTGCATCATATGGGCCTCATATATGTCAAGGTGGGCCTCAACGGACGGGCCACAAATACATCAGGATGGGCCTCAACAACGGGCCTCATATATCACATCGGGCCTAGTCAAATGGGTCGAACCAATGGGTCGAATCAAATGGGCCGAGTCGAATGGGCCAAGACGAATGAGTCGAACCCAACTCATCTATTTTAGAAATCAAAATATATATAAAAGAAATGAATTATATCAAAAGATCAACTGGACCATATCACAGATAGCAGTGGAGATAATGATTTTCACCGTTATAAAAATTCCAGGGCCCACCATCAAGATCATTTTCCATCTAGTTTGTTAGTAAGTTCATAAAGACACTGGTTGGGAGGAAAACAAATATTAATTTAACCCAAAACTATCAAGGTCCAAAGGACTTCAATGGTAGGCGTTCATCTCTCCACTATTTTCTATTGTGTGATCCACCTGATAAATCTGCCTCATTTATAGTCTCAAGCTGTAAGACGATCTTGCTAAAGGGTTGGACGATTTGGATGCAACACATGCATCATGGTGGGTTCCATAGATGGAAGGCGTGGATGAAGCAGGTGGGTCTCACAGAATTTGGTGACGCCATTACAGCAGCTATGTAGCTGGAGTGAGGTACACCAGCCTTCCCACTCCTAAAAATGGGGATGGTGTGGTTGAAACACCACATCAGTGGGTTCCACGTGGGGCCCACCATAACGTTTATCTGTCATATAATGCTGTTGGTAGGTCACACTGGGCCGGCATGCGAGAAGGAAAAATAAATTTCATAACGATCCAAACTTCTGTGAAACCCAAAGGGTTTCAATGGCAGACGTTCAATCCTCCACTGTTTCCCTGTGACGTGGGTCACCTGAGTCCCATACTTCTAATTATTGGGGTGGCCCACTATCCTAAAGGGGCCCACCAAATGCACAGTGTTGATGTACGGCACACATCATGGTGGGGCCCACGGTTGGGACCCGTGGTCCCTACCCGTCCATCCACAGCGCAGCAGGACGCTGTTGCGCGTCCTCTGGACGTCAGCAGCAGCACCTGCTGCATGTTATGTTTTTTGTTTTTTTGAAAAACAGTATTTCTGTAGTTTTTCGTAGGTGGGGCCCGCATCAGGTGAATCCACTCCACCCATTGCATTCTACGGCTCAAGACAGTCCAAATGAGCCCAATATTCAATGTGTTTTGGTGTGTAGAAACATCAAGGTGGGTCCTAACAACCTTTAACGGTCAATATCGTTGTTTTCTATGGTATGGCCCGCTTGATTATCGAATTGGCCTCTTATTTCGACTCAACGCCTAAAATGATCTGGGGAATGGAATGGAATGAGCGTGGATTAGACTCATACATCCAGGTGGGGCCTGCATGAGCGGCCCACCAAAAGCGTGTTGAATCAAGCTGATATATATATATATATATATATATTTGTTTTGGTTAGCCGGTACGGTTTGCATACAACACATATAAAGGTGGGCCCCACCTACAGACGTGCTACAGGTGGGCCACCAAATGGCTGGATGGTGTAAATAAGACACACACCAAGGTGGGGTCCATCCGAGTGGGCCACACAGCCACATCATCACATAAAAAAAAAAGAGAGGGAGAGAGAGAGAGAGAGAGAGAGAGAGAGACGTTCAATGGAGGGACCCCCACACTATAGGCCCTCCCTTCCATGCATTCAATCATATATCAAGTGGGTCATAATATATGTGGGCCCACCAAATCAAAAATCAACGGTGGAGATTACTTCTCCACTAAAATGGAAGGTCTAGATAACCCTTATCAAACTAGAAAGTAAACATTATGATGGGGTCCATAGAGAATGGCCCCATCATGGAATGATCATGTGAATCATAGTGGGCCATTGGCCACATCTAGGGTCGAACTGAGATCCATACCATCAATCGGTAAGCCCCACTTGGCCCATCATCAAAAGAATGAAATCTAAGCCTATAGAAGCACCCACCATTCAATCTTCTTGGTCCAATGGAACGCTGAGCTCCTTGTGTCTCACTTTGATGGAAGTTGATGAGAAATGAAGGGCTAGGTGATGGATCTTAGGATGGGAAGTGGGCCACACAACTCACTCTTTTCTCTCTTGGAAGTGCTTAGACGTGCACTCCTTTGCTTGCTTGGAAAATGTGAAGAGAAGGAGGGAGGGAAAGGGTGGTTATAAGAGAGGTGATGGGTGTGAGTGATGGATGTGAGTTGATAGGTGATGGGCATGTACTTGATATGTATGGGTGTGTAAGAGAGAGAGAGAAAGAGGGAGAGAGAGTTGACTTTGGGGTTGCTCTTGTACTTGACATGAGGTGATTGATTAATTGATGGGACATGATGTAGAGACTCTCTTCGAATTGTAAACGCGCGGTGTTTTTTTCGAAATAAACGCGGGTCCACATCTCCCTGCCATGGTATTGAATCGATATGCAAGACGCGGCGTTAGAACCGGGGCAACAGTGCGGTCGCAATGGTATAAGTCTCGGATTAAGCCGACTCAAATCTACGGGATACAACTTAAGGTCACGCCCAGACGTCGATTATAGGTCGCGGATTGCCGAAATTCGACGGGAATGATCGCGAGAGTTGACGGAACAGTATGGAATAGGATACGGGCCTTACAAAATGAGTCGACGAAGTGTGGCCGGTGGCAAAGAAAGTACGTATATGAAACAAATACTATTTTTTCCTTAATTTTTATGTTACTTACGAGGTGTTTAATAAAATACTTGTAGAACCATTGCGTTACTTTACATGCAGTGAGATTTTGAAAGTGCAATCTATGTGTTTGTGAAAATGTTGTGTGGACAAGTTGAGTTTTTAACAAACAGCGTATTGGACCCACCCAGAATCCTTGTGCAGAAACATCCTAGCTTTTCGCAGGAAATCCTCGTCCGATGGAAACAGAAATGGATTGGCTCCTGCCACCAGCCCTGTGGCTGGTGGTTGGTGCTCTGTGGGCCCCACCATGATGTATGTGTTTCATCCATGTCGTTCATACATTTTTACAGATCATTTTATGACTTGATCCCAAAAATTAGAGGGATGTAAATCTCAAGTGGACCGCACCTCAGGAAAACAATAGTGATTGGATATCTACCATTAAAATCCTCCTAAGGCAGGCTGTAATGTTTATTTGACATCCAATTTGTTGATTAGGTCATACAGACCTAGATGAAGGGAATAAACAAAAATCAGCTTGATCCAAAACTTCTATAGCCCCCAAAAAGTTTTTAATAGTCGACACTCATTCAACACTGTTTCCTGTAACGTGGTCCACTTGAGATTGGGATATATCTCATTTTTCGTCTCATACCATGTATGGATGAAACACATACATCATGGTGGGCCCACAGAGCACCGACCATCAGCGCCATTGGTGGTGGCGGGAGAAGTAGCCAATCCGTTTCCAATGGAAACCGCGTTTAAAAACCTTGAAAACAAGTCCTCTTAACTGTAAGAAACTACAGGGAAAATCTAACGGCTAGTTTTCAAGAACCGTGCCAAAATGACTTCCACCACGTGTGAAAGAACGAGATCCATGCCGTCCATCACATGTGTTGCCCCTCTTTCACCCGGAAAACCAAAAAGCAGGTCAGTACAAAACCAAAGTAGGACAAATCATAACAAAGAGTTGAAATGGGACGGTAACCGTTAATTTTGCGTGGGTCCCACCATTGTTTATTTAAGCCATCCAATCCATTCATATGACTCTTTTCACAGACACAAAGGTTAAATTTCTAAAGATCAAGGTAATACGAAGCTCAGGTGGTGAGGCCCACGAATTATGGATCAATATAATTTTGAAGGTCAATATCTAACGAGGGGTGGGGCACCTGATCAACGCGTTGGATCTAATAAACATAAAATCCTTCATCCCCGTCAGCAGCGAAAAGCAAATCATTTCATTTCCGGGACTTTCCAAAACCATATCATATATGGCGAAACGAAATCGGATTGCGTACTCTCATCATACGAGAAAACTCAATTGGGCCCACCGTGAAAGTATGTGGTTTATCTATGCCGTCCATCCGTTTTTTCAACTCATTTAAGGGGTTGATTCCAAAATCGAAGCATATCCAAAGCTCAAGTGGATCATACCACAGGAAACAGTGTTAATAATGATTTCCACCGTTGAAACCATACTAGGCCCCACATTGATGTTTATTTATCATCTAACCTGTTCATAAGATTAGAAAATACATGGATGAATGGAAAACACAAATATATGCTTGATCCAAAACTTATTTGGCCCTCAAGAATTTTTCAACGGTAGATGTTCATTTCACATTATTTGCATGGTGTGGTCCATTTAATCTTTGGATATGCTTCATTGTTTTACGTAGGCCCTAAGATTATCTAGTAAAATAGATGAAAGGAGTAGATAAATTATAAAATCCTCAATGGGCCCTACTGAGTCTACTCACTACGCTTGGCGTATTGAATTACTCACTACCAATCTGCTTCCCGACAAAACTCGGACGCGATTTCCTGCGAAAGCCTTCCGCAGGAAGTTCCACGCACGGTTTCTGTGTGGGCCTAATGAGATGTTTGTGAAAATCCAACCCTTCTATCTATTTTTTAAGCTCATTTTTACAAAGTGAGACAAAAAATGAGGAGGACCCAAAGCTCATGTGAGCCACACGAAAGGAAACAGTGAATATTTAGTAACCACTGTTGAAACACTTATATGGCCATAAAATTTTTGTAACGGTATAAGTTTTTGGGTGTTTTCACTTTATCTGAGTGAAAATGACCTTATAAATGGTTTAGATGGCATATAAACAGCAAGGTTGAGCCTAGGAAAGCTTCAACGGTGGACATTCCTTTCCCCACTATTTCATCTCCTATGGTCCACTTGAGTTTTGGATCCTTCTCATTTTTGGTAGCATGTCATAAAATGATGTCAAAAAACGGATGGACGGATTTGATTTCTCACAAACATCACAATAGGCCCCACTCAGAATCCTTACGCAGGAACTTCTGCGAAAAGGCTTCCTTGAGAAATCTGCGTCCAGCAAAACCCAATCACGCGTGAAGCCGTTGGTTAATGACACGTGTTATGCTCTAAACTATAAAGTACATACCGACCGTCTAAACTTTATTGGCTGCAAAATTAGAAACTTTCTTTTCTCATCTATTTACTTATCAACTTTCCAAAATCAAAATAAAAGGGAAGCCTCTTTCCATCCTCTCTCCAACAAAAACCCCCTGTGCTCAGTCTCTCTTTCATTCAATACCTCAAAACCCCCTCTCTCTCTCTCTCTCTCTCAATTCATCAAAGAATGGAAGCTGACTGGAGTAATCTGATGATGTTAGCAGAGGTGGCAGCTTCTGCTTCCCCTCTTCTCCCCACATTCACCATCATCCCATCCAACAATAAGAAGAAGAGGAAGCTGAATGACCACAGAAACAAGAGCAACAACAAGAAGCCGACTCCTTGCAACACGTCTTACAAGAACCTCTGCATTGCAAAACCATCTCCACCTGATTGGATTGAGACCCACTTCCAATTGAAAGCAACGAGTCTCATATGGGTCTGTGATAAACTTCTCAAACCCAGCGACACCAGACCTCGTCAAAACCGTCTCCTCCTTCCCACATCTTTAATCAACCACACCCTCCTTCCTGCACTTACACCCCACCAAACATCCAAGCTGACAACTGACGGTGGGATTGATGGTGTTACACTCGATCACAAGAGCCGACATTAGATCACGCGCTTCAACTACTGGAGATCATCTGGATGCTATACCTTGAATGGCACTTGGACCGAGTTGGTTGATGCAAACGAGTTATGTGCTGATTTCCATACTGTCCGTGTTTGGGCTTTTTATCATGGGCCTCAAAATCAAGAACTGGGTTTTATTGTACACAACAAAGAGAATTGAAGAAAAAATTATCTTAAATCATCCATCAATTGTATATATACATTTTTTTAATAAATGATACATAGCAGTTTCTCTTTCCATTCTTTTATGTTATCATCAACGGTAGAGATTTTTTCTGTAACTTTATATGGTTTCTATTATCATAGATAAAGGAAACTGGATTTTCAGAAACTACACTACACATCCGTTTTCCAAATAGGCCCACTACTCACATCCACAATGCTCGTGAAGTGGTTTTAACGTTCCAAGATTCTTGTATTGTTCTACAAATAGGACCCACTACTCACATCCACTGACCCTTTTACTTCACTTCTCTCTTTTTACTAATATGCGGTCCACTTGAGTTTTTATCTGTCTTGATTTTGGAGTGAAGACATAACATGAGTAGGAAAAATGGATGAATGGAGTGGATTTCTCACAAGGTGGTCCCACCTATCTATCTACGGCAGCAACTTCCCATGAGTTACCGTCTGTAATTTGTTTATCTGGTTGAAACGAAAGCGCAGTAAACGCGGATTGCATTCGGATTCCATTCTCGGTTTCTCACACGGCCGGTCAAGAGACTCTAAAGGACACACCATGATGTATGTGCCTTATCCACGCCATCCATCCATTTTGGATCACTGTTTTAGGACATTAACCTAAAAAGGAGGCAGATCCAAATCTCAGGTGGACCACACCGCAGTATCCACTTGGTCTAGACATTGGAGCATTTCCTGGTACCAAAAAGGTTCTATAACTTTCACCCAAGGACATCCTAAGTGCTCACAGTGCTAGAACTAAGTATTTCTGGTATTTGATACGGCCATCCACGATGTGCCTATGGAGGCCATGGCCCTGATGTCGCTAGGGCATACAATGATCATGTCACACATATGTGAGATGCATGAGTCATTGTAAGACCCGTGTCCTGGTCCGTATTGTTCTGTCAACTACCGCGATCCTTTCCGTCGAAGTCCGACAATTCGTGACCGATAACCGACGTTGCGATCTAACCTAAGACGTATCCTGTAGAATCGAGTCGGTTTAATCCGAGCCTTGTACCATTACGACCGCACCGTCGCCGCGGTTCCGACGCCGCGACTCACGCACCAAGGTGATACCTTGATAGGAAGATGCGGGCCGGCGTTCAGTTCGAAGAAAACACCGCGCGTTACAAATCCCAAGAGAATCTCTACGACCCATCCCATCAATCAATCAATCACATCAATCAATCCATCACTTCATGTCAAGTACAAAGCACCCATGCTTTCTTTTTCCACAAGTAAAGCAACCACCAAAGTCAACAAATCCATCCCCTCACCCATCACTCACATCCATCAACCCATCACTCACCTCACATCCATCACTCTCTCTCCTTATCTCTCTCTCCCTCTCTCTTTCCATTCACACCTTCCAAGCAACCCAAATGAGAAAAAAATCCCATGTTGGGAGCCTTCCATGAGAAGAAAAAATGCATGTGTGAGGCCCACCTTTCCCTTCCCAAAACCCCCCATCCTAGCCCTTGATTTCCAATCTCCACCGTCAAAGAGGAGCACAAGAAGGTTGGCGTTCCAACGGACCGAAGAAGATCGACGGTGGGTGTTTTAATTTCTTGATTTCTATCTTTTAAGGGCCCACTTGTGGTGGGACCTATCTAGATGTATGTATCATGATCATTTGAGGGACCCATAGTGGCGGGGTCCCTTGGCTACTCCGATCTCTCTCCTTCTCTTCCCTTTCTCTTTTTACCTTGGAATGATGATATGATTGTATGGCCCACTTGGATGGACCCCACAATGGAGCATGTATTGGATCCAAACCATCTAAAGGTGGGGCCCACTTTACATATGTATGGTGACCACACCACCTCACCATGTGGTGGCCCACCTACAAGGATGCACCTTAAAGGTATTGCATGCCAAAAAAAAAAAAAAAAAGAAAAGAGAGTCCAGGGACTCTCTGGACGTTGGAAGGAAAACATGAAAAATCGGCTTTGTTTCAAAACTCATTGGGTGGGCCACTTATGCAGGCCGCTCCTTGATGCATGTCTTCAATCCACACTGTCCATCCTTTTCCCTGTATTATTTTAGACGTTGAGCCGAAGAATGAAGTCCATCCGATTTTCGGGCCATAACATGCAAAACTTGAGTGGTTCTTACCGTTGAAAGTCACCACGACCTTTTTATGCGCCGAAAAAAATATCGGATATTGGACTCCTTTGGAAGGTATCGGGTCGTAGAATCCGATTGGACGGGGTGGATTCACTTGAAGCGGGCCCCACACCGAAAAACCTCGAAATACAGGTTTTTTTTAATATATATATATATATATATATATATATATAATCAAGGCAAAGAAACTTTCTGCAACGCGCCGACACTACAGAGCGCGAGCAGGCGGCCTTTCTGCGCGTGTAAGCGGGCGGACAGGTCCCACGGCCTGTCATGTGGGCCCCACCATGATGTATATGTTGTATCCACACCAGTCCATGAGGTGGACCACCCCCAAGGTGGGTCCCCTCCGAAAATCGAGCCGATCCATGGCTCGGGTAGCCCACACCACAAGAAAGCTTGCGGTGATTGAACTCCACCATTGGAACCTTCCCGGGCCCACTTGAAGTTTTGGATCAATCGAAATTTATTTTTCCTCTTCATTTCCGGTCCGTGTGACCTCATGAGCAGTTTGGATGGAGTATAAACATTACAATGGGCCCCATGTGAGCCCACAATGATGTATGTGCTTTATTCCCACCGTCCCGGGCGGACGGTGGGAGCCTACCCCGATGCATGTGTTGTAACCCCTTTGTCCAGTGGACGGTGGGGCCCCTTGTGAGTGTGTGCGTGCGTGTGTGAGTGTGCACGTGTGTGTGCATGCGTGTGTGTGTGTGAGTGTATGTGGGTGCATGTGTATATGTGTGTATATAGATATATATATATATATATTTATATATATATATATATTATAAATTATATGTTATATTATTTATATTATAAGGGATGGTGGGCCTTCATGTGGGTCCCACCATGATACTTGTGTTGCATCCAAACAGTCCACCATTTGGCAAGCTTGTATTAAGGCTTGGGGCCAAAAATAAGACAGATCTATTTATCATGTGGACCACACTATACAGTGATGATTGAACGTCCACCATTAGACCCTTGGGCCACCAAGTTCTTGGTGACTCTATGAACAGATTGTATGAGAAATAAATGTTATAGTGGGCCCTAGGGATTTTAATGGTGGAATTCATTATCACCACTTATATTGGTGCGGCCCATTGATGTGGCCCACCTTAATGTATATAAGGCCCATGTTACAAGGCCCATTGTGATGTATTCAAAGGCCCGTGGGATATGGCCCATTGTAATGTACATAAGGCCCCTTTGATGTGGCCCACTTGATTTATAAAAAGCCCATACGATGCGGCCCATTTGATGAATATAAGGCGCATGGGTCGAGGCCCAACAGGATGTCCTTAGGGTCCATTGCAATGAGGGATTCTCCCATAGTGTGTGTAATAATGTTTGATGACAGGTTATGTCTTGGGAGAAATGTTGGTTTGACGTCCACGTTGTAAGAATAATGTTGGTTAAATGTCCGCATTATAACTCTCCCTAGGGTCCATTAGTAGGCCCACATTGGTTAGTAGTTCACCACTTTATAACATGCTTAGTATAGCTCCATGATTCATACCCATACGCATCATTTGTATGCTTGATGTGAGGAATGTTTGATCATAGCATAAGCCGTTGGACTGAGACATTTACGGGACTCCTTATGAGACGGAGTGCCCTACATGATCGCGTGGTACGCGTGAGATTGCAGCATGATTGTACGGTGTGAATCATGCATCTCGCATATGTGTGACTTGATCACTGCACGCCCTAGCGACATCAGGGATGTGGCTCCACAGGCACATCGTGGATGGCCGTATCGCATACCGAAAATATTTGTTCTAGCATTGTGGGCACTTAGGATGTCCTTGGATGAAAGTCCCAGAACCTTTTTGGTACCAGAAGATGCTCCAACGTCTAGACCGAGTGGATACACGAGCGCCCGAGTGCCGAATACCGCAGTAGGCCGCGTCTCCCACCGTGTCGTGGTCGGTTGGAAAGGGGTGTGGCCTTATCCGCCTGAGTGAGGGGGCTATAAGCTAGGCTGAGTTTGAGCAGCTCGTAAATGTGTCCGCTATCGACGAGCCGGGTAGGTATTGGCAGACTACTGGTCAGGCAGATAGTGTGGTCTTTTTCACTTGCTTGACTGTGTAGCTAGGGAGGAGGCAGTCAGTGTGAGGTGTATTAGACCCCGGTGATATCCAGAGAGGAACTATACTGATATGTGTACATGATGAGGACTGACATGCTTGTATTGCATCTCGCATATGGCATTCGGCTACGTAGGCCTTGTATTGCGTCGGTATGGCCGATAGCATTCATGTTTCGCATCGCATGGCCTTGGTATGGCCGATATCATTCACGCTTTACATAGTTACATTATATAGTTCTGGTACAGTTAATAGCATTCATGGACTTACCACATATTTCCGCATTACTCTGATATTGTACATGTGGCGTTTGCCTTGTACATATACTTACACTACCCTCTAAGCTTTTGTAAGCTTATGCACGACCGTTGCGTGCAGGTAGCGTTGGTTAGCAGCAGCGCTGAGGCAGGAGCGTGAATCAGATCATTTTGGAGCCTTTTGACTATACTGTATTTCCCTTCCTGCATTATACTTAAAAGTTTTTGTTATAGTGGATATGTGGTGTTGTTGTTTGTGACTTGGTTATGCTTGTGATTATGCTCCATTACAAAAAAAAATTCATACTGAAAATCCTCCTTGTAGGATCCCAGGATCGGAAGTTTGGCGCATGGGCGCTGGAAGCCGAGAATGGGGTACTACAGAGGCTGTCGGCGCCGGATTCGGCGATCGAAAATTTTGTGAGCCCGGTTTCTGAGTTTGGGACGTGACAGTCATACTATCTAGTCATGCAGCAATCTGACATGTACCACATGCTCATGTGGGTAACTTCTATCATTGAGTCTCATAAATAATCTGCCCAATGGCATATGCAATGATTAGTCACTACTCGTATCAAGCATACATATGATGCGTATGGGCATAAGTCATGGAGCTACACTAAGCATGTTATAAGATGATGAACATCCTCACAACGAAGATGGGCCTAGATGGCCTACACATAACAAGTATGGGCCTATTAATAGGCCCTACGGAGAGTTACAATGCGGACATTTAACCAATATTATTCTTACAATGTGGACGTCAAACCATCATTGCTCTCAAGGCACGGCCTGCCATAAACATCATTACATAACCATGGTGGAATCACACATTACAATGGGCCTTATGTACATCCCATTGGGCCTCAGATACGTCAAATGGGCCGCATCATATGGGCCTCATATATGTCAAGGTGGGCCTCAACGGACAGGCCATAAATACATTAGGATGGGCCTCAACAACGGGCCTCATATATCACATCGGGCCTAGTCAAATGGGTCGAACCAATGGGTCGAATCAAATGGGCCGAGTCGAATGGGCCAAGATGAATGATCCGAACCCAACTCATCTATTTTAGAAATCAAAATATATATATATAAAAGAAATGAATTATTTCAAAAGATCAACTGGACCATATCACAGATAGCAGTGGAGATAATGATTTTCACCGTTATAAAAATTCCAGGGCCCACCATCAAGATCATTTTCCATCTAGTTTGTTAGTAAGTTCATAAAGACCTGGTTGGGAGGAAAACAAATATTAATTTAACCCAAAACTATCAAGGTCCAAAGGACTTCAATGGTAGGCGTTCATCTCTCCACTATTTTCTATGGTGTGATCCACCTGATAAATCTGCCTCATTTATAGTCTCAAGCTGTAAGACGATCTTGCTAAAGGGTTAGACGATTTGGATGCAACACATGCATCATGGTGGGTCCCATAGATGGAAGGTGTGGATGAAGCAGGTGGGTCTCACAGAATTTGGTGATGCCATTACAGCAGCTATGTAGCTGGAGTGAGGTACACCAGCCTTCCCACTCCTAAAAATGGGGATGGTGTGGTTGAAACACCACATCAGTGGGTTCCACATGGGGCCCACCATAACGTTTATCTGTCATCTAATCTGTTGGTAAGGTCACACAGACCGGAATGCAGAGGAAAAATAAATTTCATAACGATCCAAACTTCTGTGAAACCCAAAGGGTTTCAATGGCAGACGTTCAATCCTCCACTGTTTCCCTGTGACGTGGGTCACCTGAGTCCCATACTTCTAATTATTGGGGTGGCCCACTATCCTAAAGGGGCCCACCAAATGCACAGTGTTGATGTACGGCACACATCATGGTGGGGCCCACGGTTGGGACCCGTGGTCCCTAATCCATCCATCACGCCAGCAGACGAGGCGCATTGTGCGCGTCCTCAGACGTCGCCAAGACGGCACTGCTGTGCATGTTATTTTTGTTTTTGAAAAACAGTATTTCTGTAGTTTTTCGTAGGTGGGGCCCGCATCAGGTGAATCCACTCCACCCATTGCATTCTACGGCTCAAGACAGTCCAAATGAGCCCAATATTCAATGTGTTTTGGTGTGTAGAAACATCAAGGTGGGTCCTAACAACCTTTAACGGTCAATATCGTTGTTTTCTATGGTATGGCCCGCTTGATTATCGAATTGGCCTCTTATTTCGACTCAACGCCTAAAATGATCTGGGGAATGGAATGGACAGCGTGGATTAGACTCATACATCCAGGTGGGGCCTGCATGAGCGGCCCACCAAAAGCGTGTTGAATCAAGCTGATATATATATATATATATATATATATATATATTTGTTTTGGTTAGCCGGTACGGTTTGCATACAACACATATAAAGGTGGGCCCCACCTACAGACGTGCTACAGGTGGGCCACCAAATGGCTGGATGGTGTAAATAAGACACACACCAAGGTGGGGTCCATCCGAGTGGGCCACACAGCCACATCATCACATAAAAAAAAAAAGAGAGAGAGGGAGAGAGAGAGATGTTCGATGGAGAGACCCCCACAGTATGGGCCCTCCCTTCCATGCATTCAATCATATATCAAGTGGGTCACAATATATGTGGGCCCACCAAATTAAAAATCAACGGTGGAGATTACTTCTCCACTAAAATGGAAGGTCTAGATAACCCTTATCAAACTAGAAAGTAAGCATTATGATGGGGTCCATAGAGAATGGCCCCATCATGGAATGATCATGTGAATCATAGTGGGCCATTGGCCACATCTAAGGTCGAACTGAGATCCATACCATCAATCGGTAAGCCCCACTTGGCCCATCATCAAAAGAATGAAATCTAAGCCTATAGAAGCACCCACCATTCAATCTTCTTAGTCCAATGGAACGCCGAGCTCCTTGTATCTCTCTTTGATGGAAGTTGATGAGAAATGAAGGGCTAAGTGATGGATCTTAGGATGGGAAGTGGGCCACACAACTCACTCTTTTCTCTCTTGGAAGTGCTTAGACGTGCACTCCTTTGCTTGCTTGGAAAATGTGAAGAGAAGGAGAGAGGGAAAGGGTGGTTGTAAGAGAGGTGATGGGTGTGAGTTGATAGGTGATGGGCATGTACTTGATATGTATGAGTTTGTAAGAGAGAGAGAGAGAGAGAGGGAGAGAGAGTTGACTTTGGGGTCGCTCTTGTACTTGACATGAGGTGATTGATTAATTGATGGGACATGATGTAGAGACTCTCTTCGAATTGCAAACGCGCGATGTTTTCTTCGAAATAAACGCGGGTCCACATCTACCTGCCAGGGTATCGAATCGGTATGCAAGACGCGGCGTTGGAACTGGGGCAACAGTGCGGTCGCAATGGTACAAGTCTCGGATTAAGCCGACATAAATCTACAGGATATGACTTAGGGTCACGCCCAGACGTCGATTATAGGTCGCGGATTGCCGAAATTCGACGGGAATGATTGCGAGAGTCGACGGAACAGTACGGAATAGGATACGGGCCTTACAAAATGAGTCAACGAAGTGTGGCCGGTGGCAAAGAAAGTACGTATATGAAAGAAATACTATTTTTTCCTTAATTTTTATGTTGCTTACGAGGTGTTTGATAAAATACTTGTAGAACCATTACGTTACTTTACATGCAGTGAGATTTTGAAAGTGCAATCTATGTGTTTGTGAAAATGTTGTGTGGACAAGTTGAGTTTCTAACAAACAGCGTAGTGGACCCACCCAAAATCCTTGTGCAGAAACATCCTAGCTTTTTGCAGGAAATCCTCGTTCGATGGAAACAGAAACGGATTGGCTCCTGCCACCAGCCCCGTGGCTGGTGGTTGGTGCTCTGTGGGCCCCACCATGATGTATGTGTTTCATCCATGTCGTTCATACATTTTTACAGATCATTTTATGACTTGATCCCAAAAATTAGAGGGATGTAAATCTCAAGTGGACCGCACCTCGGGAAAACAATAGTGATTGGATATCTACCATTAAAATCCTCCTAAGGCAGGCTGTAATGTTTATTTGACATCCAATTTGTTGATTAGGTCATACAGACCTAGATGAAGGGAATAAACAAAAATCAGCTTGATCCAAAACTTCTATAGCCCCCAAAAAGTTTTTAATAGTCGACACTCATTCAACACTGTTTCCTGTAACGTGGTCCACTTGAGATTGGGATATATCTCATTTTTCGTCTCATACCATGTATGGATGAAACACATACATCATGGTGGGCCCACAGAGCACCGACCATCAGCGCCATTGGCTGGTGGCAGGGAGAGTAGCCAATCCGTTTCCAATGGAAACCGCGTTTAAAAACCTTGAAAACAAGTCCTCTTAACTGTAAGAAACTACAGGAAAAATCTAATGGCTAGTTTTCAAGAACCGTGCCAAAGTGACTTCCACCACGTGTGAAAGAACGAGATCCATGCTGTCCATCACATGTGTTGCCCCTGCTTCACCCGGAAAACCAAAAAGCAGATCAGTACAAAACCAAAGTAGGACAAATCATAACAAAGAGTTGAAATGGGACGGTAACCGTTAATTTTGCGTGGGTCCCACCATTGTTTATTTAAGCCATCCAATCCATTCATATGACTCTTTTCACAGACACAAAGGTTAAATTTCTAAAGATCAAGGTAATACGAAGCTCAGGTGGTAAGGCCCACCTGAATTATGGATCAATATAATTTTGAAGGTCAATATCTAACGAGGGTGGGGCACCGATCAACGCGTTGGATCTAATAAACATAAAATCCTTCATCCCCGTCAGCGAAAAGCAAATCATTTCATTTCCGGGACTTTCCAAAACCATATCATATATGGCGAAACGAAATCGGATTGCGTACTCTCATCATACGAGAAAACTCAATTGGGCCCACCGTGAAAGTATGTGGTTTATCTATGCCGTCCATCCGTTTTTTCAACTCATTTAAGGGGTTGATTCCAAAATCGAAGCATATCCAAAGCTCAAGTGGATCATACCACAGAAACAAGTGTTAATAATGATTTCCACCGTTGAAACCATACTAGGCCCCACATTGATGTTTATTTATCATCTAACCTGTTCATAAGATTAGAAAATACATGGATGAATGGAAAACACAAATATATGCTTGATCCAAAACTTATTTGGCCCTCAAGAATTTTTCAACAGTAGATGTTCATTTCACATTATTTACGTGGTGTGGTCCATTTAATCTTTGGATATGCTTCATTGTTTTACTTAGGCCCTAAGATTATCTAGTAAAATAGATGAAAGGAGTAGATAAATTATAAAATCCTCAATGGGCCCTACTGAGTCTACTCACTACGCTTGGCGTATTGAATTACTCACTACCAATCTGCTTCCCGGCAAAACCCGGACGCGATTTCCTGCGAAAGCCTTCCGCGGGAAGTTCCACGCAAGGTTTCTGTGTGGGCCTAATGAGATGTTTGTGAAAATCCAACCCTTCTATCTGTTTTTTAAGCTCATTTTTACAAAGTGAGACAAAAAATGAGGAGGACCCAAAGCTCATGTGAGCCACACGAAAGAAAGGAAACAGTGAATATTTAGTAACCACTGTTGAAACACTTATATGGCCATAAAATTTTTGTAACGGTATAAGTTTTTGGGTGTTTTCACTTTATCTGAGTGAAAATGACCTTATAAACGGTTTAGATGGCATATAAACAGCAAGGTTGAGCCTAGGAAAACTTCAACGGTGGACATTCCTTTCCCCACTATTTCATCTCCTATGGTCCACTTGAGTTTTGGATCCTTCTCATTTTTGGTAGCATGTCATAAAATGATGTCAAAAAACGGATGGACGGATTTGATTTCTCACAAACATCACAATAGGCCCCACTCAGAATCCTTGCGCAGGAACTTCCTGCGAAAGGCTTTCGCAGGAAATCTGCGTCCGCAAAACCCAATCACGCGTGAAGCAGTTGGTTAATGACACGTGTTATGCTCTAAACTATAAAGTACATACCGACCGTCTAAACTTTATTGGCTGCAAAATTAGAAACTTTCTTTTCTCATCTATTTACTTATCAACTTTCCAAAATCAAAATAAAAGGGAAGCCTCTTTTCATCCTCTCTCCAACAAAAACCCCATGTGCTCAGTCTCTCTTTCATTCAATACCTCAGAACCCCCTCTCTCTCTCTCCCTCTCAATTCATCAAAGAATGGAAGCCGACTGGAGTAATCTGATGATGTTAGCAGAGGTGGCAGCTTCTGCTTCCCCTCTTCTCCCCACATTCACCATCATCCCATCCAACAAGAAGAAGAAGAGGAAGCTGAATGACCACAGAAACAAGAGCAACAACAAGAAGCCGACTCCCGCAACACGTCTTACAAGAACCTCTGCATTGCAAAACCATCTCCACCTGATTGGATTGAGACCCACTTCCAATTGAAAGCAACGAGTCTCATATGGGTCTGTGATAAACTTCTCAAACCCAGCGACACCAGACCTCGTCAAAACCGTCTCCTCCTTCCCACATCATTAATCAACCACACCCTCCTTCCTCGCACTTACACCCCACCAAACATCCAAGCTGACAACTGACGGTGGGATTGATGGTGTTACACTCGATCACAAGGGCCGACATTGGATCACGCGCTTCAACTACTGGAGATCATCTGGATGCTATACCTTGAATGGCACTTGGACCGAGTTGGTTGATGCAAACGAGTTATGTGTTGATTTCCATATTGTCCGTGTTTGGGCTTTTTATCATGGGCCTCAAAATCAAGAACTGGGTTTTATTGTACACAACAAAGAGGATTGAAGAAAAAATTATCTTAAATCATCCATCAATTGTATATATACATTTTTTTAATAAATGATACATAGCAGTTTCTCTTTCCATTCTTTTATGTTATCATCAACGGTAGAGATTTTTTCTGTAACTTTATATGGTTTCTATTATCATAGATAAAGGAAACTGGATTTTCAGAAACTACATTACACATCCGTTTTCCAAATAGGCCCACTACTCACATCCACATTGCTCGTGAAGTGGTTTTGACGTTCCAAGATTCTTGTATTGTTCTACAAATAGGGCCCACTACTCACATCCACTGACCCTTTTACTTCACTTCTCTCTTTTTACTAATATGCGGTCCACTTGAGTTTTTGATCTGTCTTGATTTTGGAGTGAAGACATAACATGAGTAGGAAAAATGGATGAATGGAGTGGATTTCTCACAAGGTGGTCCCACCTATCTATCTACGGCAGCAACTTCCCATGAGTTACCGTCTGCGGCTGTTTATCCTGGTTGAAACAGAAGCCGCTTGTAAACGCGGATTGCATTCGAATTGCATTCTCGGTTTCTCACACGGCCGATCAAGTGACTCTAAAGGACACACCATGATGTATGTGCCTTATCCACACCATCCATCCATTTTGGATCACTGTTTTAGGACATTAACCTAAAAAGGAGGCAGATCCAAATCTCAGGTGGACCACACCGCAGTATCCACTTGGTCTAGACATTGGAGCATTTCCTGGTACCAAAAAGGTTCTATAACTTTCACCCAAGGACATCCTAAGTACTCACAGTGCTAGAACTAAGTATTTCTGGTATTTGATACGGCCATCCACGATGTGCCTGTGGAGGCTATGGCCCTGATGTCGCTAGGGCATACAATGATCATGTCACACATATGCGAGATGTATGAGTCATACTATCTAGTCATGCAGCAATCTAACATGTACCACACGCTCATGTGGGTAACTTCTATCATTGAGTCTCATAAATAATCTGCCCAATGGCATATGCAATGATTAGTCACTACTCGTATTAAGCATACATATGATGCGTATGGGCATAAGTCATGGAGCTACACTAAGCATGTTATAAGATGATGAACATCCTCACAACGAAGATGGGCCTAGATGGCCTACACATAACAAGTATGGGCCTATCAATAGGCCCTACGGAGAGTTACAATGCGGACATTTAACCAATATTATTCTTACAATGTGGACGTCAAACCATCATTGCTCTCAAGGCACGGCCTGCCATAAACATCATTACATAACCATGGTGGAATCACACATTGCAATGGGCCTTATGTACATCCCATTGGGCCTCAGATTCGTCAAATGGGCCGCATCATATGGGCCTCATATATGTCAAGGTGGGCCTCAACGGACGGGCCACAAATACATCAGGATAGGCCTCAACAACAGGCCTCATATATCACATCAGGCCTAGTCAAATGGGTCGAACCAATGGGTCGAATCAAATGGGCCGAGTCGAATGGGCCAAGACGAATGAGCCGAACCCAACTCATCTATTTTAGAAATCAAAATATATATAAAAGAAATGAATTATATCAAAAGATCAACTGGACCATATCACAGATAGCAGTGGAGATAATGATTTTCACCGTTATAAAAATTCCAGGGCCCACCATCAAGATCATTTTCCATCTACTTTGTTAGTAAGTTCATAAAGACCTGGTTGGGAGGAAAACAAATATTAATTTAACCCAAAACTATCAAGGTCCAAAGGACTTCAATGGTAGGCGTTCATCTCTCCACTATTTTCTATGGTGTGATCCACCTGATAAATCTGCCTCATTTATAGTCTCAAGCTGTAAGACGATCTTGCTAAAGGGTTGGACGATTTGGATGCAACACATGCATCATGGTGGGTCCTATAGATGGACGGCGTGGATGAAGCAGGTGGGTCTCACAGAATTTGGTGACGCCATTACAGCAGCTATGTAGCTGGAGTGAGGTACACCAGCCTTCCCACTCCTAAAAATGGGGATGGTGTGGTTGAAACACCACATCAGTGGGTTTCACGTGGGGCCCACCATAACATTTATCTGTCATCTAATCTGTTGGTAAGTTCACACAGACCGGAATGCAGAGGAAAAATAAATTTCATAACGATCCAAACTTCTGTGAAACCCAAAGGGTTTCAATGGCAGACGTTCAATCCTCCACTGTTTCCCTATGACGTGGGTCACCTGAGTCTTATACTTCTAATTATTGGGGTGGCCCACTATCCTAAAGGGGCCCACCAAATGCACAGTGTTGATGTACGGCACACATCATGGTGGGGCCCACGGTTGGGACCCGTGGTCCCTGCCCGTCCATCCACAGCCAGTGACAGAAGACGGCCATTGCGCGTCCTCGGACGCCAAGAAGACACTCTTTGCATGTTATATTTTTTGTTTTTTTGAAAAACAGTATTTCTGTAGTTTTTCGTAGGTGGGGCCCGCATCAGGTGAATCCACTCCACCCATTGCATTCTACGGCTCAAGACAGTCCAAATGAGCCCAATATTCAATGTGTTTTGGTGTGTAGAAACATCAAGGTGGGTCCTAACAGCCTTTAACGATCAATATCGTTGTTTTCTATGGTATGGCCCGCTTGATTATCGAATTGGCCTCTTATTTCGACTCAACGCCTAAAATGATCTGGGGAATGGAATGGACAGCGTGGATTAGACTCATACATCCAGGTGGGGCCTGCATGAGTGGCCCACCAAAAGCGTGTTGAATCAAGCTGATATATATATATATATATATATATATATATATATATATTTGTTTTGGTTAGCCGGTACGGTTTGCATACAACACATATAAAGGTGGGCCCCACCTACAGACGTGCTACAGGTGGGCCACCAAATGGTTGGATGGTGTAAATAAGACACACACCAAGGTGGGGTCCATCCGAGTGGGCCACACAGCCACATCATCACATAAAAAAAAAAAAGAAAAAAGAGAGAGAGAGAGAGAGAGAGAGAGAGAGATGTTCGATGGAGAGACCCCCACACTATGGGCCCTCCCTTCCATGCATTCAATCATATATCAAGTGGGTCACAATATATGTGGGCCCACCAAATTAAAAATCAACGGTGGAGATTACTTCTCCACTAAAATGGAAGGTCTAGATAACCCTTATCAAACTAGAAAGTAAACATTATGATGGGGTCCATAGAGAATGGCCCCATCATGGAATGATCATGTGAATCATAGTGGGCCATTGGCCACATCTAGGGTCGAACTGAGATCCATACCATCAATCGGTAAGCCCCACTTGGCCCATCATCAAAAGAATGAAATCTAAGCCTATAGAAGCACCCACCATTCAATCTTCTTAGTCCAATGGAACGCCGAACTCCTTGTGTCTCACTTTGATGGAAGTTGATGAGAAATGAAGGGCTAAGTGATGGATCTTAAGATGGGAAGTGGGCCACACAACTCACTCTTTTCTCTCTTGGAAGTGCTTAGACGTGCACTCCTTTGCTTGCTTGGAAAATGTGAAGAGAAGGAGAGAGGGAAAGGGTGGTTGTAAGAGAGGTGATGGGTGTGAGTGATGGATGTGAGTTGATAGGTAATGGGCATGTACTTGATATGTATGAGTTTGTAAGAGAGAGAGAGAGAGAGAGAGGGAGAGAGAGTTGACTTTGGGGTTGCTCTTGTACTTGACATGAGGTGATTGATTAATTGATGGGACATGATGTAGAGACTCTCTTCGAATTGCAAACGCGCGATGTTTTCTTCGAAATAAACGCGGGTCCACATCTACCTGCCAGGGTATCGAATCGGTATGCAAGACGCGGCGTTGGAACCGGGGCAACAGTGCGGTCGCAATGGTACAAGTCTCGGATTAAGCCGACATAAATCTACAGGATATGACTTAGGGTCACGCCCAGACATCGATTATAAGTCGCGGATTGCCGAAATTCGACGGGAATGATTGCGAGAGTCGACGGAACAGTACGGAATAGGATACGGGCCTTACAAAATGAGTCAACGAAGTGTGGCCGGTGGCAAAAAAGTACGTATATGAAAGAAATACTATTTTTTCCTTAATTTTTATGTTGCTTACGAGGTGTTTGATAAAATACTTGTAGAACCATTGCGTTACTTTACATGCAGTGAGATTTTGAAAGTGCAATCTATGTGTTTGTGAAAATGTTGTGTGGACAAGTTGAGTTTCTAACAAACAGCGTAGTGGACCCACCCAAAATCCTTGTGCAGAAACATCCTAGCTTTTCGCAGAAAATCCTCGTCCGATGGAAACAGAAACGGATTGGCTCCTGCCACCAGCCCCGTGGCTGGTGGTTGGTGCTCTGTGGGCCCCACCATGATGTATGTGTTTCATCCATGTCGTTCATACATTTTTACAGATCATTTTATGACTTGATCCCAAAAATTAGAGGGATGTAAATCTCAAGTGGACCGCACCTCAGGAAAACAATAGTGATTGGATATCTACCATTAAAATCCTCCTAAGGCAGGCTGTAATGTTTATTTGACATCCAATTTGTTGATTAGGTCATACAGACCTAGATGAAGGGAATAAACAAAAATCAGCTTGATCCAAAACTTCTATAGCCCCCAAAAAGTTTTTAATAGTCGACACTCATTCAACACTGTTTCCTGTAACGTGGTCCACTTGAGATTGGGATATATCTCATTTTTCGTCTCATACCATGTATGGATGAAACACATACATCATGGTGGGCCCACAGAGCACCGACCATCGCCATTGGCTGGTGGCAGGGGGAGTAGCCAATCCGTTTCCAATGGAAACCGCGTTTAAAAACCTTGAAAACAAGTCCTCTTAACTGTAAGAAACTACAGGAAAAATCTAATGGCTAGTTTTCAAGAACCGTGCCAAAGTGACTTCCACCACGTGTGAAAGAACGAGATCCATGCTGTCCATCACATGTGTTGCCCCTGCTTCACCCGGAAAACCAAAAAGCAGATCAGTACAAAACCAAAGTAGGACAAATCATAACAAAGAGTTGAAATGGGACGGTAACCGTTAATTTTGCGTGGGTCCCACCATTGTTTATTTAAGCCATCCAATCCATTCATATGACTCTTTTCACAGACACAAAGGTTAAATTTCTAAAGATCAAGGTAATACGAAGCTCAGGTGGTGAGGCCCACCTGAATTATGGATCAGTATAATTTTGAAGGTCAATATCTAACGAGGGGTGGGGCACCTGATCAACGCGTTGGATCTAATAAACATAAAATCCTTCATCCCCGTCAGCAGCGAAAAGCAAATCATTTCATTTCCGGGACTTTCCAAAACCATATCATATATGGCGAAACGAAATCGGATTGCGTACTCTCATCATACGAGAAAACTCAATTGGGCCCACCGTGAAAGTATGTGGTTTATCTATGCCGTCCATCCGTTTTTTCAACTCATTTAAGGGGTTGATTCCAAAATCGAAGCATATCCAAAGCTCAAGTGGATCATACCACAGGAAACAGTGTTAATAATGATTTCCACCGTTGAAACCATACTAGGCCCCACATTGATGTTTATTTATCATCTAACCTGTTCATAAGATTAGAAAATACATGGATGAATGGAAAACACAAATATATGCTTGATCCAAAACTTATTTGGCCCTCAAGAATTTTTCAACAGTAGATGTTCATTTCACATTATTTACGTGGTGTGGTCCATTTAATCTTTGGATATGCTTCATTGTTTTACTTAGGCCCTAAGATTATCTAGTAAAATAGATGAAAGGAGTAGATAAATTATAAAATCCTCAATGGGCCCTACTGAGTCTACTCACTACGCTTGGCGTATTGAATTACTCACTACCAATCTACTTCCCGGCAAAACCCGGACGCGATTTCCTGCGAAAGCCTTCCGCGGGAAGTTCCACGCAAGGTTTCTGTGTGGGCCTAATGAGATGTTTGTGAAAATCCAACCCTTCTATCTGTTTTTTAAGCTCATTTTTACAAAGTGAGACAAAAAATGAGGAGGACCCAAAGCTCATGTGAGCCACACGAAAGAAAGGAAACAGTGAATATTTAGTAACCACTGTTGAAACACTTATATGGCCATAAAATTTTTGTAACGGTATAAGTTTTTGGGTGTTTTCACTTTATCTGAGTGAAAATGACCTTATAAACGGTTTAGATGGCATATAAACAGCAAGGTTGAGCCTAGGAAAGCTTCAACGGTGGACATTCCTTTCCCCACTATTTCATCTCCTATGGTCCACTTGAGTTTTGGATCCTTCTCATTTTTGGTAGCATGTCATAAAATGATGTCAAAAAACGGATGGACGGATTTGATTTCTCACAAACATCACAGTAGGCCCCACTCAGAATCCTTACGCAGGAACTTCCTGCGAAAGGCTTTCGCAGGAAATCTGCGTCCGCAAAACCCAATCACGCGTGAAGCCGTTGGTTAATGACACGTGTTATGCTCTAAACTATAAAGTACATACCGACCGTCTAAACTTTATTGGCTGCAAAATTAGAAACTTTCTTTTCTCATCTATTTACTTATCAACTTTCCAAAATCAAAATAAAAGGGAAGCCTCTTTTCATCCTCTCTCCAACAAAAACCCCCTGTGCTCAGTCTCTCTTTCATTCAATACCTCAGAACCCCCCCTCTCTCTCTCTCTCAAGTCATCAAAGAATGGAAGCTGACTGGAGTAATCTGATGATGTTAGCAGAGGTGGCAGCTTCTGCTTCCCCTCTTCTCCCCACATTCACCATCATCCCATCCAACAACAAGAAGAAGAGGAAGCTGAATGACCATAGAAACAAGAGCAACAACAAGAAGCCGACTCCCCGCAACACGTCTTACAAGAACCTCTGCATTGCAAAACCATCTCCACCTGATTGGATTGAGACCCACTTCCAATTGAAAGCAACGAGTCTCATATGGGTCTGTGATAAACTTCTCAAACCCAGCGACACCAGACCTTGTCAAGACCGTCTCCTCCTTCCCACATCATTAATCAGCCACACCCTCCTTCCTGCACTTACACCCCACCAAACATCCAAGCTGACAACTGACGGTGGGATTGATGGTGTTACACTCGATCACAAGGGCCGACATTGGATCACGCGCTTTAACTACTGGAGATCATCTGGATGCTATACCTTGAATGGCACTTGGACCGAGTTGGTTGATGCAAACGAGTTATGTGCTGATTTCCATACTGTCCGTGTTTGGGCTTGTTATCATGGGCCTCAAAATCAAGAACTGGGTTTTATTGTACACAACAAAGAGGATTGAAGGAAAAATTATCTTAAATCATCCATCAATTGTATATATACATTTTTTTAATAAATGATACATAGCAGTTTCTCTTTCCATTCTTTTATGTTATCATCAACGGTAGAGATTTTTTCTATAACTTTATATGGTTTCTATTATCATAGATAATGGAAACTGGATTTTCAGAAACTACATTACACATCGGTTTTCCAAATAGGGCCCACTACTCACATCCACATTGCTCGTGAAGTGGTTTTGACGTTCCAAGATTCTTGTATTGTTCTACAAATAGGGCCCACTACTCACATCCACTGACCCTTTTACTTCACTTCTCTCTTTTTCCTAATATGCGGTCCACTTGAGTTTTTGATCTGTCTTGATTTTGGAGTGATGACATAACATGAGTAGGGAAAATGGATGAATGGAGTGGATTTCTCACAAGGTGGTCCCACCTATCTATCTACGGCAGCAACTTCCCATGAGTTACCGTCTGCGGCTGTTTATCCTGGTTGAAACAGAAGCCGCTTGTAAACGCGGATTGCATTCGGATTGCATTCTCGGTTTCTCACACGGCCGGTCAAGAGACTCTAAAGGACACACCATGATGTATGTGCCTTATCCACGCCATCCATCCATTTTGGATCACTGTTTTATGACATTATCCACGCCATCCTAAAAATGAGGCAGATCCAAATCTCAGGTGGACCACACCGCAGTAAAACAGTGGTGATTGAATGCTGACCATTAAAAACTTCCTAGAGCCCATTCTAATGTTCATTTTCCATCCAACCTGTTGATTAGGTCAATGAAAACAAAAATACTAGATTCCAAAATCTTCGTGGTCCCAAGAAGTTTTTGTTGGACGTAGGCCAGTGGGGCCCACTGGTGAGCAATCACTAGTGGGTGGGTCCCACGAGCTTTGGCTTATTCCGGTCTTTTGCGTCTTCTGTTATATTTCAAATTCAAGTTTGAATTTGATTTATGATAGGAGATAGGGATAAGACCGGATGATGTGGCCTTATCCCAATCCCACCCAAACTCTACTTCCTCTTTATAAAAAGGAATGCGCTTCTCTCATGGAACGCATCAAATCATACGAAACACAGAGAGAAATAGAGTGCGCTATAGTCTGTCCATCTTGGCTTGTCCTTGGGACGATCTGATCCATAGATCGCTATCCGGGACCACTATATACCGTAGGATCAGAGGTGTGAATAGATCAATCTGCTCCAGTAGTAGATAGGCGGGCCGTTGGAGGATCAATCTTCAGCTTTGTGAGGGTCCCAATTATCGTGTAGACCGTCAAATCTTGAGGGCTCATCTTCCGCATTTCCCTACAGTGGTATCAAAGCAATTTAACGGCGGATCTCCGATTATTTTCATCTAGAAAGGTAAGTAGCCCATCCTTTCTTTTAGATTGGAATCCATAGCTTTTGAATGGTATTGGATCAGCATATGTACGGAAGATTACATTTTATCTAAGTACAATACCTAGTTTGGATGGATTGGATCACTGGATCAGTATAATGATTGGTATAATGATCGGTCCAGATCCATCACTAATGGTCTGGATTACCGAACAATGAGACCTATCTCTTTATGTGTTTTATTCACGTTGAAAGAGGATTACACCTCTCCACAACTTGCAATGACCTAAACAAATTAGATAAATAGTGTAAACATGGCATGTGGTGTAAACGTAGTAATCATTGTACACGTGGCAATTGGCATCATAAATCCACTTGTCATATGTACAATGATTAACGGAGGGAGCCATCTGATTCCATAACCAATGTGGGGAGTGGATTGGGTGGTGTACATCATATATAGTTGTTGTACACTTGATTGGCTAATGTACATCACATCAGGAATCTTGCCTTTACTATGACGTCAGCCCCTAGTTTTTCGGTGGAGAATTTCGGTGGAAATTCTCTTGAGGGCGTGATAGTCTTGCGCTGTTACAGCGCGTGCGGAAGATGTTGCTTCCGGTTGAAGGTTGGATAGGTGAGGTCCACTTATAATGTTTTCTCGAGGATCCGCTCCGTTCAATTTTTTTTATATCGTGTAATGATATGGGGTTAAAAATGAGGCAGATCCACGAATCAGGTGGACCACTACAAACAAAAGATCTCAAGCCATTTTTAATCCACAAATACACGTGTTTGTGTAAGAGATCTGTGTTGTACACGTTAATTGAGGCCTTTTTCAGATCTGCTGTACGTGTATGCAAGGTTCCACGATCTGTACAAGTGTGATGTACATGTGATGTACACGTATGATCTACATAATCTGTGCACGTGTGAGTAACATGAAGTATACACTATCTGATTAAAGCGTACACTATCTGATTAAAGTATAGTGACCTTGTATACATCACGTGTGAATTTTAAAGTGTATACTAAAGTATGGAGACATTGCTAACATTACTGACGTGATGTCATATAACACGTGATTGCTGTACATGTGTTGCAGTACACGTGATTGCTGTACACGTGTTGCTGTACATATGATTGCTGTAACATAATCCTGATATGAAAATAGTGATCTTGTTGACGTGTACATGTAAATGTATATCGATTACATTTACTGTTTCTACTGTACACGTTTACTGTACGCGTTTACTATACAAGTTTACTATTTCTACTGTACACATGTTGTGGTGTACACGAGTTGTGGTGTTACTGTAGACGTATATGGTGATACTGTACACGTGTTGGCTGATGTACATGTGCAGCTACTATGTTTGAGTTTTGAAAAATTCCATATGAGTAGATCTGTTGAAAAACGAATACACATGTAATCATGCTTAATCTTCAAATCAATGGTGTGGCCTACATTCAGATATGTTGCAACCTAAATTTGTTATCTTGATTTTTAGATTTGATCATATACATGAGATGATGTTGTTTCCTTCAAGATATTGTCTTCACTATTGATCTAGAGCTCATTAGTGATCGAAACGATCATTAACCATGATGATCAATGTTGATGAAAGGATCCATCATCAATAATGAACATTAACGGTAATGATCGGATCCATCTCTAATGGACATGATCACTAGTGAAGATTGATCTCTTTTCAAACCTTAGCACTTTATTTTTCTTCTGATGATGATGTTTATATGAGTGAAATAATTAGGCTTGATATGTTTAGATCTAAGCCCTCCTTATTTTTCATTTGAACATATAGAAAAACTTAGTGCTAGAATTCTCCCTAAAATTAAAGGTTGTGCATAACCTGAGTAGGAGTTTGATCTCCACCACCAAATGATGCATGCAACCAAATAATGGAAGGTTGCATGTTATACAATTATAATTTTATAAAAGTATCAATTTCATCTTAATTTGAGAACTTGATTATTCTACACCGCCCATTCGGGTATGTGGACTTTCAGATCTCATTAAGATGTGTTGACTACTTTTATATTATGAAAATTTGTATAACACGTAGAAATGCTGATGATTAGTGTCAATACCTTAGATCTTAGCTAAGTAGTGATACTCATGCAATGTAGAGATGGCTACCAAAGCGTTGATCGCTGAACAACTGAAAGGACAACATTTCGACGGCAACAACTATGAAGACTGGTCCCGCGCGGTGCGATGTCTTCTGGACGAGGACGATATATCTCACACACTCGATGTAGTTCAAGAGGAACCCATCTTAGCTGAAAACGGAAATTTACAAGAACATAGGGTTGCGATGACTCGCTACAATAAGTGGCGAAAACAAAATCGTTCAGCCCGTAATGTTCTTCTTAGCACCATGCACAAAGAACTCATACTTACGTATGAAGTGCATGAAACCGCTAAGGGACTGGGAAGCTTGACAGATGCATGCCTATGCGCAAAGTCGGATGCAAGAGTTAGGGCAATGGAATTGGAATTTCGGGAGTATAGGATGCCGATCATTTGCCCCATCAAAGATCATATCCGTAAGATGGAGCAAATGATAGGTGCCCTTAGGAATTTTGGGTGTAAATTGACTGAAAATCAAAAGATTATAGCCATGCACCGTTCCTTGCCTGAATCTTGGGCTCAAATCAAAAGAATTCTAAACTATACTAATTCTATCACTACGTTCAGAGACTTTTGTGGTCACTTGGTACGTGAGGTTGAAATGAATGCAATTCAGCCAAGTTCGGCCAGGGCCTTTGTAGCAGAGACCCATAAGCGGAAAGCTAACAATAAACGGTCCAAAGCTCGCAAGAAGGCGAAGAAGAATAACCAAGAACAGAAGACCACAGCACCTGCTCCAAATCTCAAGAAGGGAAACGGAAAAAATAAGCAGAAAAAGACAAATGGTGGCAGATCAATCACCACTTAATCATGTGCCCTGGTCCACCTAAGATTTGGATCTGCCTCATTTTTTGCTCATGCCCTTAAAAATGGATGGCCGCATAGATAAGATACATACATCATAGTGTGGCCCACAGAGCACTCGCTATTGTTAGCCTCAACCTGCAATCCGCGTCCGCGGACTGTGTTTATACCAGCATGAACGGGTACTCTATCGAGTATCATGGTGGGTCCACGAGCACTCGATCAGCATGCAATCTGCGTCCGCCGACTGTTTTACCAGCATGGATGGACTCCATCCAATGTCATGGCCGGTCCCACAAGCACTCGATGCTGGTAGCCTAGCATGCAATCCGCTTCCGCGGACTGTGTTCTACCAGCACGGACGGATTGGACGGACTCTACTCTATCCAGTATCATGGCGGGCCCACAGGCACTCGATGCTGGTAGCCTCAGCATGCAATCCGCGTCCGCGGACTGTGTTCTACCCTCATGGACGGACTCTATACAGGCAGGCCCACCATGATGTATGAGTTTTATTCGGGAACGGATTGGCTACTCCCCTTGCCACCACCCACCAGCCCGGGGGCTGATGGTCGGTGCTCTGTGGGCCCCACCATGATATATATGTTTCATCCATTCCGTTCATCCATTTTTACAGATCATTTTAGGACTTGATACCAAAATTGTGAGGGATATAAATCTCAGTTGGACCACACCACAGGAAAACAATAGTGATTGGATATTCACCATTAAAATCCTCTTAAGGCCCACTGTACTGTTTATTTGACATCCAATCTGTTGATTGGGTTATACAGGCCTAGATGAAAGGAAAAAAACAAAGATCAGCTTGATCCAAAACTTTTATGGCCCCCAAAAGGTTTTCAATAGTCGACGCTCATTCAACACTGTTTCATGTAATGTGGTCCACTTGAGATTGGGATATACCTAATTTTTGGTCTCATATCATTAAATGATCCGGAAAAATATATGAACCACGTGGATGAAACACATACATCATGTTGGGGCACACAGAGCATCGGCTTGTGGCAAGGGGAGGGTAGCCAATCCGTTTTCGTCATTTACTTTTTCAGGTCATCTTAGACTAATATCCCATAAAATGAGCCAGATGGACCCTACTACAGAAAATTGCAGTGTTAATGACGCTTGTTATGGGAAGATCAGAGACGTCGCAGCTCCGAAGTCCGAAGTAATCCAGAGCCGACTCATAGCATAGGACAGCTTGAAATCGAGTGTAGGCTAGGGTTGGACCCCCAATTCAATTGTTGTTGTGCGCTTACTCCAAGCTCCCAGACGGAAGCCATCGACTTAGGATTCGGAGCAGGACCTCGGAATGATCCGAGGTCTCGGTACTCGGCTCGGAACGATCCGACGCCGAGGTAGCTGGTTCGGGACCTGGGTCGGAGTCAACTTATGAGGATCATGAGTTGTCCCATTATTGCGCGATTAGTTACGGTTACTCAACCGCCCACTTCTGCATGACCGCACGACAACAAGATATTCGAATCTTCCACGGGACGTGGTAAATGCCCCATGATGCGCCAAGTTATGCGGACATGCCCATCTTAGGTGAGGGGGTATAAGTAGCGTCTTGCAGGGAGAAAACAGGTACGGAATATCTTACACTCTCCCTCTACAACCCAACTTAGACCCAGATTCCCTTGACCTAACTCATGCACCGGAGGGTCCCCTGTTTAAGCCAGGGTCTCCTTTGCTCACCATTGTTGTGCAGGTTCAGGACTCTGAAGCGACTCGGAGTTCGGAGATCCGAGTGGAGAGTAATCCAGATTTCGTCAGCAAAATTTTTGGCGCTGTCTGTAGGAATTCTGATACGAAAAGTCAGTTTCCTGTTCATAAATACAATGACAAGAGGAAAGAAGAAATCTGCAGCTGTGGAACCGGAGCAGAATGATCAGATTCGGTCTTCCTCACTACTTCACACTGAGTCAGCCCCAGGACCTTCCCAACGCTCTCGCAATCGGGCGAGTAAGTATCGAGCTATGCAAAGTAAAATACAAGCCCTACGTGACGAAATTAATCAAATGAAACAGCGACATGACCAGCAACCGCAGCCGCATCTCGTTCAGGAAATGGTCAGACCGGTGGTGGAAGTCCAGTCAGTGCCGCGGAGTATGAGACCCGAGGGATCTCAACATCAATCCGCTCGAGTTCCAGCTTCAGTCCAGAATCCTCCCCCGACCCAAAACCGAGTTTCAGCTCGAAACGCAATGACCCAAGTTCCAATGAATGCCTCGGTCACCTTGGCTTTAGCACCGACGGATCTCCGTCATGAGCTAGAAAGGAGGAGGGGAAGAAGAACTCCTGAGGTGGAGGCTACACAAGAGAAAGTGGATGAAAATAAAGATCCGTGGGAGACACGGTTTGCAGAACTCAATAATAAGATTCTGATACTAGAGCAGAATCAACAGCCTTCATCAGTTCCCGCCGCCGTTCAAGCGATGATGGAAGAGACCAAACCTCCCTTCACCTCTACAATCATGAGCGAGGTAATACCACAGAGGTTTCGGATATCTCTCGTCATCCAATACTCCGGGTCTGGCGACCCATCCGAGCACGTAGAGGCTTATCGCTCGTGGATACAAATCTAGACAGCAATGGGCGCGATGATGTGCAGAGAATTTTCAATCACGCTCACTGGATCCGCTCAGAGTTGGTACTGGCAACTCAAACCCAATTCCGTTGGTTCCTTTGCAAAGCTCAACAAATTATTCCTTACCCAATTCATAAGTGGTAAGAAGAGTCGGAAGCCGAATACTCATCTATTCTCCATCAAACAAGGGCCTAAAGAATCGTTGAAGGATTTCATCGCCCATTTCAAAGAGGAAGCATTGCAGGTGGAGGACTATGACAACAAAATAATGCTCTCTGCCATATTTAGCGATTTGAAAGAGGGGAAATTCACCTTCTCCACTGGAAAGAATCCGCCGAAGACGTTGACTGAGCTCATCACCAGAGCTCAGAAATACACTAACGCCGAGGAATTTTCCAACTCTCGCAAAATTGTTCAAGTAGTAGAGCTGACTAACAAGGGGAAGAGATCGAGGAACGAAGAACCCCAATTGTCCAATAAAAAACCAGACGACTGCGCTCCTCGTGATTGTCGTCCGAGCAGAAAACCTGAGGGTAAATTCCATTCCTACACTCCCCTAAACACATCCACTAAACAAATACTACTGGACATCAGAGGCTAAAAGCTCCTGAATTGGCCTGTTTGCATGAAGGCTGACCCAGATCATCGAGACAAGTGCAAGTACCGTCATTTTCATCGTAACCACGGCCGACTGCATAGATCTCAAAGATGAGATCAAGACCCTTATCCGTAAGGGTCATCTGCACCGATATACCAAGGAAGAGAGAACAACTCGAAGAGAAGAACGAGAGCAGCCGAGCAATACTACAAAATAGCCGGTTGAAATCCGTACCATCTTTGGTGGTTTATCCGGTGGAGGAGACTTAAACAGGGCCCGTAAAGTCCATTATCGGAAGTCTAACCCGGAACACTACATCCACATGACCGAGAGGCTGGATAAAGAACTACGGGTCAGCCAGTGCAGTCTGACCTTCACGGAAGATGATGCGCGCGGAATCCAGCATCCGCATGACGATGCCTTAGTAGTGACTATGACCATAGCCAACCACAAGGTGTATCGCATCCTGGTCGATACCGGAAGTTCAGCTGATGTTATCTACTCTGAAGCTTTTGAAAGAATGGATATTCTAAGGTCGTGCCTCAAACCTATGAAGACCCCTTGCACGACTTTGCCGGAGAAAGGGTGATCTCCGAAGGAGCCATATCCCTCCCTGTGACCGCGGTAGCAGGACGATATCAAGTCACTCTCCTGGTGGACTTCCTCATCGTAAATGTGTCGTCAGTGCATAACGTCATTCTGGGCAGATCTTCTCTCGATGCAATGAGGGGCAGTCGTCTCCACTTACCATCTGATGAGGAAGTTTTCCGCTGAGGGCGAAATAGGCTACCTCCGAGGTGATCAACGAGAGGCTCGGAAATGTTATGCGATAGCAGTAAAGAAAGGGTCAATGAAGTAAGCCCTCACCGTCAACGTCCTCGATCCCACGGGACCTATAGAGGACTCATCTATGGAAGACTTGGAGGCAGTACCGCTCGATGAGATATATCTGAGCAAAATCGTTCAACTTGGAACATTGTTAAATTTTGAACAACGGTCCAAAATGTTGGCCTGCCTGCGACAACACAGGGACGTCTTCGCATGGTCGCATAAGGACATGTCAGGGATCTCTCTTGATGTCATGGTTCACAGGCTGAATGTGGACCCAGATCATAGACATGTGAAACAAAAGAGGAGACTGTTCGATGCCAAGTGGTATGAAGCCATAGTCGACGAAGTCTTCAAACTACTCAACGTTGGCTTCATCGAGGAGGTACACTATCCAGATTGAATCGCAAATGTGGTCCTCGTCAATAAAGCCAAAGGAAAATGGCGAGTCTGTGTGGATTACTCGGATCTGAACAAAGCTTGCCCTAATGATAACTTTCCATTGCCTCGGATCAATCAGCTGGTAGACAGTATAGCGGAGCATGAGCTACTCTCCTTCCTGGATGCCTATTCCGGGTATAACCAGATTGCGATGCATCCCCCAAACAGGTAGAAGACTACCTTTGTCACTGACAAGGGACTCCATGTTATCGAGTCATGCCATTCTACCTGAAAAATACCGGGGCCACATATTAGAGATTGGTGAATCAAATGTTCACCAAGCAGATCGGATGGACTATGGAGGTTTATGTTGACTACATGCTCGTTAAGAGCACCAAGGCGTCCGACCACCTAGCAGATCTCGGAGAAACCTTCTCCATCCTCCAAGAGTACCAGATGAAGCTGAATCCCTCGAAGTGTGCCTTTGGAGTTAGCTCCAGCAAATTCTTTGGGTTTCAGGTCAGTCAGAGGGGCATTGAAGAAAATCCTGACAAGATCAAGGCACTTTTCAATATGAGCTCACCTCAAACTATTAAAGAGATACAATGCCTTACTGGACGAGTAGCAGCACTCAGGCGGTTTATATCAAGAGCCACTGACAAATGTATCCCCTTCTTTCAGCAGTTGAAGGGTCATAAGAAGGCCGAGTGGACATCGAAATATGAGCAAGCCCTCCAGCAGTTGAAGTAGTACTTGGGTTCACCGCCCCTACTGTCCAAGCCCGAAGAAGGCGAGCCCTTGTTCTTGTACCTCGCAGTCTCGGCCTCAGCCGTCAGCTCGACCCCGATTAGAGAGGTGGGGGGTAAACAACGCCTCGTATACTATGTGAGTAAAGCGATGGTACTTGCCGAAACAAGGTACCCGACTCTGGAAAAGTTGGCACTCTGTCTCGTTGTCTCGGCTCGAAGGTTACGCCCGTACTTCCAAGCCCATTCCATTATTGTCTTGACCGACTCTCCCCTCAGGCAAGTCCTCCAGAAGCCCGAAGTGTCGGGTCGACTAACTAAGTGAACAATTAAACTCGGGGAGTTCGATATCCAGTTCCGACCAAGGACCGCGATTAAGGGTCAAGCTGTGACCAACTTCATTGCGGAGTTCACTGCCCCAAGCGAAGAGGGGATCAGCACTGAATTGGAGATGGCTCTTTCGCCTATTCCTCCAAGCAATCAAGAGACAGTATCAGAGCCGGGATGGATTCTCTATGTGAACGGGCCATCCAATGTCAAGCATGCCTGGGCAGGGATTATCTTGGTCACGCCTGATTCTACATCCATCCAGTATGCAATCAGGCTCAGTTTCAAGGCCTCTAACAATAAGGCGCAGTATGAGGCTCTACTGGCTGGGTTCAGGCTGGCGGTCAGTCTGGGGGTCTAGTCTCTCAAGGTATGATGTGAATCTCAGCTGGTAGTGAATCATATCTCCATCAAATATGAGGCCAAGGAGACTAGAATGGTGGCTTACCTGGCCGAAGTAAGGAAACGAATAGAAAAGTTTCGGAACTGCGTTATCAATCAGATTCCTAGGGTGAAAAATTCCTCGGCCGACGCCCTAGCAAAGCTAGCCTCAGCCACGAAAGGAAAGATCCCCTGAATCATTCCCTTGGAGTTCATCGAACATCCGAGCATTGACCAAACAGAGAAGAAAACGGTTAACCCAGTAAAAGACGCTCTAAGCTGGATGGACCCAATTTACAACTACCTCACATCTGGTGAGATCCCCTCGGACAAGTTGGAGGCTAGGCGCCTGAGGGTCAGAGCGGCACGGTACGTAGTTTTGGACAAAATCTTGTATAAAAAAGGACATTCACAGCCCTACCTCAGGTGTCTCCGACCCGATGAAGCAGACTACGTAATTCGAGAGATTCATGAAGGCATCTATGAAAATCACTCTGGTGGTCGGGCCCTAGCTCTGAAAATACTCCGTCAAGGATATTTTTGGCCGACCATCAGGGAGGACTCAAAAAACTACGTTCAAAGGTGTGACAAGTGTCAGCAGTATGCGACCGTGCCGAGGTGACCTGCGGAAAAAATGACTCCCATGAGTGAACCATGTTCATTCGCTCAATGGGGGATTGATATCATCGGACCTCTGCCCACAGGGAAAGGGCAGGTCAAGTTCGCTATTGTTGCAATTAATTACTTCACCAAGTGGACCGAAGCTGAGCCTGTCACAAAAATCATAGAGCAGAAGGTGGTTGATTTTGTCTAGAAGAACATCATCTATCGATTCGGAATCCCACGCACTATCGCATCTGATAATGACAGACAATTTGATAACGACAAGTTCTAAGGCATGTGTAGGGGGCTCGGCATTTCGAACGCGTATTCTTCTCCTCGGTACCCGCAATTCAATGGACAAGTGGAGTAAGTTAACAAAGTCATCAAGCACCATCTTAAAACAAAATTAGAGAAAGCGAAAAGCAACTGGGCCGAGGAGCTCCTATTCGTCCTCTGGACTTACAGGACGACGGCTCAATCATCTACGGGGGAAACCCCATTCTCACTTTCCTACGGTTCAGAGGCAATGATGTCGTCAAAATTGGCATCCCTACAGCTCGGGTCAGGAACTATCAGGAAAATCAAAAAACCGAGCAGATTGCAGCTAACCTGGACCTACTTGAGGAAGCTAAGGATATCTCCAGACTCCGGGTTGCCGCTCAGCATCAGTAGGTAGCGCGATTCTACAATTCCAAAGTCAAGACTAGGCGATTCCGTCTATGAGACTTAGTCCTTAGCCGAGTCTTCCAAAAAACTAAAGAGCCGGAGGCTGGAGCACTCGGACCCAATTGGGAGGAACTATATTGTGTGGTCCGATCGACCAAGTCTGGCTCCTGTCACTTAGAGTATCTTGAAGGCCGTTAGCTCCCCCACCCCTGAAATGCCGAGCATCTGAAAGTCTACTACCCCTGATGTAATGACCGCTGAAGGCCCTCAATAAGTGTACATCTCTGAGCAACTAGCCTTTAAGGCTTTCAATAAAATCCACGTCTCTTCGTATCTACCTGAATGAATTATCGACTAATAAAAAGTTACCTCTCACAAGCAGGGGCCGACTTAACGGACTGATCCCTTAAAGAAGGGGTTAGTACGTTACCCCACGAAAGTTCGTTAAGGCATCCCTTCATATTCGGAGGAAAAGCCCATGGATGACCCGACTCCTCGACAAAGGAGTCGGGTCATCATCCGACTAATGGATCTATTAAAAGTCGCTCGCCATTCGTGGGAGGAATTAACCCCTAGGGGGTTGGCCCTTATAATTTCAACATTATAGAATTCTACAAAACGCTCAGGGGGCCTAAATCCCTTGAGTATGGGAAAATGGCCTTGAGGTGAGCCGACCTGCTAAGGAATCGATTCAGCAATCGACAACTTAACATCTAACAATCATCATCCAAAAAATCAACCATGATTATCACGCCCTCTTCAGAGGGTCAAAAAATATATCATCCACCAAATTATCCGTCAAAAGTATTGACTAGAAGAGTTATAAAAAAGGAATGTATAAAAAAGAAGGAACATCGGAAGCTATTCGGTCGGAGGAGGAGGAACTTGAGAGGCAGGGGCTTGGTACGGGCAGGCTTCTCTAGCCGGCTTCTCCCTTGCTTCCTCGGGTAGTAAAGGCTCAAGGTTGAGGTCCGGATAAAGCTCTTGGACCGCGTCGATGCAAGCATCGAAGCCGCAGTTATAGAACTTGGTGGCTTTGGCGGTCCTCTCCTCCGAGGACTTAAATGCGTCCACTGCAGTTGCCACCGCCAAGGTCAGGGAGGCCTCATCTTCAACCCGTTGAGTTTCTTTTGCCTGCATTATCGCTTAGCCCAATTCTTCCACCGCCTCAACTTTGGTTCGCTCGAGCACGTCTCCCAGTCGGGCATTGTCCTTGGAAAGTGAGTCGGGGTGGACTCTAGCTCCGACTAGCTCGGTCGCGACAGCAGCACATTGAGCCTGGAGGCCGTCCATGACCTCTTGGAGTTGCAACTCTCACGCCCTTTCGTCATCGAGCTGTCGGCGCAGTTCCTCGTGCTCTATCCGGAGGACCGCCACCTCTTCCCAGAGAGTCCCGATCTCGCCCTTGAGAACCGTTATCTCCTTATCATTTCGTGTGAGCTCCTTTAACCTCTCTCGAGTCATTAGGATCTTCGGCACGAATTGAGGCAAAAAGAATATATATATATATATATGAAGAATACAAGCATATAGACTTGATAAGAAGAGAATCAAGGTTAGTAAAATACCGAGTAGAAGACGGAGGCCATATCGTTGACAAAGGACTCCTCCGACTTGGTAAGAAGGGTCGCTATCTCCTTCTCCGGAGCGTGCTTCACGGCCCAGTGAACTAAGCCCGACATATGATAGCCTGACGGAAGTTCGTCCCCACTGTCTCCAACCTGAGCTGATCTCATCGCTCCCCCCGCTCCGGTTCCACTCCCTGCAGAAGCTTGGGCCTCAGCTCTTCGGTCATTCCCGACTTCGGGGGGAGAGAGCATCGTGTCGGCCATCTGAATGGCCTCCTCTCGCTCGAAAGAAGAGGGGATGACTATGCAAGGTTCGGGGATTGGCGGATGTGCATCAAGAACGCGAGGCACGACGACTTGAGGAAGAATTGGAGTCGAGGCATTATCGACCGTGACCCCAACCGTGATGTGTGCAGCAGGAGCTGCAGATGGAGCTGCGACGACAGAAATTGGGGCCGAGCGGCCCCCATCGCGGGGAGTTGCCTGCCTCCTCCGAACAGTTGTCTTCGTTCGAGGTTCGGCTCTCAGCATCTCGTCGATGGACGGATCAGCCTTCCTCTTCCAAGATCCAGAGGCCTCGGTCATGCCTGAACACAGGAAAATGAATCAATATCCGAGCTGAGGGATATTTAGCTCCTTCAAAGTAAATGACGAAGGGAAACTTATTCAATGAAGTGGGGAGTGGTTTGGACTTGTAGAGCCTGGACCGATAAAGGTTATCGACAGTGATTAGGCCCGACCAGGAGCGTAGGTCTTCCGAGCGCTCCCTGGCCTTGGCGATCTGGTTCTTTTGGCCCCAGGTGACGAGAGGCGAGCCCCTCGAGAAGTCAACAAAAATGAAAAGAAGGCTTCAGTCAGACCACAATAGATAAGGAAGCATCGCGATAAGACTGATCAGGATTGGACTTGGAAGGGTAAATCGGGTAGGAACCCGAGTCCTTAGGTTCCCGAGCTCCACTGCTGGGGCCTCCCACTCGCACGAAACTCAAAACCATTTATTCTTCCAATCCTTATTGGAAGATGGAAGTTGCAGGACCTGCCCCGAGCCTTTGTTGTCGCAAGTCAAGAAGTAATACCACGGCTCTTAGCTATCGTGCTTGACCAAGTATAAGCTTATCAGCTCCTCTGGTGTCAACTCCGGGTTCCCGACTTGGCGCCAAATGATGTATGAAGATATAAAAATCCTCCATGTGTTGAGGGTAAACTGGCCTAGAGCCAATCCCAAATAGGCTGTCAAGGCTCGGACGAAGGGGTGCATGGGAAGTCAAAGCCCACATTGCAGTGCGCAAAGAAAGATCGCAACTTCCCCTTCAGCAGGAGCTCCGGCAGTATCGAGGGGCTCTGGCACTCGGATCTACACAGAGTCCGGGATTTCGAACTCCGATTGGATCCATCCCATCTGAGACTCAACTAGTATAGAGCCTCCCGGGATGGTCTCTATAACCCGCCCGCTCGCAAGCATCTCCGCACCACCCCCCGTCAAGTCTTGGGGAGCTCGAGAGGTTTTCTTCCCGCCTTTGCGGCGCATACAAGCCCCAGCCTCTTTGCCCCTCCTAGGCGAAGGGAAGAGGGGTACTGCTTCAAGGGGGCCTTCAGAGGCCTCTCTTCTATCATCCGAGCTTCCCAACCCGGAATCATCTTCGAAGGCGTAATCGCCTCAGACCATATTTGAATCGTCTGACATCCCATAGAAGCGAAGGAAACAATGGTAAACTGGAAACGGAAGGGAGGACTCACCGGACGATCACCGAAAATCGCTTCTACAGAAAACTGCCAATCGTTCAGAATCACCTTCGACGAAAATCGCAATTGGTCAAAATCGCCTTAGCCAGAAATCGCCTCCTCAGGTAGTCCACAACAACACGGATTCAAAATGCGAAAATGAGAAGCGCTTCCAAGCGTTGGGGTTTTTATAACCCGTGGAAGATTATCGCATTAATAGCGAGATATGATGACCACAGTCGAACCGTTACGAGCCAACTTCGGAATACATGTGGCCAAGTGTCACTGGCTCAAGCACGGTCAAGTCGCGTGCCTCTGGCATCGAGCGACGAGCTCTGAGCATTGGAAGTGTCACTCAACCGTCTCTCGTGGCTTACCTAGCGATCCATCATAAGTTCTGTGACGATTCGGGATCTTAATCGTCGCCACGCGCCCGTTGGAGGTTAACCCGCGTACAGGAAACCCCGAGTATGCACCTATCCAAATACGGAAACCATGATTGCAACCATACGCTTTGAGGGCACAATTGTGGGCGCTATCAAATCTTCCGCTTGTGTTTACTCTCTGAGTCCGCAATTGTACTCGGAGAGTATGGGGCTTCTGTTATGGGAAGATCGGAGACGTCGCAACTCCGAAGTCCAAAGTAATCCAGAGCCGACTTGTAGCATAGGATAGCTTGGAATCGAGTGTAGGCTAGGGTTGGACCCCCAATCCAATTATTGTTGTGCGCTTACTCTGAGCTCCCAGACGGAAGACGTCGACTTAAGATTCGGAGCAGGACCTCGGAATGATCCGAGGCTTCGGTACTCGGCTCGGAACGATCCGACGCCGAGGTAGCCTATTTGGGACCTGGGTCGGAGTCTACATATGAGGATCACGAGTTGTCCCATTATTGCACGATTAGCTACAGTTACTCAACCGCCCACTTCTGCACGACCGCACGATGACAGGATAGCCGAATCTTCTGCAGGACGTGGTAAATGCCCCATGATGCGCCGAGTTATGCAGACATGCCCATTTTAGGTGAGCAATATAAGTAGCGTCTTGCAAGGAGGAAACAGGTACGAAATATCTCGCAGTCTCTCTCTACAACCCAACTTAGACCCAGATTCCCTTGACCTGACTTAGGCATCGGAGGGTCCCCTCTTTAAGCCAGGGTCTCCTTTACTCACCATTGTTGTGCAGGTTCAAGACTCTGAAGCGACTCGGAGTTCAAAGATCCGAGCGGAGAGTAATCCAAATTTTGTCAGCAACAACGCCAACCGTTGAAGTCTTCCTAGGGCCCACCCTGATGCTTATTTGACATCCGATCTGCTCATAAGGTAACGTAGAACTCTGATGAAAGGAAAACACAAATACGATGAACTTCATCAAAACTTCCCCAGCTCCCGTGAACTTTTCAACTGTGGGCTTTCAATCTACAGTTCTATGGCCCACTTGAGCCTTGGATCTACGCTCATACCCTAAACTGATCTTGCAAAATAGATATACTGCGTGATTTAAACCCATACATCCCAGTGGCCCCACAGAGCCCCTGCTTAGAAGGGAGCAAATTGCGTAGTGAGTTACTCTGTGAGGCCCACCATGATTAATGTATTTTATCTGCTCTGCCCATCCATTTTACCGGATAATTTTAGGGCTTGAGCCCAAAAATGAAGCATATAAAATGTTTAAATGGACCACACCACATGAAACAGTTGAATTGAACTTCTACAGTTGAAAATTTCTTGGGGGCACAGAAGTTTCGGATCAAGCTTATATTTGTGTTTTCCGTTCATCCACTTCTGTATGATCATATGAACAGGTTGGATGACAAATAAACATCACTGTGGGGCCTAGCAAGGTTTCAACGGTGGAAATCATTATCCCCATTGTTCCGTGTGGTATGATCCACTTGATCTTTGGATATGCTTCAATTTTGGGGTAAAAAAAACGGATGGACGGCGTGGATAGACCACGTACATTCAAGGTGGGCACAACTGAGTTTACTCCGTACGATAAGAGCGTACTGAGTAACTCAGTATGCACCCGATTTCTACTTAGACCGGACTCTGGCTAATGACCCCAACGCCAAATCAGCTAGCTGATGTCAAAGCTCTGTGGGCTCCACCATGATGTATGTGTTCCATCCAAATCATCCATCCATTTTTCCAGCTTATTTTAGTGGATGATCTTAAAATTGAGAAATATCAAAATCACATGTGGACCACACTGTCCACTATTAAAAACTTCCTAGGACTCACTGTAACGCTTATTTACCATCCAATTGCTCATAAGGTCATACCGATGTTGATGAAGGGAAAAAAAATGAATATGAGCTTGCTCCAAAACTACTGTGGACCTAATATGTTTTCAACTGTAAGTGTTTAATCTTCAATGTTTCCTTTGATATAGTCCACCTGAGAGTTGGATTTGCCTCATTTTAGGGACCATGCCCTAAAATAAGCTTGCAAACCGGATATACAGTGTGGATAAAACACATGTCATGGTGGAGCTTACAAAGCTTTGATACCAGCTTGCTTGAGCGTTGGATCCGCTCATTTTGGAGCCCCCCACATTAAAATAAGCTTGCAAACTTGATGAACCGTGTGGATAAAACACACATGGCATGGTGTAGCTTACAAAGCTTTGGCACCAGCTCAGTGGCCGGTTTGGGGTACCTAGCCAAGCCGCCTGCACTAAACCTCTATTCCGAATGGAATGGCTGGAGGTGGAGTGGCTAGTGGTTGATGCACTGCCAGCCATATTATAATGTATGTGTTTTATCTAAGCTGACCATCCAGTTTTCCAGATTATTTTAGGGCTTGGTCCCAAAAATAAAGTAAATCTAAATATCAGGTGGACCACACTATAGGAAAATAGATTATATATTCACTTATAAAAATCTCCTACGCCCATTGTAATGCTTGTTTAACATCCAACCTGTTGATAAAGGAAATAAAATACAAATATTACCTTGATCCAAAACTTTTGTGGCCCAGGAAGTTTTTAATGGTGACACGGCTTTCTGTAATATTATCCACTTGAGATTTAGATGTACTTATTTTTGAGCTCATGCCATCAAATGATCTAGTAAAATGGATGGACGGCGTGGATGAAGCACATACATCATGGCAGGTCCCACGGAGCACCAACCACCGGCCATTGGCTACTGGCTGGATCGTTGGCCAATCTACGTCAATTCCGAATCCGATGGAGTTTTGCATGCGGCCTTCGTGTAAAAATGCGCATTCGTTCATGGGCAGGAAGGTAGCACAACTGATGTACAAGCTGCACGTGGCGCTCAGCTGGTTATAGTCACACACAAGGCTATACACGAACTGAGTTATCTCGATTAGCTCGCTTGACTCGACTCGAAAAAGCTCAACTCAACTCGGTTCGAAACTGAGTTCAAGCCGAGTCGAACTAATTTTTTTAGCTCGAAAAAATTTTGAACCGAGTTCAAGCTTGCTTGAGCTCGACTCGTCTCGAATCGAACCCAACTCAAATCAAACTCGGATCGAGCCAATTTGGTGACTTGGTTACTTTGATATTGCTGTTGCTCACCACGTGTTCGATGAAATAACTCAACAAGTGTGGTTGGTAGCAAGGAAGGTGCGTATATGAAACAAATACCATTTTTTTTTTAATTTTTATATTGCTTGCATGGTGTTTCGTAAAATACTTATCTGTTATTTTACATACAATTAGATTTTGAAGGTGTAATACATGTGTCCGTGAAAATGCTGTATAAGCGAATTCGGCTTGAACTCAACTAGAACTGGCCCGAGCTGCTGACCTAACCGAGCCGAGCCGAGCTGGCCAATCAGAGTCGAGGACCCGAGCCGCCGAGCCGAGTCTAGCTGTGCCAAGCTCGACTCGGTTCGACTCGTGTACACGTATCATACGCGAGTAACTCTGGCGCTCTTAATATCAAAATCCTTCCAGAACATGGAGGGTATTTTGGTCATTTTAATATTTCGTTTCTTAAATCCGGGCCTTCTCCTTTACAACGCGTCTCGTAGAAATCCAGTAACTAAGAAAAAGAGAAAAATGGAAGAAAAGGGTTCGAAGACGATCGCGCACGAAATCGCAGGCATACAATCCGATCCGCTTAGATTCGGATTGCAAGGCGTCAAGAGCGAAATTATCCAATCTCATCCTCTCCAACCCCTATACGAATCCGTACAATCGCTCTCTTCATCTTGAAATTCCCAAAGATTTTGGTGTGAGCCTTAACCCTAACCCTAGTTGTTTCTTTCTTTTCTTTTCTTTCCTTTTTTTTTTTTTTTTTTTTTTTTTCTTTTTGAGAATGGTTAGGCAAAGCGAACAGAAGAGGAGACAAAACGGATGATCCTCTCCAACACCTACGGGTCGGCGCTCCCATTGAAATTAGATCTCGAAAGGCAAATCCTCTCGAGGTATGAATCTTGTATTTGTTATGGTTTGATATTGTGATGCAATGATTTATGCAAATTGCGTGGAGGAAATGTAGTTTAGATTGATGATGGGGTTATGACGGTTGTCTGATTGGTGTGATTTTGATTTAGTGGCCTCGGAAGAATTGGTTGGACCAATGGACGGTCCAGATTGATGATCGGATGGTGAATGCGTCCAGTAACTGATTTGCATTTGATTTTGTAGTAGGGTTTCTGATTTTTTAATTTTTTTTTTTCTTCTTTGTATGGAAAAGAATGCAGTGGTCTAAAATGTAATAAACTGATGCAATCAGACCATCTACAACTCACATGTACCAGTTAAGTCCAAAAGGAATCCAATTCACACATCAGTGCAAGGGCAGTCATTGTAATGTAACTAGAATCAATAAATTGAAAGTAATTGCAAACCGAAGTTTATGTACCAGGTTAAGCTCAAAATACCTACATGGTTGAAGGAGGTGGTCCACCTATATGGTATTCCTAAGATAATTTTGTCTGACCACGACGTTAAGTTTATGAGTTATTTTTTGCGGACTTTGTTATTTAAGCTGGAATTAAATTAAAGTTCTCTAAGTGTTTATCATCTGCAGACATATTAACATACCGAGGTTGTCAACCGTTACCTTAGGCATCTTCTTCGATGTTCATGGGACCTCATGTTATCATAGCCCGAGTTTACCTATAATAGGTCTAGGAACTATACTATCGGACTCTCTCATTTCGAAATTGTGTTTGGGATTTAACCTTGACAGCCAATAAATTTAGTCTGCCATCCTACTGCGACTAGACCGAGCTAGGATACTGAGGCTTTCGCACAACATATCAAGAAGATACATGAGGAAGTTAGGTGGAAGATCACCCTTAGTAATGAAAATTACAATGAGTATGTAGATGTTCAACAACGTTTTGCAGAGTTACAAGAAAGGGTTTTCATGCTTTCTAGCATAAAGGCTAGAGGATTGTTGAGCCTTTCTCTTAGTCTTTTTCTTCTTTCTATCCATCTGTGCATGTGAATAATTCTTAACCTGGTATGTTAATTTCAGTTTGCTATTAGTTTCAATTTATTTTATTATAGTTGCATTATTTTTGTTCAAAGCAAGTTCCATTCCTTGGTATTTGTTTTCTTTTCCTTTATAGATTAGGATAATTTTCTTATACTAGGAATCTTCTATATTTGTTAAAAGGTGTAGCGGTTTGAGATCTCTACAAATCTCCTATCCCTTTTATATATTCTAGTTAATTCTGAATGAAATAAATAAATTGTAATTTCCACCACGTAGTCCCTTGTGGTTTAACATGATCTTGGAGGTAGGGTTTTTAGAACCCTACAAGAGTCTCTCTCTCTCTCTCTCTCTCTCTCTCTCTCTCTCTCTCTCTCTCTCTCTCTCTCTCTCTCTCTCTCTCCCCTTCCTTCCAGTGGTGGTGTCAAATCCACAACCAACTGCAGTAGATCATCAAAACTATTGTCCCTATCATCACCACCACCACCACAATCACCCGCAGCCACTACCACCCATCTGACCCGCCATCTAGCCGTCATAGCCGCCCGAACCTTGCCATCGTCTTTGTAATGTGCATTTCACACCGGGCTCAAGCGGGGTAGCCCGTGGGATGCGGGGACACACTCGGGGTGGGTGACCCATGTGATTTAGAGCCCATGAAGGGGGTTCGGCCGAGATCCTAACCCATGAGATGTGGGGCCTGGGCTATGAGATAAAGGGATTAATTCGTCATACTCTAACAGTTCGAGCTTTTAGAGCAAATGGTTAATTGTCCTGCATCAAATTGGTATCAGAGCGGGAGGTCTCAGGTTCGAGACTCCTCACCGGGGGTGATTAATGCAGAGGCATTTTCACACTGGGCTCGAGTGGGGTCGCTTGTGGGATACAGGGGCACACTCGGGGTGGGTGCGGCCCACGGAGGAGGTCTTGTGTTCGAGACTCCTTACCAGGGGTGATTAATGTGCATTTCACACCGGGCTCAAGCGGAGTAGCCCATGGGATGCGGGGACACACTCGGGGTGGGTGACCCATGTGATTTGGGGCCCATGAAGGGGGTTCGGCCGAGATCCTAACCCATGAGATGTGGGGCCTGGGCTATGAGATAAAGGGATTAATTCGCCATACTCTAACAGTTCGAGCTTTTAGAGCAAGTAGTTAATTGTCCTACATCACTTTGGCACCATTGTCTTCCTCCCCTTCACATTACGACCATTGTCGGACTTGCCCATTAACATTGAAATCCTATTCTTTGCCATCGCAATTGCGAGCCCTCCATGACTCCAACAAATCCGACACTGTTCGCACCTCTGCAATCACCTGCAACTACACCACCTCCGTCTTGAGACCTCCTTCTATTAACACCACACCACCATGAACCTCGCACCGCTATTGAGACTCCTATATGCCATCACTGTTGTTGCTTGTTTCTCAATCCATTCTTGATAAGGACATCCGACCATTTAAAGTATACCAGAGGAGGAAGTCGGTCCAGCCTTCACTTTGGCTTGATGACTTGTACATGGGCCTTCTTGGGTGGGCTGCATTGAGAATTTGAAGACCCCACATGCATGATCGTGCATCTTACACTAAGAAGATGCATGTGGGCTGCTTCTTTGTGGAGTTTTGACCGTTGGATCGCAATGACATGACAATTGGACTGTTGGATCGTGTAGATCTTTTGATCGGGCGATTAGATCATTGTGATCCTTGATTACTTTGGTTATTAGTATTAAGATTAGCTGATTTCATGTTTTTATGATTATTTATAGTTGAGGATGGGTTATTTTTAGCTTATTGCATCATGGAACATGTGAGGTATGTTTTTATTAAGTGATTGGTATTTTTCTCTAAACACGTGTTGAGACTATAAATGGGGGGACGTCCAGCCCTAGCCCATAATAGTGGAATGAAAAATAACTCTTTTGCTTGAAAATGCTCTCTCATGTGATTTGAGATTCTTTTGTGAAAAGAGACTATTTGGTGTGAAGCCTAGTTTTCATTTTCGTATCTATCTTATTCTTTTCTAAAAGGTTTTTTTTTTAATTTTTTTAATTTTTTTTAAATTCTCATCTCTTCTCAAATCATTCTTCTCTACCACTTTTCTTCTATAAATCCTAAATCTCTTTATCATTTCCTTCTAGACCTAGACTCATTACCTAAATTCATCTTTTCCTAGCCATCACTTCACCAAACCAAACCTATCACCACCAGCCCCACACGCACGGATAGGGCCATACTACTGTACAGTTAGCCCCTTCCTCTGTTTTCTTCCCCTTCTTCAATCCATCTTCATACCCTATAAACCCTGACCTAAAACCATAATTCCCAATTCCCTACAAAACTTTAATCCCCCAATTCCCTACGAAACCCTAAATCCTTAATTCCTAAATCTCTCATTTTCTACAAAATTCCCCAAACCCTTTGAAACCGTAACCCTAGAATTGCACAAATCTGCCCATTGAATTAGAACCATAGCTATGCTAATGCGAGAGTTCCAATCAAGGTATTCTATAACAGCGACGGTGATCATAATGACCAACACCATTACCTTTACAATACAGGTCATAACGGCTGTTACGACCCCCATAACGACTGTTATAATCTCTCTTTTTTATTAAAAAAAAAAAAAAAAAAACCCAAAAACACGTATCTGCCCCATTATATTGAAAAAAAAAAACTGAAAAACCTATATATGCTGCGTAACAAATCATTACGGGGCTGTTATAGCCTTTGCAGGGGGTGTAACAGGCCGTTAATGGCGGTTACAGGTCATTTTTTCCATAACAGTTGTTATGGCTGTTACGACATTGTAACGTGTGACGGTTGCCACTGTTACGTTTATGTAACAGCCTTTATGGCACACCATTCCATCTCTCATTGGGCCTTGGATTTTCATGCTTAGTTACATCGTTTATGCTTGTGTGGGATTGTGAATTAACATAAATCTGAATTTTATTATCAATTTGGTACTCTTTTAATCATGGTAGAATGGCATGTTATTATATTCGACTTTGATTAATCCGTTAATAATCTCCTAATTCCAAATGGTTAGATCACATGTCCTGCATCAATTCCCCATTACCACCCTTTTCCATAGCTACCACCACAATAACCTCGTTTGTCAACATTACTGCTAGATCTGATCTCCGACCCATCACTGTATGCAGTGGCACCATTGTTAGAAACCCACCTCCATAGACTCTACCTATCTAGCTGTCAATCTCTTGTCGTCTCCCCTGCACAACAGCAACAATCGGATTCCATTATCACAAATCATATCTCCATTCGTCTTTGCTTGTCCACATCAAAATCACCATCAAATCTGCTAGTTGCACCAGCCCTGTTAATATAGGTTAGAAAAAAAAAAAAAAAAAGAATGAAAGAAAAAGAAAACTCTAGGAAGTTATGAACCATTCCACATACTTCAACATGAGCACATACATTAGAATATGCTTTTAGTTGGTAATCTATGTATATTCAAGAACGCTGAAATAAGTGCTGCTTTAGAATCTGCATGCGAATTTTTTATTAAGAAATTGCTTGGCTTCGCCTGCTGTTGTTTTCCTTTTGCAGATTCCAAAGGCCTCAAGGACCTTTGCCATCCTCCATGCTCGGTTTGGAAGCTCTCACTGGTAGTTTGGATTGCTTTGGTTTTGAAGATTACCTCAATGGTAACTATGCTTCCATCTTTGGAATTTGCTTTTTTACTCTGTTTTTTTTCTTTTTTTTCTTTTTTTCTTTGGCATGAATTCTATTGTAACTGACAAAGAAGACCCTGTTTCGATTCAGCCTAAGTGAATGATTGATGGTCCATTTAGGCAAACCCCAAATCATATATCCATGGTGGAACGCTTAAACATCCATTTGGCAGCCCGTTTTGGATAGGAACCTTTCTTGGAAGAGAAAATGCTCACGCCAGATCGTTTTATGACAATTTTCGGGTTATCTATTTGTACAAGTGGATCCATGGTTCGATGATCCAAACCTTGATATGATGAGCCTCACCAAGGATGACCGATGCACCAAAAAATCTTGAGATTGAATGATCCAAGCTTTGTGAAGCCAACATGGGTATACAAGTCAGCTAACGCACACACCACCACTTATGCTAGCATGGAACACTGGTGCAATATCCAAGCCATCCATGAGAAGGGTACCACTGTAGATTCCCTATTCCAAGAATCAGGCCGGTCCACTAATCAGGTGGGACACAATTAGCTGAAACAAATGTACAGTCGTGAAAAGAATTGGCAGAATTTTCTGTCTCATCCACCTATTTCTAATATCATGGCAAATCTATTGAGTGGACACCTTTATGTTTCAACAGCAGCATCTACATAGTAAGGCACCCATAACGGATGTCTTGGATATTTCACCTGTTTGCCACACTGATATATGCAGTGAATGTGCATTAGCTGACCTGCACATGAGTGAGCTTCACAAATCACGAATGAAGGGTTAAGATTCTTCCAATATGAAGGATTTTTGGTACCATTCAAAGTGTGGCCATAGTAATATCAACATTTGGATCACTGAACCATGGGCCCCACTTTCCCCATAGGATTTGAGTTCTCGAATATTAAGGGACTTTTGGTGCATAGGCCATCCAAAGTGAGCCATAAGATAAATGTTTCGCTGAACCATGGGCCCCACTTGCCCCACCTGTGCAATCCAAAAAGGAATGGTGCTGTACAACCTTTTGCCCCCAAGCATATTATAAATAATCCCTCTTCTTGGAAACCTGACCCCGATAGGGTTTATTGCTCGCCAAATTGCCAAGAGTTGGATAGTGAAGTGAACAGGGTGGAGCACATCCCATCAATGTTTAAAAGACGGCGACTGACTCGCTTGGCCCTGAGTTTGAGTCTGAACTTGCCTGATTCAGGGCTTAATCTGCAGGGGACTCGCCTGACTTGGGGGTGACTCATGGTGTCAAACCAGATCAGGTACTACTGAATCTGAGTTAACTTGGATGAGTCATCAAACAATGATCCCATCTGCCAAAACAGAAAACACCCAAACACCCCCTCAATATCATTCCCAATTGTCAAGATTTACATCCCCTCATATATATGCTGTTTCCTCAGTCACTCATGAGATTTAAGAGAAATGGTCCAGATTTCTGGGATGCTAAGAATCCATTTCTTCCCCAGTGGACAACCACCGCTTTATTGTGCACCTGGATCAAACATTGGGGACCACAACAGTTTCTACCGGTTGATTGGCCTGCTGCGATGGTTTTTGGTTTTCTCATACCGAGTATCTCATCTCTCTTGTTAGATTTTATGTATATAATTATGAACTTTTAAAAAATAATAATAATAATAATAATAATAATAAAACATAGCATTCGTCTAACCTCTTCTGTGTTTGTGTGTGTGTGTGCTCACGTGCCATTTGCAGACCCACGAGACTCGGAGACATTCCGGCCAGCAGACATGCATCATGGGATGGAAGTCCGCCTTGGCCTCTCGAAAGGGCCGGTCTATCCCACCTTTATCTGATATAATGCAGAATTGGAGAAATTTTTATAGTTTCAATCTCCTCCAGACCATACGGTAACAGATGATATTATTCTTAATACTGCAGTTGTTGATGTTGGACATCAGTGTTGTTTAACATGCGTGCACTCCAATCCTGGAGTGATCAAATTGCATATTTGAAATGAGTAACTCAGCATCCTCAATTCCGACCTTCTGTTGTATGCAAGTCGCACCTCAGGCTCATCCAGCATGCGTCCCTTCATGAGTCCTCTTTGGAACCATCCATTTTGTGGACACTGTCGTTGATGGGGCAGTCAAAAACTAAGCTGAATAGGTGATTTTAGCCGTTCAGACATGGTTGAATGTTGACAGTTTATAGAGAACTTTTAATGGTTCACAGTCAACTCCACAGATAAGTAGTAAGGATCACGGCCCTCTACAATGGTGTGCAGGTGGACAGCTCCAATCAGCAACCATATTTACATGTGGGCCCCATGGGATGTGACGCCTGCTTGGGAGTTTGTGTTAGTATTCAAAGCGCCTGCTAGCATTTGTTCATGAACAATGCTACCGTTTGTTGATTGTCCGTCTCTAGCATCCCCACTACACCTGGCAATTGTCTTTGGTGACTTTTTTTTTTTTTTTTTAAATCTGGTGGGACACTAGTTCACATGAATGTTACACCCAAATCCATGGGATTTCAAGATTGTTAATTTCCACATTAGCTTTTGATTCGAGTGTTTCTGGATTGGTTCAAGGGTATTTACGACAATGGTGCGTGTCTCCATCCACCTGATGGGCAGCCCATGGAGATGGAATAAATTTAGGTTCCACTGTGATGAAAGCATGTCCTGAAAATCGCCAAATCAAAAGCAGATCGACTGGACTGAAGGCCAGTATTGTAAGAGGGCAATGTGATTAGGGCCTGCCTTTCATTGGTCTATATCATTCATCTGGTAGGCTTGCAGTGAGCTGGGCTTACCCAATGTAGAATTTTAGCCGAATGTTTCATCGATCGTGATAATTGATTCAGGTAATTGAAAGGTAGGCGCAACTGTAGCATGTGCTCCCCCCTTCAGTTTTGGCTGATCAGTGTAATCTACCAGATCTTACTCTTGGCACATGTACTGAATGTAGCGCACGTGAGATCCAAGCCATTCATTACGTGTTCCTGTGTTTGTGGCCTGAGATTTGGGCCAGTGGCTCACGCAGGTCAAGTGCAGACGGTCATTCTTTTTAACCAGATGGCTTTCATCTGTGCAAGTGGATCATCCATTTTTCTGTCTAGCAACGTCGTGAGGCCAAACAAATCCCATTTGTATTATGGCCCATGAAACCAATGGTTATGATTGCGCTAGAAGTGTGAAATAGGTCCAGTAGAGCTGTGAGAGGCAAGGGAGCGTTGCAGGCAAAACCCATTGAGATGTTGCATTAGAATTCGGTATTCAAGTGAACGGCATTCAAGCAACTACGTGAAAGAACAGATCTGTGTAATTGAACGTTTGAAAATCGCATGTGAAGGATGACCCCATTCCAAAACAGGCAACAACAATCAAACATTTGAAGTAAAGCAGACAGTTTTCACCATCAAACCCCACCGGGTTGTAGAGTCTGAAGATTGCAGTGGTCTAGAAGGCAGAAATGAGAATTGCCAAACTTAAGAAATGATCATAGGCAGCAATTGTATCTGAATTTCCACGTACAACCTGTCTTTACCTACAACTTCTTGTGTGCAGGGCGCCCACGCCGTGCAAAAGAGGGGTGATGATATGAAGATACCTCCTACCATGAAAATAAGGCCGATCAACTCAATAGGTGGACCAAAACCATACATTTGACTGAGATCATCAGCTGGCCATGAATTTTGATGAGCGGACTGCCTGCTTTTTTTTGCCATGGATGACCTCCTTGTTTTGAACCCACTTCTGCGAAAGATGGGGTTGCATGTGAAAGTTCACGTACAGGCCTACAGGAGGCATTTCTTGGAATATATCTGGACCGAACTCCCGGTACAAGTGGGGCAATGCATTGATGATCCAAGGGATTTATATGGGTCCCATCCATACATGCAGGAGCCATGCATTGGTGATACAAGTATATATATATATATATATATATATATATATATATATATATATATATATATATATATATATATATATATATATATATATATATCCTACAGCAATGGACCATCCATTCGGCCGAAGAAAGAATCATTTGTTAGACCAGTAACAAGAGACTTAAAAGCAACACACTAATGTCAAACATGTAATCCGGAAACTACAAACCATAATAACCACCTGGCAAGATTATATGGAAATCCACATCAGAGCAAAACCTGAATCGATCACATCTCATTTTGAAAACTACTCTTTTTACGATCAATCACATCTCATTATTGATAAACATTGTGTGTTTTAACTTGGAGAGGATGTTTGATCACATTCCCCAACTGGTGAAGAATTTCTGAGTTTCTGGGAAGTACTGGTTCAGTTTTCATTAGCAGGTTTTAAAACCTCGGTGGTGCCTAAACGCCATGATACATCTATTTTCTCTATCTTTTTTTCCTCTTTTTTTAATCAGTTCAAACATGCAATATCATTTCTTTCTTTCTTTCTTTCTTTTATGAATAGTGATTTCAAGCATGGCACAACTGAGGGTCTGAAAAACTCAATTTATGTGGAATCCAGATCACACAACAACTAGGGTGCATTTGGTGAAGCACCCAAATAGCTGTTCAGAGAGAAGATTAGTGCCCACGTGAGATAATTAAAGGTGGATAGCTTTTGGAAATTGGGAAAAACGCATTTCACATTGAGACGAGCAGCATTTTTCCATAAAATTGGCTCCAAGATGCCTGGTACTGCAAGGAAGGAGCTAAATGGAGATGCAGAAGCAACCTGATTTATTGCCGAGGTTATAAAGAGACCAGAAGCAGCCTGATTTATTGACTTGGTTTTTCCATGGAAATGTTAAAAGGCCACAGCGCAAAAAGTGACGCTTGCCTCTCATAACCGTGAAAATTTAGATTTAACTTTTTTTTTAATTATTGGGGGGGGGGGGGGGGTTGAATTCCTCTTCTTTCTTTCTTTCTTTTTTAAGAAAAGCAAGGAAAAGGAAATTAATTTCCCACCTTATTGGTTTCTCAAACAGAGGAAACTGTCACATCAGGGGAATTTGTATGCTTTTCCCAGGGTTTTCTACCTACCTAAACAAACAAGCCCTAAAGAGGAAAACAAAACAATCAATGATGTGCGGTAAATTATCCTGTAAATCACAAACAAAGAAGTCTATAGTTCAAACATAATCAGTAAACCTTCTTTTTTTAACTTTTCTTTTCTTCCTACTCAGAGCCTAACCAACTACAGTTTGTTTTCCAGAAGAGAAGTTTAACAAACCTTCAATTCTCTAACTAGAATAAGAAGCTCCCCCTCAAAGATTACAACTAATTTCACAGGCCCAGCCCCTTCGCTGCATGTGTAAGAGTTGGTGGTGACCCAACACTCAATGCTTACCCCCACCATGACAGGTGGCCTTTGAATATTGTTAATCACTACAATTGAAACTGCCTTCTCCATCATCATGTAGTGTACATGCAATCTTCTAGTCATCCAGCCACCACATCCCATCATCTGCAACATAAATGACCAAACTCCAATCTTCAGATCAAGAAAGGGATCTACACATTTCATCAATGCATCTGTACACCAGGTCATGCCTATCAGCAACACAAATGAAATCATTATCAAACCATTTCGCCCATCAGCATTAGCAACAATGTATCAAAGACCATCACCATTCATAGTATCCCATCATCATCTGAGTTCAATTCCCCTCCCCGTGCTTTATCCAATGCACGTGGTTTGCGGATCATTGTGTGCATCTGCAGGGAATAGTCTCGCCTTAAAAGGGGGCGGGGACACCCTGTCATCATCTATATATATATAGTATCCCATCATCATCACTCCTAACATACTTTTCTCGCTAGCTTCCGTGTGCTTTGAAAGGGATCTACACATTTCATCAATGCATCTGTACACCAGGTCATGCCTATCAGCAACACAAATGAAATCATTATCAAACCATTTCGCCCATCAGCATTAGCAACAATGTATCAAAGACCATCACCATTCATAGTATCCCATCATCATCTGAGTTCAATTCCCCTCCCCGTGCTTTATCCAATGCACGTGGTTTTGGATTTTTGCACAGGGAATAGTCTCGCCTTAAAAGGGGGCGGGGAGACCCTGTCATCATCTATATATATATATATATATATATATATATATTCACCACCTCATCATCACTCAAACATACCTTGACCAGCTTCCGAGTTGACAACGTCACAAACCAAGAAAGAACCCTCCTGCCTTCATCATCCATCTCTATCTCTATTTCAGCTCATCCTCATCCATAAGTAAAACTTAAATTGCCAGTAATGTTGCCCCAAGCATAACTAATACTTCCATACTCCACCTGCTATCATCAACAGCCTGGGTCTCTCCCAACTTTAGTATTCATAGGTACATCAATTCCCTTGATGCTCAACACTTTGAAAACATGCTCGCATTTCACATCCACCACATCATCACTTTGTCTCCCCAAGAACAACCTGCTGTTTTAGAAACTCGCCCGCTTCAACATCACTTACCCAATATCCTATTGGGATGGAAAGGTAACAACTTTCCAAATGAAGTTCCTCAAGCTTGTTCCAAACTCAAGCCAGATATTTCAGATTCTCACTTCACTTCTCGACGCACAAGATTTCTCCACATTCATCGTATAGAGTCTCCTAGCCATGTCATCTTCTGACATCTAGCAGTCCCGGACATTAGCTTCTATTCGCCATGACCACCCATATATATATATATATATATATATATATATATATATATATATATATATATATATATATATATATATATATATATATATATCACTACTACCACAAAATATTGAGGCCATCAGAAGACCAAAACACTTTCATCAAGGTCACGGGTGCAAAGCCAGCAAGAATCTCTAGCGATCAATATCTAGCCTTTGCAACCCCTTCCTTTCTCCTGCCAACACTTGACCTGCTCTTGAAGAAGGAACGCCTGTGAACAGCCTCATTGTCACTTGCTAACAAACCCATGGTTAAAACTACTCCATCAAGAAGATACTATTCACTCTAGTCATCTTTGGTGAATTGCAATAAACCCAACAAAAACCTCTCACAAAAGAAAGAGTGTGAAGAGTGAAAATGATTATACCCACCATAGCAATGTCGCACACGTGAGAGGCAATAATTAAAAGTAACACACATGTGCGAGCGCGCGCACAAAAGACAACATACCCCCGTGCGCGCATAAGACAGCATACCCGCGCATGCGCATTTAACTTGTTTTCTTCTAAACTATGATGTTCATGCATATCAAGCATTAACCACAATACAAAATAGTAGAATAACAAAAAAAAAAAAAAAAAAAAAAAAAGCCTAATCGAACCTATCATTAACCAGCTACTTTTTTTTTTATCAAGAACAACACATCTTATTAAGAAAGCCCAGCATGCCAAAAGATACAAAAAGATCCAAAGCAGTGGATATCAAGGACCCAATACACGAAGAAGATCTAAGAAAGCCTTCCTTAGCAAGGGAATCTACAAAACTTGGCCTCTCGGGGGATATGGCGAAAGGAGATATCCAAAGAACTGGAGACATATATTATGCTATTGAAAACAAACATTAGCTCCCAAGGGAGGAGAACTTCTCCCCATAACCCAAACAATCACATTATGAGAGTTGCCCTCCATCTTGGACCCACCAACCAGACTAGCAAAAAACCTCCACCCCAAATTTGATGGCTAACAACTCCGCCTTATTCAAGCTTCCTGATCTCACCAGCCCAGAGAAAGAAAACTTAATGAAACCATGCTCATCCCTTAGCACTCATTGATATTGAGCTTCCACCTTACTATAAGAAGGGCACCCTCCAAGCTCTAGATCTTGTGGTGGATTTTGAAAATCTTTCAATGGTACTCCTCCACACTTGAACAATACTGACTTTAGAAACCCGTTTGAAATCATTGGCCTAAAAACCCAAATTTACCAAAGATAATTTTATCAATTACTTGATCCATAATCAACTGCTTGTTATTGGAGATTATATTGTTCCTTTCTTTCCCAATACCCCACATGATGGAGCACAATAGCATCCTCTACAAGATCTTGACTCTAGGCTTGAAAGGCCCACTGCCCCGTCCTCCCATGAGATCAACATTCGACCCTAGAAGAAACCAATTGACCTAAAAGAGCTCAAAGGACCAAATGCAGAAAGTGACTTCGCAATGGAGAGAGATGATCAACCAATTTTACATTCTTGCAAATTGCAATACATAAAGTAAAAGGATTTTTACTGCAAAATTCCTCGAGGATTCAGATTTTACCAAATAATGCCCCGAGGAACAGATATTCCCGGGTAGTGCTTTTTCAGAGGAGAAATCATATTACCAGCCTCCTTTATTTTTTCTTTACAAAGAGGAGAATTGAAGATTGTGGGGGGCCCACATGGAGTGTGCCCAACATCCAACCCCTCCAACACATGCACACCAACATGATTAATAGACAAACCAAAAATATGGCAGATCCAATCGTAAGGTGGACCAATCCATGAAAAATAATACACACCACTCAAAATATCCAAATTCAAGTGTAGGCCATCTAATGATTTTTTTTATCGGCCTGATTTTTTGTTCATGTTATCACCATGGTGGGGTCCATACATTGGATGGGTTGGATGTTATACACATACCAAGTGAGCCCCACAAGTCTCTCCTTCCATTACTTTGTATAGAAAAAATTAGACGAGGGCATTTTGTAATTTCTAATTGTCTAGGCATTATTTGGTAAAATATAGAATCCCCATGAATTTTGTGGTAAAAATCCCTAAAGTAATTGTTGGGGAGTAGAACCTTTTTGAAGGTCATTTGTCGTGAGGATCTTATTAGCCATTGCTGCATGGAATTATAAGAGAAAACAAAGGTGCTATCCAGGTTAATGTTTTGAATAGTGATCATAGCGTACAGCAGTGCTACATAGCACAGCCAGATGGCACAAGTCTTGTGTTGTGCAAGCTATTCGTAGTGCAGTGTATGCTATACAGCGTGTAGCATGTAGTGAAAGCATAAGACCTTTTTGAAGGTTGTTTGTCGTGAGGATCTTATTAGCCATTGCTGCATGGAATTATAGGAGAAAACAAAGGTGCAATCCAGGTCAATGTTCTGAATAGCGAGTGGCTTATCTACTAGCCTCACATGTAGGATGTAGCAGATGGCATAAATGTTGTGCAAGCTATTCATAGTGCCATTCAAACTGTGAGTCCTATTGTGGATATCTAGACCATTCAAACTCCAAAATTTTAAGATTTTGGCTCTATACATTTGTGTTAGTTGAGCACCAATTAGAAGAGGCAACTGTGGCTATCTCTCACATGTTAGACAAGTATACAGCTATGAAGAGCCATTCAAACTTGAGTCCTTTTGTGGATAGAGAGAGAGAAGAGAGAGATTGAGATACAGAGTATATTACTAGAGTATATTTATTGAAAAGCTGCTAAAAGCAGGAAAGGATACAAAGCCAAACAAAAAACCACGAAGGAAGAAGAACAGTACCAGCGGCCGATTTGACAGACAGTCCAGCTTTTATAAAAGAAAAGACTTATGATTGTAAAGCCTACCCCTTCAACTTCAAGCCCTAAGCTCTCTGCCGCAACTTCACCTACAACCCCCAAAACCACATTTCGATTCTAGAAATCCACAAAGCCATTGAGATTTTGACCTATCAATCAGCCCCAACAAGAATGTTGATTTGTTGTATATAATATATATATATATATATATATATATATATATATATATATAAAAAAACAGACCCCATATGAAGGAAATATCAAATTTTCCCTTTCACGTCCATGCAGATATGAAGCTCAAAAATTCAGTTTTTTTTTTTTGATGGAATCTCTTCTTGAGATTGATAGAGGTATGCTCTTGCCACTTAATATCTGTTAATGAGTTCTTTTTATTTTCGGATAAAGATTTATGGTTCTTCTGGGATATTTTCAATTTTTTCTTTTTAGGAGACCAGTTCCTATGCAAATGTTGTAGGATATGATTGTTCTATAACATTTTTCTTTGTGAGGCCTACTGCGGTGTGTGTGTGGCATAGCATGCAACCTATCCAACAATCATGTGGGCCACCATACTTCAGTGGAGGTGTTTACGTGACTGTGCATTTTTTCTATGGCATGGCCTACGTGATGGTTGGATAGGCTTGATTTTCCTAGGTGGCTGACAGTTGGCCATTGTTTTCCATAGTGTGACCCACCGCCCAGTCCAGCAGGGTGGATCCAACCATCATGTTGGCCAACCACACTATAGTGAAGGTTTTTTAGGTGGTTGTACATTGTTTTCTATGGTATGGCCCATCTAATGATTGGATTGGCCTGATTTTTTGGGGCATCCCATCATCATAGTGAAGGCTTGTTGCTGTTTTTGTACTTACTTTTACTATTTATTATATTTTGTCCTATTATTTTAATTAAAAAATAGAAGTATCGTGTAACTTATGCTATATGTGATGTAGTTTACGCTATGCACAATAGAGGGCTGAATGCCATGCTATATGCTGCATGCTATTTAAAATACTGATCTTGACGACTTCCTCAGACCCCATTCCTGTTAGAATTGCTAAAATGTGGAATCGTTAGCCCTTAGGGAAGCATCAAGTATTATAGCAGTGGTGTCTCACTATGGAAGGTGACTGAAGAAATATCATGGCATGTATTCGAACCGTTGGAGTTGAGTTTGTGTTTAATGAGCAATCTGACATCAAGGTTAAACATTTTGTTTGCCCATACTAAGTGAGAGGCAAATGGCGTTGCAGATTGTTTCACCGAGCGTGTGAATCATGTATCCTTGTGCTAGGGAAATCCATTACCTTTTTTGTTACATTGTTTTCTTTTTTAAATAAATTTTTATTATCTTCACAAAAGAAAAGAAAACCTGTGGCCACCCACAAAAAGACTCGATCCCAGGAGGAGCATCTGAATATTTTTTGTTTCTAAAAGAGAAGTCTAAGTATCTAACAAACATTTACTTCAACGACTAGAACCCTAACAAAGAAAGACAACTAGTTTCACCGGCTCACACCCTCCAGTGCATATTCCACACTTGGTGGTTACTTAACAATTAGAACAGCTGTGGCATCCAAAGCATCTACCAATATAGATTCAATGTATATGAGATAAGAAAGAGAAATAAATCCTATAAAAAAGGCAGTTCAGGCCATACCCGAAGTTCTCCACAATTCACAGCCAAACAGCTGGAGCAAGTATATATGCATGAATGAAAACATTCTGTGAATTGAGCAATTCCAAAAATCACAGTAATCCAAAGGCATTTTCTTCCTAATGAGATTTCCACTTCCTTAGAAGCTGATCATACAAGTCCCCCTTTCCTACTTTCACGAGACTCTGTTTCAACTTCGACAGTGTCGAAGAATTCAACTTGATTCCCCGCTCGATCATGTCCTCTGCATACTTCTTTGCCTCCGGAAGCCTATGTGAGAATGGGAGGTCAACCACCAAGAAATTTGCACTACTCTCCAATGGGCCAATGTTATTCCCAACCATACATTTCCAAATTTTGATAGCGGTGTCCGGATCCCGCGAACCCAAGAACACCCGTATCGCCATTTCACAATTTGCATTATTTGGTAGGCACTCATTCTTCACCATTTCATCAAAAATAACTTCTGCGTCCCGCAGTTTCCGGTTCTTGAGCAAGAACTGGAGCATCACATTGTACGTCTGCTCGTTCGGGAATGCCCCCTTAAAAGCCATCTCGTCAAAGAGCCGCAGGGCAATGTCAACCTTGTTCCGATACCACTGCAGTGCAATCATCGAATTGTACATCTGGGTGTCGGGCACACAGCCATCCTGGCCCTTCATCTCCTCCCAGAGCTCAGATGCAGTGTCTGCATCGCTGGTCTTAAAGCACTCCTCAAATGCATTCCTGAAGAACTTTGTTCCTGGGTAGCACCGCTTCTCCTTCATAACCCCAACAAACTTTAACGCTTCGCGGGCCCCACCAGGCCCCTTGAGCAGCGTGTTCAGGAACGAATCGTAAGCCGGGACATTCATGGGGTCCCACCCGATCACGACCACCATCTCCCCAAATGTACGCCGTATGTTCTGCACATTCCCTTCATTCTCCCACCCTTCGAGCAAGATGGCGTAGGTATCCGCATCTGGCCGGACCTTGGCCCTGGCCAAATCAAAGAATTCCTGCGCCTTGGCAGTCTTCCCGTCGCGGCAGATCGCGCTGAGCAGGGAATTGAGAGCGACAACGTCGCGGGGGCAGCCGTACTGATCCATGACCTCGAAGGTCATGATGGCCTCGTTGACTCGGCCCGCTGCGACGTAGCTGCTGAAGACAGAAGCGAAGGTGGCGAGGGAGAGGAGGGACTGGGAGCGCATGGACTTGACAGCATCCCACATGGCGTCGAAGAGGAGGTTCTTGCCAAGGAGGTCGATAATCAGATTCCATGAGTAAGGGGAGTGGCGGTGGGCCAGGTGGCGGTGCCCGGCCCACCGGAAGAACTTGACGGCGGGGCCGGGGAGGGAGTAGGAGAGCTTGAGAACGGATTCGACATCGTCGGAGGAGATGCTAATGCCGGTGTCGGTGAGGGTAGATTCCAGGGATTGGGGAGGAGTTGTGGAGAGGATTTGGCAGAGGAGTTTGATTTTGGGTGGGAGGTTTGGGGTTTCAAGGTAGGATGGGAAGGTGGGGGTTTTGGGTTGTTTGGTTGTGGTTGTTGTTGTGGGAGAGTTGTGGGGATAGCGGCTGTGGGTGATTTGGGGTGGTGAGGTTTTTTGGTGGTGGGAGGAGGGGATTCGTTGTGGGAGCGTTTTCTGTTGTGGGACATTTTGTTTCGGATGCTGCTGTCTTGCTGTGAGAGAGAGAAAGAGAGAGAGAGAAAGAGGGAGGGACGGAAAGATTGGAAGGGGGAAACGGACGCGAATTGCCTGTGCCCCCGGCCACATGAAGTTTCCGTGGTCGAAAGCTTATGTGGGGCCTACGGCCCGCGAGGAATCCACTCCGTTCATCAGTTTCTCAAGCTCCTAATAGGACAGGAATCCAAAAATAATTTAGATCCAAAATTCAGATGGACCACGCCACCCCCGAACAGCAGGGATTGAATTAGGGCTGGGCTGTCGGTAAGGCTTTCACGCCTGGCCCACCTTAGGCCTGCTTCAGCTGAGGTATGAGGCCAGTGACTGGGCTTGGGCTTAATATTCAAGCCCATTTTTAATAGGGCCAAGCTTTACAGTTAGGTATGTATATGAGTCGAGCTTGGCACAGCTCGGCTTGGCTTGGCTCGGCCACTAGCAGACCCCAACTCAAACTTAGCTTGGCTTGATCCTCAAGGCTGATAAGCCAGCTCGGCTCGGTTCCGTCAACATCTCCAACTAGTTCAAGCTAAGGTTGAGCCTCTGCCACATTTTCACAAACACATATAGTGTACTTTTAATTTCTCACGGTATGTAAAATAGCAACAGTTGTTTACAAGTATTTCATCAAATAGCAACAGTTATTTACAGGTATTTCATCAAATACCTTGTGGGCAATATCAAAATTTTTAAAAAAAAAAAAAATGGTATTTGTTTCATATACACACCTTCCTGGCCACTAGCTGACACTTCGTTGAGTCATTTCATCAAACACTTGATGAGCAATATCAATATCAAAGTAACCGAGTCACCGAACTGGTTCAATTCGAGTTTGGGGTTTGATCCGTGTCGAGTTTAGTCGAGATTGGGAAATCTTGAACTCAGTTCGAAATTTTTTTGAGCTCATATATCAGCTCAACTCGCTCAAACCCAGCTTTGAACCAAGTCTAATCAAGCTTTTTCAAGTCAAGTTGAGCAAGCTAACCGAGCTAACTCAATTCGTGTACACCCCTGTGTTCAGTATAGCCTATTCACCTACTCAGCTTATTACTGTTTGCAAGGACAATTTTATAACATAAAAAGTAAAACTCTCAATTACATTCAAACTGGCTTAGCAATTATCCATTAATTAATAGTAGGGAGAGAAGGAAAAGGTCACTGGCACGGTAGGCCCACCATGGTGTTTATGTGAAATCCACCCACACCACGAGGTATATCATATGTTGGTTCCCATACCCAAAAATCAGTCCCATCAGTTATTTAGGTGGGCCGTACAATTAGATATAGTTCATAGGGTAATGCTCACCCTACAAACTGTTTTTCGTAGAGTCACCTACCTTAATCATATTTGGGCTTGATTTTTTTGGTTTAGGGCCTGAGTTATCGATCAGCATTTTATGGTTGGAGTAGATTTCATGTAATAATCACGTGGATCTCGTAAGAATCAAGGGTGTATGTGTGGCCCCACCTTACTTAGACATAGCTTGATATTTTGGCCCTGGGCCTAATGTGGTATTACACATCCAATGGTCGGAGTGGATCTCACATACGCATCATGGTGGACCCCTTAAAAAGTCAAGAGTTGGAAAGCACGAGAAGGTGACACCCCTTGAATTTTTTAGGAGTCCATTGTGATATATATGTGAAATCCTACTCCGACCTTTCTATAAAAAATCACAAGTTAGGCATAGGGCCAAACTCATTAGTAAAGCGGGCCACAACAAGGAACAGAACTAGGAGAGAGATGTCCACTCTTGATTTTTATAAGGCCCACCATAATAATTATATGAAATCCAGTCCAACCATTATACACCCTCCCAAAGCCTAGTCCTAAGACCCAGAAGTTTGGCTTATATGTGATTCAAGTGGACCAAACTAAGGGCCCATTTGGACGGGTGGATTGGAAGGGATTGGATGGTATGGGAAGGGATTAGAAGTTAAATCCCAGGATTGGCCAAGCATGCCAAACAGACTAGGTGATCTGATCCTAGGATATAGCAATACCATGGATCTTAAGACAATCCACTGACAACACCATCATTACCTTTAAATCCCATCCAATCCACCCTAATCCGTTCAAATTTGCCTGGACGTGTTTTGCTTGAGGGATTGGAAGGGATGTGAAAGTTTAATCCCAGGATTGGCCGAGGCGTGCCAAACAGACTTGATATAGCAATCCCATGGATCTTAAGACAATCCACGACAACACCATCATTACCTTGAAATCTATGCCATCCACCCTAATACCATTTAATCCCTTCGAATCCACCCGTCCAAATGAGCCCTAATGAAAACAGTTTGGAGGGGAAGTGTTGCCCTATATCAAACTATGTGGTCCACATGTATCACAAACAGAGCTGATTTTTGGGCCTGAGCCTAACATGGGGTAACATACCGGAATTCAGGGTACCCGGGGATACCTATGGACTTTAATGAAGTAGTGTGGGAAAGCATCCACTACATCCAAGCATAGGGATATTGCTAAAGACCGCACCACATCCTGTCCCTCCTCCAACCCACACTTCCCATCTCTCGGGTAATTATTTACTCTAGGCGTGACCTTCCATCCACTTTCATCTTTTCGACCGGAACAAAATCTACCTTACCAATCTAAACCTCTATCTGTTGTGACAAACCAATAAAGATGAAAATATCCATACTTTTTCAACTGCTTTTACTTGAAAATCAGGGGTATGTTTGTCCAAAACCCTCTTTCCATACCTGAAAAATCTACTTTCGTAACATACGTTTTCGACCGTTCAGATTTTTTTTTAAAATGCATAAAAGGTAAGAGTCTACGTGCTAATTTTTTCCCATCTCTCTCTCCAACCGAACCACACGGCCTCATCACCACTGCAGCAGTTCTGTCCCTCGTTCGAGCCCAAGCTTAGCCCAACGAACAAATTAGGCCCGAATTCAGGTTGGATTATTTTAATTTTTAGCCCGTCATGGGCTGAGCCTAGGCTTGGGTCTAAGTTGAATAATGAAGGTGGGCTTGGACAAAGCTTTCCCGGCCTGGCCTTGTCCGTTTACACCCCTAGCAGAGAGGGTTTGGGATGGAGAAAAGCTTAGATGCTCGATCTGCTTGATGATCCATATACCTGTCACACGTATGGTTTAATTAGCCCGTACGAATAGTGGGCCTTGCATGGATGAGTTATAAATCAGTAATAGCGACGTCCATGTGATACCAAATGGACGGTTGGTAGACATGTAATGGAGGTTAAAGCAGAAAATAGTCAAACAATGCAAATTCAGCACAAATGTTCATTGACAAGAAGTCAGGACTATCTAATCAATTTGATTTTATAATTTTGTGGCGTGTGGGTCCTACTTTTTGGATGGTTTGGATTCAAGTTCGGTAGAGAGGATTTTTTCAGGTTTGAAGTAGACTGCATATGCTCTATCTTCAAGAGCCAAAAATAGGGGCAGAACATTTGCAAGCCTGTAATGATTCTGTAGATCTGGGACATTCATTGGACATTTCGAAGACTTTAGTTTTGTGGACCATTATAGATCAATGGTCTTGATTAACTGGATCAAAACCAGCTGTTCAATCTTTAGCGATGATCACACTGGTGGGGCCACCCTTCATGTGATAGTGTCATACATCCTATGCACTATTTTGATGTAGAGTAGGTTGCGTACCTATTTTTGGCATGGCCTTGATATAGCGGACACAGTCCGTTATATCAAGGCCCAAGGATCCTTCATAGGGCATGACGTAATTGAGCCTCAGGCCCATCCAATTTGAAGAAATTTATTCCGGATAGAGAGAAATTATTGCTTGAAATGTGCACCATAAATCGGCCATAACTTTTGATCCGAGTGTCATTATGACCTATCAATCTTTACTTTAATCAGTCATTTCGGGTCAACTAAATCCATAGTAGGTTGCATCGGTCCATTTTGTAAGAAAATGCTCCGTTCCAACCCAAATTGAAATTTTAGAAAAATTTTACTACTTTCTTTTTTTTTTGATCTCTTTCATTTTAGAGTAGTAAGTATACGCTACCTTCTTAGAAATTGTGTATAATCGTACTAGTTGAATTAGGACTTCTATTAGGATTAGAATTATGCTATTTTTTATTATTCTAATTTTTTTAAAAAAATTACAAGTGATATAATTAGAAATTATGGAATTCAAGAATAACATTGTCGATTCAAAGTTTTAATCATTTAAGGAAGACGCGATCTTTCTCTTCACCTTTTCATTCTCTTCCCTGCTTCATATCACTTGGCCATGCAGCGGAATCTTAGTATGACCGCTTCTCTAAAGCCAATGAAGTTAATGAAAGTTAGAGTGCATCTCTTTGAACCTTAAAATCCTTCTAGATGAATGACAAGTCAATGAAGACCTCATGGATCACCAAGATCAAAGAAAATGGGCAAGAAATTTCAATTCAAGGTCTAGTGCATGCTATAACTTTTGACTATTATAATTTTATGATAGTCATCTGTTTTGCAAATATAATGTGCCCTACGTATTAGCGAATGAAAAAGACAATTGACCCTTGAAAGGTTTTTCAAAATAAGTCGCTTTTGGAGCTGTCTTTTACTTTTAAATTAAAATTGTGTATCATTTTATTTTTAAAATTTGCTATTCTTAATAAATTTAATAATTTAAAATATTACAAATTTAGAACTAAGGGTTTATATAAGTCATGGTAAGAGTTATGTAAATAGACTTTATCATTTAGTAATAACACTTTTGTTTTTCATATTTATTTATTTATTTATTAAGATTTCTCCCTCCTTGCAGATTTAAAGGTTATTTGTTTAAAAGAGAATTGGCGATGAATTCTCTTTTAACCACGCACCCACTACGTACGTTATTTAGGATATAAGAGCTTTGGTCCCCCTCACATTTTGCATTTTTTTCTCACATTGAAGAGAGGTGAAGAAGAACAAGCTCAATCAAAGCTAGCTCAATAAAAATAGCAATGTCATCATACATGGCTTATTTATTAGGACACCCCAAGAGCCTGAGCCCAAGGACCCACTTTTGTCGAGGCCTGGGTTGTTCATTAGTGCCCCATCATGCACAATACATGAAAAAATGCCCTTGAAATTATAAATGTGCAAGACTGGGTTGAGCTCAGGTCGGGCCTATGGGCTCTTAAACAAGTTATTGAGTATATGTTTAGAAATTATTTTTAAAATTAGGCAGGTTACTCTACCCTTGTATAACAAGCTTATTCTACAAGGTGTTGTTTGCCTACTATGGTGTGAGTGGCATCCAACCTGTCCACCAAGGCCTCGTGAACAACTCAAAAATCAAGTTAAGTCAACAATTGGTTGGGCGCCATGGGAATTAGAGGTTTTTTAGTGATATTTTATTTTATTTTTATGATGGTGCATGGCCCACTAATGTAGGGATGAACATGATGAGGTCGATCACTGTCTTCTTCAAGGATAACTACTCTGAATCTATGGAGCTTCTCTGGATTCTCACAGAGACTTCTCGAATCCATGAGGAAAAATAATAATAATAATAAATTCTATAAAATTTATAATTTGATTAATGAATGAAATAAACAAATTCGCAACCTATTAAATAGAGATACTAAGCAATGAGAGAAATTTTAGAATCAAATTACAACTAAAACTCTTATAATTCGCAACTTATTATTTATAAACGGTTATGATGTCTACTAATGCGAAAGGTTTTCAGTCAAAAATAGTAAGTGTTCTATTTAGTTTTACCACGCTATTTTTTTAAATTATTCTAAGAACTTTTAACATTGAGTGCAACTCTTAAAGCCCAATGGATGAAGAGTTATAATCAAATTAAAACTTACTATTTATAATAAAAATGGAATTAAAATATGGAAACGAGGTATTTCACAAATCCGGGTTGAGTGGGTAAAGTAGCTCGTCCTACTCCAAAATCATATGTTTTACGTCCGATAACTCATTCTGAATTGTGAGATACGCCCGATTTAAGGTCTGATAGTCCAGATTACTTTTGTCATCAACCGGGTCTTTTCTAAACCATCTTGGCCATGAAATTGTCCGCCACCTGCTCTACATCACCCACCTAATTATTGGATAGATCTGAATATTAGGCATTGCATCAGCATAATGGTGCCCACTTAATTCACGGGTTTTATATACTCACAAGATAGTGGCCCCACACATGCAATGGTGCATAGGAAGGTGAATAAGCAAGTGATATGCGTGTATAACTTTAGGTGATATGACTCTTTTCAATTAGTCATTTGCATAATGTTCTTTGGAAAAAAAAAAAAAAAAAAACATTTTTCCAATACTGGTATGTTTACTAATTAAAGCTTATGATCGTTGCACTATGAGTTATAGTGCTGTAGTTACATTGGGACACTTGTGCAGCCCAAACAATCAATCCATGTCCATTGGTTCTGACTTCCAGCACAGATTTTAAGAGCTAATATGGAAAATCGCATTGGTCCCATGGTTCTAACCATCCCATCAATAGCTTATAAAATGGATAATTAAGATCATTTATAAAAGTAAAAAATAAAATAAAAAATAAGTCCAATCAACAATTTGAGCTAACTTTAACTGGGGCCACTCAGCAATTTGAATATTGGTTAGTTAGAATATTCATGCAACTAAGGCCAGACAATGCTACTTATTCGATAGATTGATTGGAAAATGGACGGTTATGATTATGATTTTACCCAATGGCCCATGAAATTTGCATTGCAGTTAATGAACAGTACACATGGATCCATCAGGGGGCGTTTGGTGCATGGTATTACATGGATTAGGTGGGATGGAATTACATTTGATCTATTGCCAATTCCACTTAGGGCCTGTTTGTTGAGAGAATGGAAAAGGTGAATTAGATTTCTGGGTTTGATGGAGTTTGCATGAAAATTGGTTTAACGAATGTAATTTTAATCAACTACAAGGTAATGTTGTGTAGGTCCCACACATACAACCCATTTTTCAAGATCGATTTTAGAGAATTGCAGGGTTTCATGCAAAAATCAACGTTAGCAAGTTGTGATCTATATCCACACCGTCAACCCATTTTTCAAGATCGTTTTAGAGCATGGCCAAAAAATCAGTTAGATCTAAAGCTCAAGTGAACCCCACCATAGAAAGCAGCGGGGATTGAATACCTATCATTGAAAACTTCTTTGGGACCGCATAAGTTTTGGATCCACCTCATTTTTAGGACCATACCATAAAAATGAGGTTACAAAATAAATGAACGGTTTGGATATAACATATATGTGTTATTCTCAATAGTTTCAAATGATGGTAGCTATATTTATTCAATGTACCACCATATTATAAACATAACATGTAATTAAGCTTATCCATAATATCAGGGACAATCCCTGTGTAACAATTATGTTTTTTTGAATCTCATCCCACCTAATCCTTCCCAATGCCACGAGCCAAACACCCCTGGAGTATCCAAATATCCCGTACATTCAGGAGCACTGAATCATTTCTCAGCTAGTTATGCTTCCATCTTCGACGTGGCATCCTTGTGAGATGATGAGGCAATCCACATATTCAATATACGCATTATATAAATCTAAGGTGTGGACACGTGTCAGAACATACATGAATTCTCAAGTGTTTGATTTTGATGCTTGTGAGGAGCTGCTCGACGATTACCCAATGGATTACTGACATTCATGTGTGTTGTTTATCCACAATTCCCTAATTAATCTTGGAGAAATTATCTAATGGGCTAAATAGTTGCAATTGGACTAATCAACATCCTAACCGCTTATCTGGACCGTAGATTAGGTTCAGTTCACTCTTAATAGGCTGCCACTAGAAAAATCATACTAATCATTTAATCTAAACCGCCCAACAAATCACTTGCAAAAAATGGATGGACAAGATCATTCATAATAGATAGGTTATAAGACTGACACTTACGGCCATCTAATTGCAGGATTTTCGAATAGCAGTTGGAGAAGAGTGGGCTGGACCTAATGGACGGTCCAGATCGGTGATATGGATCCCAACCAGTCCAAATACAATATGTGCATGGGAAGGTTTTCATGCGCTTAGACCGCTAGATCACATCCCTTAATCTCGTCCAAAGGACCTTTTCCTATAGATCAGGTAGCATGTGTCCCAAGACGAGTGAGCGAAGGCCATTAGACAAATCTAAGGTGTGGATTTCGAGGACCACGTGTCACGGCATCGTGTTGTTCGTCCTTGATTGGCTGATTACCATAAATTAATATGGGTTTTGATAGGATACGTTCACCCTCTACAGTACCATATGGATGTGGGTTTTCACTCCAGATTGCATCTTAGAAGATGATCTGAACCATTCATGTTCTTATTACGGAAGGCTACGACCTTACAATCCTTCTTAACCTGTGACTCTTGGATTTGAATATTAGCCATTCAAATCCATCTTTATACACAATCATCCATTCAATAAAAAATTTTAAGGATGGCTCCTGTAGCGTAGAATCCAGAATATGAACGGTTCAGATCATTAATTAAGATATAATCCTGGGTGAAAACCCACCCCATACGGTAGCTGTGGTCCATTGGGCATTGTATCCTACCAAAACCGTTTTATGACTAATCTTGTCCTAGTGACCTTATTCTCTAGATCATGTAGTATGCGATATACGACTGGGTCTCAGTTCTCCTATAATCTACACTGTTCGAATAGCGTGGCCGACCGAAGATAGGTGGTAAATCAAGATCAGCATTAAATGGTCCGTACGACTATTTAAACAGTGGCTAGGCCGTTAGACGTGACTATCCAAGCTCAATAAACAAATAACCATTAATTGGTTAGGAACGTCCAGTCAATTTGATTTTGGGGATATACTCCATCTGCAGTTGGGTCCAGGACTTGGACGGCTTGGATTACAATACAGGTATGCCATAGTTAAAGTGGTGTTGTGTACGTGTACGAATGCTCTGTACTCTTTGAGCATATATCAACTAATTATTTTCATTCTCATCTTAATGAGAAATGATCCAGTAATCTAAGTGTATAGAACGTTCCCATGCACATAGTTGTATTTGAACTCATGAGCTTCCACATCACTTATCCGGACCGTCCAATAGGTCCAGCCCACTCTTCATCATCTTCTATGCAAAAATCACAGCGATTAGATGATCTTGAACACCTACGACTGTGCATATCTTATATTTACGATCTTGTCCATTAATTTTTGCATGCCACTGACTAAACAATTTGGACCATCAGATAAGTATGATTTTTTCAAGGAAGACCATAAAAAGTGGACTGAGTCTGATGGACGGTCCTGACGGGTGATTTGGATGGCAAGTCCAAATGCAACCATGTGCATGTGAAAGCATATCCCAATAGATCATTTCTCTATTTTAACTAAATAACCATGATATCGATGCCTGGGGTATTTTATACAAGAAAGAATTAGCATTGGAACGTGAAAGTGGTGGATGTTTGTGCATCCGAGGCGTGTGGCTAATATAGCAAATCACCTTATCCGCAGTTGTTTTTTCTCAAACCAGCCCCGTGGCTATGGTCGGTGCTCTGCGGGCCCCACCATGATGTATGTGTTTCATCCACTCCGTTCATACATTTTTACAGATCATTTTATGTATTCATCCCAAATATTAGAGGGATATAAATCTCAGGTGGACCACACCACATGAAAACAATAGTGATTGGATATCCTCCATTAAAGTTATCCTAAGGCCCACTGTACTGTTTATTTTACATTCAATATGTTGATTAGGTCATACAGACCTAGATCCAAAACTTTTATGCCCTCAAAAAATAAAAACCACGCTTGATCAAAACTGTTTTTTAATGTGGTCCACTCGAAAAAATATTTTTTTGGTCTCATACATTAAAATGATTGGGATATACCTTATTTTTGGTTTAGATGAAACACATACATCATGGTAGGGCTCACAGAGCACCCACCACCAGCCATTGGCTGGTGTCAGGGGGCGTAGCCAATCCATTTCCATCGGAATGGTAGCTCAAAACAAAGTAAAGATATAATACAAGAGCAGTGATAGACTCACAAGAGTTTCAACGGTAGGTCATGATCTCGAGTACCCATTGCAGGGAAATTCCAATGTTGTGTGAGTGTGTGGGGTGTAAACTAAGGTTGCACACGGTTCGGTTCAGTCCGATTTTGGAGTGAAATCGGACCAACGGTTCAGGAAAACTATAACCAGAATCGGTCCATTTGCACTCCGGAACCTAATTGGAACTGGACTGTAAAAAACCAGTTCAGTTATATGATTCTCAGTTTTTCATAATTCAGCCCAATTACATGGTTTATTTTATAATCCAGCGCAATTATATGGTTTTTTTTTATAATCCACCCCAAGCTCCTTTACTGAAAATTTTCAAATGTCATGGTTTGTTTTTATGATCCTTTCGTCTTTTCAAAATATTTTTGTTACCAATGTCTATTCATGTTGTGATCCATTTGATGAATGGTCTAATTTTTTATGTTTTAAAAAAATAAAAATTAAATATTTATTGACCAAAGGATCCAGCTCCAGGTTCGATTATACGGTCCAGTTCAATTCAACAAAACCCCAAATAGAGAACTAAACCGGACTAACCGGTTCTTCAATTTTTAGAATGGAATTGATGCACTTGAGAATTGGAGTCAGTTCCAGTCCGATTTTCCGGTTTTGCCAGTTCTATGTGCACCCCTAGTGCGAACTACAACATCTATTGTAGATCAGTATGGCATTAGAGTGATCCATGTGAAAAAGATCAGACAAAAAACAAGAGAGTATCTCCAAAATTCATTCATAAAGAAATCAATTTGATTCGAAGGTAAGCAGATTTTGAATTTCTAGGGAAATATTTAAGTAATGAGGCAAAGAGTTTTTATTCAACAAGGATTGTTACAAAAATTGAATATTTAGGCTTTCATTTCAAAAGTTGGAATGTTGTTCTTCTTGAAAGAAGGAATTGATGAAATTGCTTGATAGTCATCATCCTCGCTGCAACCCTTCTACAACGGGAGCGGATTAGTTGCAATCTCAGCCTCACCCAAGATGGTGTGGCCCTTGCTGTAGGTCTCGCCATGCCATTTCATGGCATGAGCCCAAAAATAAATCAGATCTAATTCTCAAGCTAACTATAGAAAACCATGTTGATTGAATGCCTTATCGTTAGAAACTTTTTGGGGCCCACTTAATGTTTCCATAATGTTTTTTGTTTAATATTTTTTATTTTATTTTTTTACACACGCACACACACACTCGCACACACTCACACCATAGTGGGATTTCACCACCTATGGATACCCGAACCCTAGACCAGGTGTTGAAACTCCTGAGAGTCTACCACTCCCACACACACTCCCCATAATGTTTATTTGCCGTCCAAATTATTGATAATGTCACATAAACCTGAATAAAGGGGAAAAAAAAAAAAAAACAAATACCAGCTTGATCCAAAAATCTTGTGGCCCATTAATAGCCAATCACCATCATTTCTTATGGCATAATCCTCCTGAAAGTTAGATCAGCTTCAGTTTGAGACCGCGGCATAAAATGGTACGGCAAAACGAATACACAATGTGAATATATAATACATGCATCAAAGTGGGTGCCATGATAAAGGCACACCTAATCTGCTCCCTTTTACAACAATGTGACCCAGTAATAAAATGCTTTAGGTAGTCAAGTATCAATTATCAAATATCAACCATCCAAAAGCTTTTTGGAGGAATTGTATGATGCTGAGGTTGGAAGTCCAATGTGCTGACGTTGGAAGTCCTATGTAAACCAAAGTTTCCAACGTCCATATTCATGCACTTTTAATAGTCTTTTATTTAATTGGTTTTAAAGTTCACTTGAATAGAAATACATTATTCTAGAAGTATCATAATAGAGGTCTTAGTTACTAGATTTTAATATAACATCACCTGTGGATGATTTTCAAATCAACATTTTCAAAAGCAAATAAAAGAGAAGTACATGAGTATGGATTTTGGCTTTAAGTATTTTTAAACTCTATTGTTTTATATATTTTAGTGTATGAATTACGATGATGATCACCTGCTATAAAAATCAGGTCGTTATACTCATTTAGTGGACGACTTGTTGCACTTAGTCATTGTTGGGGTATTAACGTACAAACGTAGTTAAATATAGTAAAATACAACTTGACCATGAGATACATCCTAAGAATTTTGATTCGTAATAACATCAAATTTCTATGATATAACAAAATATATAAACGGTAGAAATCATACCTGCACACGATGTGCACAAATGAGATGTTTGCAATACCAATTTGTCAATGTTGATCTCCTAAGCTAATCAGTCTCTCCATGTTTATCACGATATTGGAGAATTGAGATAGCCCAATGTCTAATCATATGGTAGGTACCAATGAAGATATATACTATCTATACAAGTGGACCACACGTGAGAATAATAAAGGAGGGTGGAGTGGATCTCCTCTCTCTCTCTCTCTCTCTCTCTCTCTCTCTCTCTCTCTCTCTCTCTCTCTCAAACTTTCTATTTTTGCTTACACTCACACGTCTCATGGGGTGGGTACGTCAAGAGCTAGCTATTCATCTCCTTTGGGATAAGATCATGTAAATAAAGAGGGGTTAGGGTTGAGTGGTGTACCCAGTATGGTGCTCCACCACCCTATGGATTTTAGTATAACCTAGTGTGAAGGAAGTTCATCAATCCGTCTAATCTATGTATATACTTATGATTCAATCTTTCCACTATTATAGCGTATTAACTAATGATCATATCCCATGCCAATAAAAAGTAGACAATCAAATTTGAGCCATCAAGTTATCATCAAGTGCATTCAAAACATTTTTAACAGTTAAAACAAAACTTTGACAACTAAAAATCGTTGAAAAACTGATCAAAACATTCAAAGTAATGCCCCATTAGAAAAATTACTTGATAAATTAAATCCTTAATCCATCTATATCAAAACCATAAATATGTTCATATGCAAACTAGTGAATTCCTTTTTGGCTCATGAAAGAATCAATGACTCTTGATGGAAGTATCTAATTACGTCCACTTTATTGGCCATTGTATAGACCTCGTAGGAAGAACCAAAGCCGATCAGTCAAGATCGTAACCCTTACATGTCCTCAGGTCTAAGTATCAGACCATCTCTCATGCATCATCAAGTCTTGATCTCATGATCACAGTCCAGGCTAATGGGCCCCCAAACTATTGATTAGATCTTGATCCACCAATTGAGTGACCAAGGGTTTAAACCTGAATTCTTTGTATATGGCACACTCACACTCTTCTGCAAGGTATAAGGGCAAGGCATAAACCGGCACCAAGTCAGCTCCTGATGGTGAAGACCGTCAATTATGACTCAAGTAAGTTCTCTCACACAAGATAATCGTACATCTCATAAACCGATATCCACGGGTGTATCCCTCACACTTGTGATTGTCATGATCTAACATGGTATTAAGATCTATGGATCACGAATCTCCTAGGTCAATGACTGTCCTGTCCAACCTTAAGTTCCCAAAAATTACAAATGAATCACTCTAAACAAACCCAATGATCATAAGATGAGAATAGACACTAAACATGTCTAAAGCGTATCGCATATACAATCTAAGACCTATGGTCATTACGACTAATGAATGAAATCCACCCAATCACATCCATATAGCTAGTGAATAAGGGCACAAATGGTTTTCCAGGGCACTAACTCCAACAATCATTACCTTTGTTGCCTATAAATTTTAATGTTATGTCCCCTTGACAAGCAGATACGCCCTGATTCATACGAAGTGATCATCATGGTGTTGTCCAACTTCTGAACTAATTGGATATTCTATACATGACATGTTGGCATTTGAAAATTGGATATATCAAAATATTGAGAAGATATTTGCAAATCTTCCTAGTCCAAAGTGGGCCCCACATGGTAGACGGTGTCGATTAGTGATAACATTTGGCCGTTGTGCGCAAATAATGGATAGCAAACAAGGAAAGTTGTCAATGGTCCCATTTAACGCAAAAGTGTGTCCATATCAGCCCCAAGTATGTGCCAGCACTGAACCGCAAACACCATAGGCCATCCCAATGGTTGGATGAGCGTTACATTGTAAGTTGTGATATGTCACAATAATAGGGTAAATTATACTATAGGAAATTGGTTATTCTGCAAGTGCTAGGCATAGGCCCCACCTAGGTGTGGGCATGGCATCCAACCTACAGATCAGGTGAGCCTTATAGAGAAAGTTGGATGCCCCAAGAGTTGGCTTGATCCAACTATCACATGGGCCACCACATGAATTTGAAGTGTTTGAGTGGTTATCTATTTTTTCTTATGACAAGGCCTATTGTGTTTTGTATATGCCATCTAACTCATAGACTATACAAGCCATGCCATTAGGGGTGTACATCAAGTTGAACCGAGTCGAGCTGGCCTCAGCTCGACTCGGCTCGGCCACTAGTTGACCTCAGCTCAAACTCGGCTCGGCTCGGTCCTCGAGCCTGAGTGGCCAGCTCGACTCAGTTTGGTCAACAGCTCAGGCGGAGTTCGAGCCAAGTTTGCCATTGAAGCATTTTCACAAACACCTGAACTGCATCTTTAAAATCTCACTGTATTTGAGATATCAACAATAGTTTTACAGGTATTTTATCAAACACCTTCTAAGCAATATAAAAATCAAGAAACCAAAAAAAGGGGTGTTGGTTTCATATACATACCTTCTTTGCCACCGGCCACACTTTTTTGAGTCATTTCATCAAACACTTGGTGAGCAATATCAATATCAAAGTGATCAAGTAATCGAACTGGTTTGATCCGAATCCGATTCGAGCTAGGTTTGATTTGAGTTGAGTCGAGCTGGGGCCAGCTCGAGCTCATTTTTGCGCTAAAAAAATCAGCTCAACTTGACTCAAACTCTACTTCAAACCAAGTCGAATCAAGCTTTTTCAATCGAGTCGAGCGAGCTAATCGAGCTAGCCCTGTTTGTGTACACCCATACATACCATGATAAAATAATGCTCTAAAAACCAGGCTTATATAATCATTAGGAAGACCACACCACAGAAAAAAGACAATCCCCCAAAAACTTCAGAGTTTCCAACTTCTTGGTGTGACTTATGAGGAACACTACAAGACAGGTTTGATGTCCCAAGAAATCAGATGGGCCCATCAAGCAGTAGGTTGCATATTACCGGACACCAGACCCGGGGGACTTGCAGAGGGACCGGCCTCACATTGGGACGCAGATTGGTACTACTACCCCATGAGGACTTAGCTGGAGACCAACGATCTTGACTTGGTGGGGCCACTGTGATATATGTTATATCAATGTCGTCCATCCATTTTAACATATCGTTTTAGAGCTTGTGTCCAAAAAGGAGGCAAATTGAAGGCTTACATGGACCACACCATACGAAAGAAGAGGTATTAAAAGTCTACAGTTGAAAATTTCTTGAAGGCCCATCCAACTTGTTCATGAGGCCACGTAGACATAGATGAAGGGAAAACATAAGAACATTTCAATGGTAGACTTTCGATACCCACTGTTTTATGTAGTGTGGTCGACTATAGCCGTGGATTACTTTGCTCATGCCTCAAAATAATCGGTCAACATAGATGAACATAGTAAATAAAACATATACTAGGCCCTGATATGGCCGTCCATCTCTAACTACATCCTCACACTGTTGATAGAGAATAGTCTAAAAATCAAACTGATCCAAAATATCCTAACCATGAAAATGATGCGGAAAAGGACGGTTATAAATGAAATCTCTGGCATTGCAAATTCTACTTCTTTTATTCGAGCAATATTCCATCAAAGTGGGGCCCATGATTTGAACAAGGCTCTGTTGACTTTGGGGTGCTTCTTGCGTACAATGGTAGAAGCACCACAACTTAAAAATGGCAGTCAATCACCATTGTAGGCTTGGAGCCTTTTTCATCTCTAAAACAGTGACAGCATACCTGGAACATTGACATTATGGACACTATGGTTTCAACGGTGGCTGTCTCCATCCTCACTGTTTCCTGTCCTGTGGCCCATTTGACTATTGGGTCCGTCTCATTTTTATGCTATTCTCATAATACGTGCTGAGAAAACTGATGGACCGAATGGATTTCTCACGGACATCGCAGTGGCCCCACAGGGTTCCACCTACAATAGGTGGTAGGCGGAAAGTGCGTCCGACATCAGGCACGCTCCCACGGCTCCTCCCTAGAGTCGCCGGAAATCGGATTGCGTACTGAGTTACTCAGTACGCTTTTATCGTACTGAGTAAACTCAATTGGGCCCACTGTGAATGTATGTGGTTTATCCACACCGTCCATCCATTTTTACTGATAATTTTAGTGGTTGATCCCAAAATTGAAGTAAATCCAAAGCTCAAGTGGACCATTACACAGGAAACAGTGTGGAATAATGATTTCCACCGTTGAAACCATCCTAGGGTGCAAAGTAACTTTTATTTGTCATCCCACCTGTTCATAAGATCACAAAGACATGGATGAAGAGAAACCACAAACATCAGCTTGATCCAAAACTTCTTTGGCCTTCAAAAAATTTTCAATGGTAGAGGTTCAATAAAACTGTTTCCTGTGGTGTGGTCCACATGAGATTTTAATTTGCTTCATTTTTGGGATCAAACACTAAAATTATCTGTTAACATGGATTAACGGAGTGGATTAAATAAATAACAGTTGACCCCATACAGTTTACTCAGTACGCTAAGGGTACTGAGTTACGCAGTACGCAATCCGCTTCCGAGTCGCCGACACAAAGTCGTCAACATAACTGCCACATGTGCACGTTTCAATAGGCGAGCGTGTGAAAGATCCAGGCCGCTCATCAGGTGGCACATCCAGGAGCACGTTTGGTGGCCTGGAATCAGGCCGGTTCTTAAAGTGGGCCACATTCGTGTTTTAAAGGAGTGGAATTCTCTACAACACCTGACTGGCTGGAAAACACCAAAACTCTTTGGAACCCATCATTTGTATGTGTGCAACCAAATCCGTCCATCAGGTCCTCTTCTCGATGGTAGGCCTGAGTACCAAAAATCAGCCAGATCCACGCCACAGTTGTGGGGCCACCATAGTATGTATCTTTGATCAGGTCTGACTCACCAGGATTAAGGGAATATACAAAAACATTCAGATCCAATACTCAGATGGGCCATAACCCGTGACCTTAGAGGTTTTGGGTGCAATTTTACGTTATTTCCATTTACGTGGACCACATTTATCTGGCTCATGTTTTGTATGTACCATAAAAACAAGGTTTATTGCCCGATGGACGTAACAGATTTCATGTATACAATATGGTGGGTCCCAGAGAACAATAAAACAGGTGTAGTAGACCATTCCTACCTGACAAAGTTTGACTAGTGACGCTGCTAGTTGCCACGTGTTTTATCCCCACCGTCGATCCATTTTTTATATCATTTTAAGGTTTTGATCTAAAAAATAGGCAAATGTAAATCTTAGGTGGACCAAACCAAAAGGAAACAATGATGATTGAGTGTCCACCGTTAAAAGCTTATTGGTTAGGTTATACAAACTTCGATAAAAGATTTAAAAAAGTAAATATCAATTTGATCCAATAACTTTAGTGGTCCAAGGAAGTTTTTAACGGTTAATTGTGGGCTTTCAATTAATATGGTTTTCTGTGACATGGTTTACTTGAGATTTTAGTTCTACCTTATTTTTACACTCATTCCATAAAATTATCAGAAAAATAAATGGATAATGTAGATGAATTTGATCCAAAAATTTTGTGGCCCCAAATAAATTTTTAATGGTTAATTATGGCCTTTCAATTTTTTTGTGACATAGTTTACTTGAGGATTTGGATCTACTTATTTTTAGGCTCATACCATAAAGTCATATGAAAAATAAATGTATGGCGTGGATGAAACACATACACTATATTATGGCTCATACCATAAAGTTATTTGAAAAATAAATGGACCGTGTGGATGAAACATATAGGCTATATTATGGCCATAAATCACTAACAGCCTCAACAGGCAAACCGCTTCCATTACCGCCATATATTAACATTAACCATTCGTTGAATTATGTACTAAGAACTTGAAATCCTGAATTATCCAAACAGTTAAAAGCCTCACCAATTAGATCGCACCACGTCAGCACACCACTTCTGAGGGTGGTGGGAGACTCACTGCCTAATTTTTATTTTTATTTTATTATTATTTTTTTTTTCAGGTTAGCTTGTTAGTACACACCCATGTCAGTACACACACTCCGTGTTAGCCACCCCCACTAGGGATCGATACCAAGACCTCAAGTGTTGAAATAAGGTATCTCCACTCAGTCTGCCAGTTGAGCTATGGATCTGGGTGTGTGAGACTCACTGCCTAATCTGCTTGCATTGATCAAGCCTCCATTGGCCAGGACTTTCTACCTTACTCTCATGCTCTCATGACCCGTTCCATAACTTATGGCTCTGACAGGCACATGGACGAAAGATTACATGGTCATTAGCATTTTTCATGTCAACATCGTGACGATGCTGAGGTTTGCTACCGTGGACTCTGTTCACGGGACTGTATTTTTCTACATGGCCCAAAATGATTTCTTTGATAAAGCTATACTGATTGAGAGATCCGCAAAAGTAATGTTACATTGAATATTTTAACCTTTTAATTAAATAAAAGTTATATCGACCGTCAATATTTCAAAAGGACCTTATTATTAAAAGTTTGGAACTTAATAGAATCCAAGAGATACCATTGTTTATTGCCTTATATACCATGCAAAATGAGACTCATTAAATGAATGGTTTAAATTATTAAAAGATGACATAAGTTGAAGGTTAAGATGGATATTGCCGTCAGTGTCTATACTTAATTTTGGCACATTTATGTGGGCCAATTAGATATTGTTACATGTCGCTATCAGGCTCTAAACGATGGGTAAAGCCATATTCATGTCTTTCATTATTGCTTATACACAATTTAGCGCACCAGATCAAATAGGCCTAAGAGGCATTATGTAGCAATCATGTCATGTGTAGTGTAAATCAACTTCAAGAGAAGTTAGAAACATGCACATGAGAGAGAGCATTACATGTTAGAATTCTATTAAAAAAATACTCTACAAAAGAGCAAGACTCTCTTTCTCTCTCTCAATATTAAATGTGAGAATCTCATCAAATGAGATATTTATTTAGCGTTAAATGATAGAGTATTATCAAAAGTAACTCTCTAGGAATGCCAAAGCCAAATGATCTTAAGATCACAACAATTTTCCAGTGCGGAGTCCGGAGACGCAAGGATTTTAGTTGACGCGCGTCAAAGTATATTCTCTAATACATATTGCCGCACGCGATGGGCTACCAATTCGTGGGAGAATAAATGAAATTTACTTAGCCGAACGTTTTGATCCTTCACGTTGGGCTTGATATCCATCGTAGATATTGAGCCAAGATAACATGTAGGATTGCTCACCTTAGGCTCGCAAGCCAAGTGCATGGAATGAACGAGTGCCTTAGGAGATAACCTACACTTAAGTCAAATGTTCACCCTCCACTCATGGCCAAAGTTATGATTTTTAGACCATTAGATTGTGATTAAACTTAAGATACTAATCTAGGTTATTACCCTGCACATATCCGTATAGTGGTAACCTCGATCGACACTTAGTGACCATCAATCTGAATTAGGACCTTTCCTATTGATCAGTACGTCCAATCATTAGATAGTCGTATCCAAGCATAGATCTCCAAGTAGGACATCTATCTAATGACTTAGATTAACCCGTATACCTCTTTGCGGGTCCCATTAGTTGGAAACGATCTCCCATGGGGTTAGTATAATGAATACCTAACCTTTGAGGCAATTCGTACCCATTATGACACTATAAATATCCTCTTATTTCACACCCTCTCTCCTTATATAAATTTTGTGCCCCAATATTGAAAGAGAAATAGATAAAGAGGGAAATAAGAAGAAAAGTGTGAGAGAGGGAGAGAGATTGGGTAAGGGTTTGACATTCTTATATTAAATCAACATGTTAACCATCCTCAAATCCTTCATTGGAGTCTCTTTTAGCAGCGATTGAAGGTAATGATTAAGTTGTACTTCTAAATATAAATAATTTAGGTTAGATTTTTTCAAATATTACAAAAACTTCCATGATTGTTTAGATTTCAGTGATCTTTTCCTAAATTCCGAACTCCATGAACGATCTAAGTCAGGCAAACCATCACAAAGTACAAACCATTATCACTAGGTTACCTTTTATCAACCCTTAAGGGTCTTAGTTAATGATTCATTTTTGTGAATATATTTTCGTAGGATAACATGGCTATATCTCTCTTATTATTATAAATCTTGTTATTAATTGCTTCTGATTATTTACACGCTTGATGAAATGCCTGAATGAATAAGCTTGCTAATTTTAAAGTTCGTGCATTATCTTAGTATAATTGCTTAGTGATTATCTAGTTAGTAGCTTGATGAGTAAAATTGCCCTTGATGTAAAGGGTCTCTTGGCAAATTTTCCAAATTAAAGGGTGGACGGTATTGGGTCGGCCACCCCGAGCTTATTTAGTTGACCAAGGTTAAACACAAATGAATGACAATAAGGGCCAGTTTAGCTGGGCAGGGTGGATGGGATTAGGTTGTATTAGGATGGATTGGAAGGAGCAATCCCGGGATTTGGCTGGGCGTGCCAAACAGGCAGAAGTTGGATATAGCAATCCCACGGGATTGCCAACAATCCACTGACATCACTATCATTACCTTGAAATCCACCCAATCCCTCTTAATCCCATCTATTTTGCTTGGGACATGTTTGGTTAGACGGAGCAATCCCGGGATTGGCTGACATAATCCTGGGATTGGCCAGGCGAGCCAAACATACTCGGTGGTGAATTGCCTGGATATAGCAATCCCATGGGATTGCAAGCAATCCACTGACACGGCCATCATTACTTGCCATCCACCCTAATACAATCCAATCCCATGGGATGGGCCCGTCCAAACACGCCCTAAATGAACTAAGCGGGATGCTTTGTACCATGTCGGACGAGCCGGGGTTCTCCCAAATCAATTAGATTAGTCTACTGCATGACTGGTCATATTGTTTTCATGATGTATGATATCGCTCAATTGAATATAAAATACTATCGTTCATGAATTTGAAAGCACGTGGCGAGATGGTGAATTGATTATCCATTCGTCGTTTAGGCTACATATACACACCAGTTTAGACGCATCATTACATTTAGCTATCAAAATATTAGATTGCTGGATACATCAGATGGTCTTATTTCAAAAATCAAGTCTCCACCAATCAACGAGAATGATTGAACCAACCAGATATTTATGCTATGACTTAATGAGAATGGGTCCCACAATTTAGCTGGTTTAGTTTGGGCTAATCCATATACTGCACGTGTACAATTTCTAAGTTTCTGTGTATACACAGCTAGAGTATCAAAATAACTGGGAACGGATTAGCTACTCCCCTACCACCAGCCCCGTGGCTGGTGGTCGGTGCTGTGTGGGCCCCAGCATGATGTATGTGCTTCATTTATTTTTAGGTATCATTTTAAGGTTTGAAATAAAAAAATAATAGGAATATAAATCTCAGGTGGAACACACCACAGGAAAACAATAGAGACTGGATATCCACCATTAAAATTCTCCTAAGGCCCACTATTCTCTTTATTTGACATCCAATCTGTTGATTAGGTTATACAGATTAAGATTTAGGAAAAAAAAGCAAAGATCAGCTTGATCCAAAATTTTTATGGCCCCCAAAAAGTTTTTAATGGTCGATGTTCATTCAACACTGTTTCGTGTAATGTGGTCTCTTTGAGATTTGGATATACCTCAGTTTTGGTCTAATTCCATAAAATGATATATAAAAATAGATGGATGGATCGGATGAAACACATACATCATGATGGGGCCCACAGAGCACCGACCACCAGCTATTGGCTGGTGGTAGGGGAGTAGCCAATCCGTTTCCAAAATAACTGCCCACGTGGGCAATTTGTGTCACTCCAACCGTTCATATCGCAGTCCCTGTTCTCTGTGATCTAGAAACGGATTGGCTACTCCCCGATGCCACCAGCCAATGGCTGGTGGTCAGTTTCATGTGGGCCCCACCATGATGTACGTGTTTCATCCATTCCGTCCATCTATTTTTCTAGATAAGTTTATAATACAAGAATGAAAATGAGGTATATCCCGATCTCAACTGGACCACGTTACAGGAAACAGTGTTAAATGAGCGTAGACCATTAAAAAACCTTTTGAGGGACATAAAAGTTTTGGATCAAGCTGATCTTTGGTTTTTCCCTTCATCTGGTCCTTTATGACCTAATCAACAGATTTGATGTCAAATAAACAATACAGTGGGCCTTAGAACTATTTTAATGGTTGATATCCAATCACCATTGTTTTCCTGTGGTGTGGTCCACCTGAGTTTATATCCCTCTCAATTTTGGTACAAAACTCTAAAATAATCTTTAAAAATGGATAAACGGAAGGGATGAAACACATACATCATAGTGGGGCCCACAGAGCACCGACCACCAGCCACGGGGCTAGTGGCAGGGAGAGTAGCCAATCCGTTTCCGGATATATAAATCCCATGTCTAATCCACTCCGAATCCTTCCTATTCAACGATCCAGCATAATCCTGAGTGGGCCCACTGGGCCCCAACAAATAAATCCTCACCACAATAAGGTAAAATAAAAATTAAAAAAATCGTACGGGATCGGAGCAGTAAACGCCGTCGATCAATTATATTTATGATCCAACGACATCCGCAGGAGTTCGGACAAAGACACGGAATCGCCCCGAGACGAAGAAAAATCAAGCGCCCCTCTCTTCCTCTCTCCCGCCCGCGAGTTTCGGTAACGCAGAAGAAGGAGAGCGAGCAACGTGGCTCGCCCGGAGCAGTTATCGGTCGAAGACCCGCGAGCAATGCTCCGATCGACTGGCTCTCCCTCTCCCATCATCACTACCACCATTTGCTCTCGTGCATAAATACATGGGTGGAGGAACGCTCGTTGATGGCTTTCTTCGCTGGCTTCAACGCCACTCACACAAACAACAACCACAACCCTACCACAACGATGAAAATAACGCCCATAACCGTCCGTCTGTTATAAACGAGGGAAATCTACCACGGCGAAGAGAAAAAGAAGAGGAGCCGAGGAGCATTGAAGATCTCGACATCTCTAGTTTGAAGCGGGTACGGGTTCCCAAGAGGCATATCATGGATTCCCACAAGAAGGTCAGTTTCGTAATTTCCGCTTCTTCTGAATCCAGTGAGATTCTTCTGTTTTCCGCCGTCGGTTCGAATGCCACTGATCGGGTGGCAAAGATTGATGCGTGGCCAATCCAAGGCGGGGTCTGCTCAATGGATGGTCCAGATTCATGCGTACCATGCCACGTGTATGATGGAGAGCGGGTCTTCATGCTCTGATGGCTCCCGTCTCCTTTTCTTGATTCCATGTTTTTTGATTTGTGAGGTTTTTAGATGGGAGAGAAGTGATATTCGCACCCATTGTTTTTATTGCGCACACCTCTTTTCTCGTCGTTTTGCTGCTAAGGAAAGATGAAGGAGGGGTGCATATGAAAAAAAATGTGGGCTGCAAATATCAGTTGCCTCTTAGGTTGTACAGGTGGTACATATGGGTGATATGGGACCGATCGTTTTGTGGGCCCCGCCATGGAGGGTTCGTCAATAAAATACCGTGCTGATCGAACGGTCCTGATTATGCGATGGATCGCCTACTAAAAATTGACCCTAGAATACAAAATAAATAAATAAATGCAGTGGTTGAAATTCAATTGGTAGAAGTCTTGACAGGATAATCGGACAGATGTCTGTTTTTGGGTTGTGGAGCCTGTGTGGCGGGGCCCATCTAATGAATGGTCCAGATCTTGTCTTAGTGTGCCACATGCAAGATTTTGAGTTGAGGACATTGAGTTATGCACATTTGTTTGGGCTATGATAGCCTAACCAACTATATCTTTTATTGTCTGTTTGCATTTTTTTTTTTTTTTTTCTAATTTGATTTTAGGATTGGCTAGTTTTGAAATTTTTAGGCTTGCTGTTTCGACTGATTTATTTGTATCTGTTTTTTCTATTAATTTGGTCTATTTCGGGATTTGGTATTTTTTCATGTGATGGTTGATGATCTTTCTCTTATGATTTCTTATAATGAGAAGCTTTAATCATGATATCTTGTGGTTTTCCATACAGAACATTAGATTATCTCAACAATCCAATCATCTGGCTGTTGAACGTAGACTGTCACTTTGTATTATTCTTCGAATGACCGTTTGCTAGGCTCTTGATCGATTGATTGTTATGATCCCAGTGTTTTTAGTACTGGCAGTCCAAAGCCTGCCCGACAAGGTGGACAATCCAGATCTATGATTGGATCATCAATGTGTTTGGTCGTAAGCTGGATGTTGCATAACTGCAATTTGAGGGCCATTAACTCATTGAGAATGCTATGGAAATTCATTAACTTTTTGTCATTTTCTATTGATTTAACCAAATGTTTGCAATTATGTTCACCTGTGCATCCAACTGCAGCCTTAATGTTTTTGCCCTTTTGAATGCTTCTTAACTTGACAGTCTGGAATCTGGATACAAGCTGCACAAGATCCTTGAAATGTTGAGTTTCCATTTTTGATTTTACTGAGTAACTTGTTATGATCTCACGGGTCACTGGAATGTAAGCGAACTAATGTTGATGTCCTAAGAATGGGCGAGAAAACACTGCATGTTTGCGACAATTCCATAAATCATGGCAACTCATCAACTGTGGGGTGCATGGATACCTTGTCATGCCCACTATTCCAGACCATCCAAGTCATGGCTCCAATTGTAGATGGAGCATCATTGCTAAAAATAAAAATAAATAAATAAATAAATATGACAGCGATTTGATGATCCTAACCTCAATTTGGTGGCCATCAGATCTATGGTCAAGAAGAAACTGTTCAGTGGTCCAAACCAATGGGTGAAGTTGGATGGTTAAGATACCTAGACATGCCAATGGTGCCCTTTTTCAGTTGAGAAACTTGTTATTGTCTTGCAAGAAGTTAGTACTGACTGATGTTAATGATCTAGGAATGTTATAGTTGAACACATTGCTTATCCTTGCATTTGGTAGCACCAAAGTGCTCAATACTGTTGTCTTTTCTCATGCCATCTGCCAATATATTTCCCAGTGAAGGATTACTACCATTTCTTTTATTTTTTGCGCAGGGTACGCTCGAGAATGAATTCTTCACAGAGTATGGTGAGGCCAGTCAATACCAAATACAAGAGGTTGTTGGCAAAGGAAGCTATGGTGTAGTTGGGTCTGCAATTGATAATCACAATGGAGAGAAGGTTGCAATCAAGAAGATCAATGATGTTTTTGAGCATGTCTCTGATGCGACCCGAATCCTAAGAGAAATCAAGCTCCTTCGGCTGCTCCGCCATCCAGATGTTGTAGAAATAAAGCATATAATGCTTCCTCCATCTCGAAGAGAATTCAAAGATATTTACGTTGTTTTTGAGTTGATGGAATCTGACCTTCACCAAGTAATTAAGGCAAATGACGATCTTACTCCTGAACACTATCAGTTTTTCTTGTACCAACTTCTCCGATCTCTAAAATATATCCATTCAGGTTGATGTTTGTGAATGATAACATAGTTTTTCCTATTTGCTTTTGAGGAACTATTAGGTCTCAGGACATGAAAAATGTCCTGTTGCGCTCATGGATACAAACGGGTGCCCATGGGTTTGGCTATCAATCTGATGGGAAAAACTGTCTAAGAGGGGTGCCCCATAAAATGTTCCAGATTGGAAAACCCTAGCCACCCAATAGTGGCCTTTTCTCTAGACTGTGCTTGTTTCTTTGTTAACCATCTTTATGTAGTCCACTGATCAAAGGATTTGGATATTCCATTTGGAAGATTTTTGGGGCATCCATGATCCATGGTGGAGCTCATCAGACAATAGACTGGATCTCCCAGCCTTGGGCTCCACTTGTGCATGATGGGCAGCCCAGGATGTTATTCATGTCCTAATGCATCGGGACCTGATAATTCAGCTTTGTTTGTATATCAGCGATTATCATTGGTGATTTTTTGTTGATTCTTTGCAGCAAATGTGTTTCATCGAGATTTGAAGCCCAAAAATATCCTTGCTAATGCAGACTGCAAATTGAAGATATGCGATTTTGGGCTTGCACGTGTATCATTCAATGATGCCCCATCAGCTATTTTCTGGACTGTACGTGGTTCTATCATCTGGTGTCTTGAAGCCATGTTTTTTTGACTTCATAGCATAGATAGCTTCTGACTAGCATAAGTGATGCTGCTGCTTTTATGTTGTTCATTTGACAGAAACATCTGTGTGTTATGATTTTGAGGGTCTAATCAACCAATTTCATTTTATTTATTGGCCTTTTTCAGGACTACGTGGCAACCAGGTGGTATCGCGCTCCAGAACTTTGTGGCTCCTTTTTTTCAAAAGTATGCCAATTTCCTTAAATTTGGATTTGCCAAATTGGGCATTTGCCTTTTTTCCGGAGCTCTCTCTCTCTCTCTCTCTCTCTCTCTCTCTCTCTCTCTCGCCTAACTGAGTCTATCTTTTGATATAAGAGTGTTTGTGTTGGGTTTTGGACTGCGGAATCACACAGAGATGGATTTAGGATAGCAATCCAAGAGCACCAAGCAAACACAAAGATTCAACGTGGAAAACCCTTTCGGGAAAAAACCACGGCACAAAGCGACAGATCTTCACTATGTAACCAGAAATTATAAAGAGAATGGACTTACCAGACTTGAGTAATCCTCAAATCTCTCCCTTGCTCCACCCTTTTAGAAACCCTAGAACCCTTTTAGAAAGTCTTAGAATCCCTTAGGATACCTCCCAATCCCGTTTACACCCATATATATAACTTTAGGAAGAATCCCAAACAAAATCGGAACAAATCATAAACGAAATCGGAAACAAATGCCGCGCTTTCGCAGTTGTGCGAAAAATCTGTGCAAAATCTGATTAGATTCAAGACATCAAATACAACAGTTTGGTGATTTGGTTTTAGGCTTGCTAATTTGGTTTTATCATTATACTGTAATGAAACATACTGGCTTTATGTTTCTCAATTTTTTACATGTTGGGTTTTTGCTGTGGTTGGAGAACTCATAAATCTTGAAGGATGCTTTGAATAACAAGTGAATTGAAATTGTGTTGCACAGCATTGCTAAGCGCATTTGTGTGCTATAAAGCTTATGCGCAGACATGTGCCAGCAAGGCACATACATGCGGGATCTAATCCATCCATCAGATTGGTCCGACCTTTCACATGTTTTTCCAAAAATGAAATCTGGTTCAGTCAGCATGCGAGCCCCAACATTGGAAACAGGTGGATGCATTATAAAACTTCAGCCAAGCTTTTTCAGAGCTGTACATTTGTTTTGCAAACTGTGGCTCACCCGACCAGTGGATCAACCTGATTATTGGGCTAGGGCATCAATATAGTGATGCTGTTTTGATGATGGAATGGATCTTGGATCTCATGCCATGCTGGCACATGTGGCAACCACTGAATTTTATTCCATACGCGTGTGGGCTGTTAGCAAAGCTCTGAGTTGAAAACTGTCAGTTCAAATAGGTAGAATGAACAAGTTGTAGTAATGCCTCCTAGTTATGAGGAAGATCAGTAAAAAACAGCAATAACATTCCTTTGAACTCCTTGAAAGTAATGTGCTTGCAAATTTTGAGCCCTATCCCACTTATCTCTCCTATATACATAGTGAAATGCTCACCTAGGAACCGGTTCTCAAGATATCTTGTGAGAATTTTTTTGAGAACTCATCTCACATGATATGAGCGCAAAATCTGAATGGTCCACTAGATAAGTCAACCCGTAGGGCCCAAAAGTTAGTCTGATCCTAAAATCTGGTGGGCCATAGCAAAGTGAGAGGGAATTTCCGCCATTGATTTTCACCAAGGCCCACTTGAGTTACAAAACAACTTGATTTTTTGCCCAACCCTTCATTTAAGTTAGATTAAAGGCCTGAATGGCCTAGATTGCATATACACATGACTTGAGATGAGTTCTCAAATAGTTCTCATGAGTTCTCGTGAGAACCGGTTCCCAGGTGAGCATGACTCTATAATGGCGAGCAACCAGAGGCAAAGTCCTTCCACCAATAAGTTTTTAAGGTTAAAAACTGTGTTAGTAATGGGCATGGAAGGTTTTTAAAACAGAGTGAAGGGCTAGAGGTAATTTAGAGGTGAAGCCTCTGCTGGGATGAGCTCGCTCCCCTTTTTTGTTTTTTGTTTTTTTTTTAAGAAACTGCCGTCCCTACACTCCTTCCCACCATTATCAAATTCATCTCCACTTCTATGATATAAGTTCGACTCATCTCCTCAAAAGTGGCACTCATTCATAAGAATCCACACCACCCAAACTACGGGGTAAATTATGAATGCAGAATATCTCTAAAATCACAATGATAAATAATCCTAACCATCCAATATAAGGCTGTCATATTGATTGTTAGAATTATAACAGCGAGTGGTCCAAATTCCTATGGAAAAATCAGTTGGTAACCATCAAGTTATCAGTGTAATTTCAACTTTCAAGGCCATGCTAGATCCACATGTCTCAATGTATTGCTACAGTCTCCTTAACCTTTGAATAATCAAAGGTTTGAAACATTTTAAGGCGGTTTTTTTTTTTTTTTTTTTTTTTAAATTTTATTTTTAAATTTAAATAATAAATATCATCCATCCATGTTGAGGCCCATCATATGAATGGTTTGGGTCATTGAAAAGGACTCTGATCCAACAGCTAGAGTCCCGACATATCTTATTGTGACAGATCCATATGTATTCGGTATACCTCGTATAAGAAACTGCTGCCCTTTCCTTCCACAAATTTCAAGGCATCTTTTTCATATGACAGTTCACCACCATTTTGGATTTGGTGGTGACTCGTCAGATGTATTTAACATACCTCTTTTAAGAAACTGCTGCCCTCCCTCCCACGATTTGCAAATTATCTTCCCCCCTACAATAATTCACTGCCATTTGGAATATGGTGGGGAGTGGGGACCCAACTCCTCACACATTGCAGTTGCATATGACAATCCACTCCACCCCAGTTGTGGGGCACATTATGGCTGGAGCATTTCTCTAAAATTACAATGATCAAGCAATCCTAATTCCTAATAGATCAATCTTATGGCTACCAAGTGGATGGTTAGAAGTAAAACAGTAAGTGGTCCAAATTCCAATGACAAAATCAGATGATAAATATCACGTTCTCTGTTTTTAAGACTATTCTACATCCACAACCATGTGACAATTTGAATGTTCTGGATGGCCCTAAAATTATGAGATTTGTACGATTCAACGCCTCCGTTTCTGTAAAATGTTGGTGAACCATCCTATGAATCTAGCGCACTAAAAGAAACCTACCTGCAACAAACTATTCATCTCCCCTCATCCCCATGATTTGCAATAATCTCCTCTATACAGCAAAGAAACTTCATGCCCTGGACTCCCTTTGGCAAGTACCTCTCTATGTATTTCATCTTGGTCAAGTGAATTGCACTTGCCTTTTTTAGTAAAACAAAGATTATATTAAATCAGATAATGCATCCAAATGCACACCAAGGAACGTATACATGCATTGTGGTGGAATCTTTTGTTGCTTTCTCATCTATAGATTGCATGACATGGGATAGTTCTTTTATGAAGCTCCATTTAATTATATGTTTGGTCCATAAGGTTCATGCCAAATTGTGGTTATTTTAGTTACAGAGGATAATTTTATGTGGGCCGTTAGGCTTTAAGATTCTAATTTTTATTTTATTTTTTCCGTGTTTTGCAGTACACTCCTGCAATCGATATTTGGAGCATAGGATGCATATTTGCAGAAATGCTTACAGGGAAACCGTTGTTCCCTGGAAAGAATGTGGTGCATCAATTGGATCTCATGACCGATTTACTAGGAACTCCACCACCGGAATCCGTTGCCAGGGTCAGTCTTCCCTTTCTTCTGATTGCAAATTGCTGTTGGCAAACATCAACTGCAAAATTTGTTGGGAATTTTGAACAGTAGTTCTAGCAATCCTAGTTAATAGCATGTTAGAGAGCTTTGGGCGGTTGGTTGAACTGGATTGCAAGTCTGCTATATTGCAATGAAATATGTAGATATTTGACCATAGTGGAGGTGACATAGCGACCACCAAACTCTCTTTGCAATTCCATGTTTCACATCCAACTTGAAACTAATGGGAATTGCTGTTTGGGTTAGCCCCACTTAGGCCATTTCCTCTTTGCTGAATTGAGTTGTTAGCAATTCAATTGAACATCAAAAGCAGCCTTGCCATTAAAATTGTTGTACACCGCCACTTGAGAGTTCATATATTTAAATATTCTCATGTTACTTTATGAGCACTGTTGATTTGGATCTTGCATCATGAATTCTTACCTCAAAGAATTTATTTATAACTTCATGTTTTCACATCAGTGTTAATCTTTCTTAACATCTGCAGATTCGGAATGAAAAGGCCAGAAGATATCTAAGTAACATGCGGAAAAAACCACCAGTACCGTTCTCACAAAAGTTCCCTGGTGTAGATCCCTTGGCTCTTCGTTTACTCGAACGATTGCTCGCGTTTGACCCTAAAGATCGTCCTTCAGCTGCAGAGGTAAGGTTTAGGGATGCGTTTGGATGCACTATTGAATTGAATTTCAAGATATTGTCCAATAAATTGGAAAGAACCAGATTGTAATTACATTCCTCATTATTCATTATAAGGGACCCTACCTCTAATTGCAGTTATCTCACTTTCAAGTTGGACTTGAAAGGAACTTAACTGCAGTGCTCAGGGCTACTTCCTCATTGCAAGAATTTGAGCTCTAGTTGCAGTTATCTCACTTTCAAGTTGGACTTGAAAGGAACTTAACTGCAGTGCTCAGGGCTACTTCCTCATTGCAAGAATATGAGCTCTAGTTAACATCATTTTGCCATTTCTCTTGATGTCACTGGATGTTTTCAATTCAATTCACCAGTAAATCCAAACATGGCCTTAAATTGGGATTATCAGTGTTTCAAAATGAATTTTTTATGATGAAATCTTGATTAGTACCATTTTCTAATACTACTGTTGCTTGTGTATACACCCATGCAGGCACTAGCTGATCCATACTTTTATGGTTTGGCAAATGTCGATCGCGAACCATCAACGCAGCCCATTTCAAAACTAGAATTTGAGTTTGAAAGGAGGAAATTGGGAAAAGATGATGTAAGAGAGTTAATTTATCGAGAGGTACGGCCAGCCTATTTACAAGTCTTGTCATTACGGGATTATGGTTTTTGGAAACTCCACCTTTTACTAATAATGGCTTTTCTTGTAAAAGTAAACAGATTTTAGAGTATCATCCCCAGATGTTACAGGAGTATCTTCGTGGTGCGGAGCAGACCAGCTTCATGTACCCAAGGTCAGGAGGCATTTCTCTACATTTTTCAGATGAAATATAGGTTTTATTGTCCATAACCAATACAAAAAGATAGGGCTCTATGCTGATCGTGTAAGCTTACATTGATTGAAAACTCATGTCTGTTAAGTATCAATAGCCAAATATATAAACAATTGGTGCTTATCTCCACACATTAAAATTGGTAGACAAAGGCCTAGTACTCTCATTATCTCTACATTGGAATAATATTTGACAGTGTTTTAACAATTGACATGTTTAGTCACCACAGATGTTTAATGATAATGCCCTAAACGAGTCTGCCACAGGTATTCCTGTTGCTTATTTGGAAAGGATGAATCAGAAACAAATGCAGAAGAACCATCCCTAGTCTTGAACAAATAGAGACCATTCTCTTCATGGCCGCTTCCAATCCTCTTTCATGTTTTTACTTCCTAAAAGAGAAAATAAGAAGGGAAAAAAGGTGACATTGCAATTTAGTTGCCTTGTGAGGGAACTAACAGATGGTAAATTAGATGGGAAAGAAGGAAGATGCATGACTAAGGAGAGACAAAAGATGGTGAAATTTGATAGACTCCTTTTCTGATGGGTGTAGAAAGAGATCCATTTGCTAGTTTTATCAGTGGCAACTGAAATATCCACAGCATGGCATAGTCTGGCCAAGGAAGGGAAGGACGATTGGAGCGAAGAATCTCTATTTAGTTGACTTGAGAGCTACATTGTTGAAACTTGTGTATCATTCCATTAAGAATAACCAGATTATATCCAAGTTACATGTGCATGGAATGCATGTATATGGATGAAAATTTAATTTCTAAATAAGACAATCTAGAAAATAATCTACCTCTAATCTACCCTATCCTAACACACTCTATGCTTCAAAAAAATAAATCTACTCTATCGTAACAAACCCCCCTCAAACTCAAAGTGGCTAAGTGAACACTTGAGTTTGAAATGCATCGACACGTTTATTTTGAAATAAAATAAAATTTCTACAATGTTGAAGTCTGAGGAGGTAAAATGATCAGGTCTTCAACACCTGAAATGATTGTAGAGACGATGTCAAAGTAGCAGCGAGTAGCAACATTCAGCTCAAAATGCCATAGACAGAACAATAACAGGTGCCAAACAAAAATTCTGATGATCAGATGCAGATGACAGAAAACCTCAGGCAACAGATACCAGTGATGAGAGACAAATGCTGGTGACAAACACCTCCAATTGATGATCAATGACGACAAAAATTGGACTTTGAACCAACAGAGGCAAGCAATTTGGAACAATAAACAGAAAACCTGATCCAGAGACAGGTCAAAGCCAAATTCAGACGCCAAGCACCAGAAATTCAGTTGGCAAAGATAGGTCTGCAGAAACAGGTTTGCAGGTAGCAGTTACCAACTACTTCACAAATATCGGACTTGAGAATCAACAGAGGCAGATGATTTGAAACAGTAAACAGAAAATCTGATCCGGAGATGAGCGAGATCCAAATTCAGATGCCAGGCATCGAAATTCAGTCAATAAGGACAGGTGTGTGGAAACAGGTTTACAGGCAGCAGTTACCAATTGCTTTGGGTGCACAATGGTTCAGATTTGCAGATCTGGTAATCCAAAGACAACTGGATATCAGATCAAAATTCAAATGCCAATGATTGATCGCTCAGGTGCACATTGATTTGAGTGCCTATCATTTTGGATTTGCAGATGCGGCAATCACCAGATATTAGAACTGATCAGAGAATGACAATGGAGAGAGCAAACGTTCATTCCGAACGCCCAGCATGTTAGAAAACAAATTCGTCTAGAAAACATATCAGATCTGTTGGTGTCTATAGCGATTTGGGCTTTTGATCAAATTCAGTGACACTAACAGGTGGTTGGAGATGATGAAAATCCAATGGCATAGAGTGGAGAGCAGAGGCAGCAACAAGATGCGGTTTAAATGTGGCACGAACTGACAGACAGGTTGGGAGAATGAGTGGTTGCAAGTGAATGGACAATGCAAGAATGGGTTTAGATGCTTGTGGATCTGTCGGAAATCAAATCAGCACTAAAAATGCATAATAATATTAATAAAGAATACACCAGCTGGCACATGCTTCAGTGCACCCTCGGATCACCAAAAGGAAGCTTAACCCCTTCTGCTTTCCCAAAAGAGATGGGTTCTACAAAACCCTTTTTATCAGATCTATGTGCTGTGACTGGTGGAGGTGAGATTCAGATTTGGGGGAGCAGGCCTACATTGGCAGCAGTAGGGCTGGAGGTGGGGTCTGGCAGAGGAATTGTGGGTTTTGGGAATGGGTGCTACAGTGACAATGACAAATATTCTGCTAGATCTGTTATACTTGGTGAGTTAGCAGCAGATCTTAGACCATGATGGTAGTTGGAGATGGTGGTCAGAGTTCAGAGATGGCAGGCAGGGGTTAATCTCCTACAATATCGATGGCAGACATCCGCTATTATGATGCTTCAAATGGCAGGGAGGTTCCAGCAGTGATGGCGGTTATGATGGTGGTGCAACAGCAGCAGAGATGTAGGGAGACGGCAAATTTGGTGTTAGGAGTTGTAGTAACCAGTGGCTAGATGTCTGATGTAGAGGGGGTCGCGGACACTTTAATTTCCAAGATGGATCAGAGAAGGCCCGATTAGGGACAGAAGTCATCAAGACCGTCAGAACCTTAAACAGGCATATCTCGCAAACCGGAATGAGTTACTTGACATACCATATATGATTTTGGGGTAGGATGAGCTACTTGCCCACGCCGAATTTGCGAGATTCCATCATATCAATGGTCAAATTCCATGTTTATTTCCGTTTTTACTATAAATAGTAAGTATTAGTTTGATTATAACTCTTCATTCGTTGGGCTTTAGGAGTTGTGTCCAACATGAAAAGTGCTTAGAATAATTAGGAGAATAACGTGGTTAAGCCACATAGGAAACTTACTATAAAAAGTAAATTTACTACTTATAGTAAGTTACGAATTTCTAGGAGTTTTAGTTTTAGTTTGCTTCTGATTTCTCTCTTATTGCTTGGTATCCCTATTTAAAGGGTTGTGAACTCGTTTATTTCAATCAATCAATTAAATTTCAAATTTATTAGAATTCATTTCTATTTTCTTGTTTTCTTTCCTCGTGGATTCGAGAAGTCTCTGTGAGGAGTCCAGAGAAGCTCCGTGGATTTGGAGTAGTTATCCTTGAGGAAGACGGTGATCAACCTCATCACGTTTATCCTTGCGTCAATTGGTATCAGAGCGAGGATTTCCCTTGGGCCGATGGTAAACAACGAAGGTGTGGGCCAAAATCCTATGAACGGTGATCTAATGATTCGTTATCTTTCGGAAAGAATGGAAGCTTTCCATCGGGAGAGTCAATTGACCATGCAAGGGCTGCAGACAACCTTCAACCGTATTGCGAATGCGCTAATTCCGCCCCTAGCTCGAAGTGATGCTCAACCACCCGTGGTCGCTGTACAACACAACCCTGATTTCTGCAGAGCACCATCAGATGATGATAAATCGCTGGCCACCACTTTGATTGTGAGGAAGCTGTTATACATGCCAAAGGTAGACATAGAATTACAGCAAGACAACATCTTTCGAACGAGGTGCACTGTAAGTCAAAAAGTTCGTAATGTGATCATCGATGTCAAGAGCAGTGAGAATCTCGTGTCGAAAATAATAGTGGAAAAGCTGCAACTGAAAACAGAAAAGCATCCATCTCTGTACACTATTGAATGGATCAAGGAGGTCAACAAAATAGAGGTAACCGAACAATGCACTGTCTCGTTTTCAATTAGTGAAAATTATAAGGATCAAGTACTTTGTGACGTAGTCAACATGAAAGTTTGTCATATATTACTTGGTTGACCATGACAAAATAATATTGATGCTATTGCTACGCATAGAGGTCAAGATAACGTATTTAAATTAACTAAAGATGGTAGAAAGATTAGCCTCGTCTCTACGAGAACGGAGAACCAACCCAAGACTTCTAAAGTTGAGGAACAGTCTCTCACAATTGAACAAACTTTTGTTAAACAATCTGAGGAAACAAGAGATATATATGCATTAGTTGAAAAGAAAGAATATATGGAGCCTTTGATTACCCCAGGGGATTTGAAACCGGTGTTGTAGGAGTTCAAAGCGATTATGCTCGATGAACTCCCTAATAAATTGCCTCCCATATGAGATATTTAAAACCACATTGATCTTGTCACAGGGATAAGTCTGCCTAATTGCCCACATTATCAGAAGGAATGTGAAATCTTGGAGGCAAAAGTGAAGGAACTGATTCATACTAGCCAAGTCAATGAGAGCATGAGTACACGTATTATGTCAACTTAAGAGCCTAATGTCAAGTACAAGAAAATGGCTAATAAACATTGACATCAAAAGTTATCTCAGAATCATGAACCAAGTCCCTTGCGTAACTCGATGACGAGTTTTTTCCAAGAGGGGTATGATGTAGAAAGTGTTACAGATACATTCCTAGCATGGTTGGACCAAAAGATGGTAGACCGTAAATTGAACATAACTTTTGATTCGGGTATCGTTACGGCACACTAGACTGAGTATCAAGAACTGAAGCAATACGAGAACTTGAGGACGGGTTCTTTTGAAGTGGAGGGGACTGATGTAGAGCGGGTCGCGGACACTTTCATGTCCAAGATGGATTAGAGGAGGCCCGATCAGAGACAGAAGTCATCAAGACCGTCAGAACCTTAAAACAGGCATATCTCGCAAACTAAAATGAGTTACTCGACGTACCTTATATGATTTTGGGGTAGGACAAGCTACTTTAGCCAACCAACCCGGCTATGCCGGGTTGCCCATTCCGAATTTGCGAGATTCCATCATATCAACGGTCAAATTCCATGTTTATTTTCGTTTTTACTATAAATAGTAAATTTTAGTTTGATTATAACTCTTCATCCGTTGGGCTTTAGGAGTTGTGTCCAACATGAAAAGTGCTTAGAATAATTATGAGAATAACGTGGTTAAGCCACATAGGAAACTTACTATAAAAAGTAAATTTACTATTTATAGTAAGTTACGAATTTCTAGGGGTTTTAGTTTTAGTTTGCTTCTGCTCTCTCATATTGTTTGGTATCCCTATTTAAAGGGTTATGAACTCGTTTATTTCAATCAATTAATTAAATTTCGAATTTATTAGAATTTATTTCTATTTTCTTGTTTTCTTTCCTCGTGGATTTGAGAAGTCTCTGTGAGGAGTCCAAAGAAGCTCCGTGGATTCAGAGTAGTTATCCTTGAGGAAGATGGTGATCGACCTCATCACGTTCATCCCTGCGCCAATGTCCCTAAAGAACATGGTCGGAGATGCAGTTATCACCGACTGGTTTTGAAATGATTTGTCCAAAGTGCAGACTAGTTTGGACGCTGTTGCAGATGGTTGAGAACAAATTGGAGAATTGGGCTGAGACGGATGGAGACAAACTAGATTCTGTATTGTCGTAGATTCGAAACTGAGTTCGAGCCGAGTCAAGCTGATTTTTGGAGCTTGAAAAATTTTGAGCTGAGTTCGAGCTTGGCCGAGCTCGAATTGACTCGGTTCGAACCAGTTCGGTGACTCGGTTATTTTGATATTGATGTTGCTCACCAAGTGTTTGATGAAATGACTCAACGAAGTGTTGTTTCGGGTGCATACATTCTCCGTGGGATTGGTTGGTGGCGAGGAAGGTATGGATATGAAACAAATCACTACAAAAAAAAAAAAAAAAAAAAAAGAAACATTACATGATAAAACTATCATCGAATTTTGATTTCGATGCTACCTACTGAGTGTTTGATGAAATACTTGTAAACTGTTGCTGCCGTTTTGCATATTGTGAGAAATTGAAGGCTCACTCCATGTGAGCCGAGCTGGCCAGTCAGGCTTGAGGACCAAGCCGAGCTGAGTTCGAGCTAGGGTCAGCTAGCTAGCCGAGTCGAGCTGTGCCAAGCTCGACTCGGTTCGACTCATGTACAGCTCTATTTGTACGGGTTCAAGACGGGTTCTAGGATTGGCGCGATAGGTGTTCAGTGAAGGTGGCAGAGTTCCACAGAACTGTTGACCTGTTCTTCAAAAAGTGGCGGAACAGATCTGGGAAGGGGATGACAATGGCTGTTGACCGCAGGTTCAAGGGCACCAGAAATGGGAATCAGAGGCAGGATTTGGAGCAGATCCAGTGCTGAAAACAGGAACAGAGATGGGTTCTCATTGAAGATGGTTATACTGTATGCTGATGGCGAACCAGCAACAGGGACAAGGAGGTGGTTTTTTCTGAGGTGATTTATGATTGTTGAGGCATCAGGGACATGATCTATGGCTGAGATTAGAAATGGATCGATTGCCTGCTTTAATACCATATTAACTTGAGAGCTACGCTGTGGAAACTTGTTTGTATCATTCCATTAAGAATAACCATATTACGTATATCACATGCATGTAGCATACAGGTATATGAATAACATCTAATTGTAAATAAGATACTCTACCTCTAATCTACTCTATCCTAAAACCTTTAACCTTTCTCCAGTACCATGATATGATTCATAGTAAAAGAGGAGACAGACGATATAGAAAATGGAAGAAACAAGTTGAAAGGGAGAGTAGGAGAGCATGAGGACGCCCTTAGTGTTTTTGGTATGTTGACCCATCCCTATTTGCTATACTGTAAATAATTCACTCCCTTTCCTGTATTTGTAAATAAACCGCTGCATTTTTTCAATGTTATATAAAACACCCAATCTGTCAACTTTGAATTAACCATGCTCTCTTGCTTTGATCTCTTTCTTTTAAACCCCTCTTGCTCTCTTGCTTTGATCTCTTTCTTTTAAACCCCCCTTGCTCTCTTGCTTTCTTCATCTGGAGAAGAAGAAAGAAGAGGAATGCGAAAAGAAGAAGACAGAGCCAGCTGAAGAAGAAAAGGACCGGATGGATGGTCTGACCTTAAAGCATATTTTATGAATCCGCTTTATGCATAGGGTAAAATTGTCTTTTTGAAAAGTTGGTTAGTGGCAGTGATACTTTTTCTGTCACAAAAAAGTTTGCACGTATACAGTAAAGGGGTGCTTTGTTTTTACAAATATGTAAACAAGGGGGGTTCTTTACAATAAAAAAGAAGAAGCAGGGGACTATATGTAAAAGACTCGACAATTCACCTCTTCCTAATTTTATAATCACTTTAATCTTTATCACTTTATGACTTACAACCAACAAGGATTATCTCTTATCTTTGGGATAGCAAAAAAAGTAAGAAACTCTGATGTACCTAAGAACCAATGTTTTTAATAGCTACGCTAAATAGTGTGTAGCTTATGTTACGTAGCTTAGATTAACCTTAACACTACGTAGCTCATGAAAATAGCTTAGGTCACATGTAGCCTACGCTACATGATAATTTGCATAAGCTACATGCTGCATAGGCTAAACTACACACTTTGGAGACCACATTACAAGTTATTTTTTACTACAACATTAAAATCAATTAATGTTTTCAATGATTTGTTACATCTTTCTATTTTCAATAAAAAATTGTTTATCTTTTTTATACTTTTAGTAAAATTAATATAAGTAACAATATTAAATCTGTTTTGCTGCCCTTTCTTTACCTATATACTTAATGATTACCCTTTCTTATTACTTGAGGTTGCATTTGGTTGCACCAAATATCGTGAAATTTTCTTAAATTTTATTGTTAATCAGTCTAATTTGGTGAATAGCATGACATTGGTGCAACCAAGCACAATCTTGATTAAAAAATCTAGAAGTCAGATGTAGCTTACGCTACATGCTTGGTAGCTTATGCCTTACGCTTCAGAGGGGTGAATGCTACACTATTCGCTATTCTCTTTTTAAAACACTGCTAAGAACACACACATTCTAGTAGGGTATTCTGCAGGTGTACCTAAGAACACACGCATACAGACTACATTCTCTTAGTTTGTCAGAAATGAAAAGAAAGAAATTGTTACAAGGAATGTTGTTTACAGTTGAAGGCCATGGTCATCATCATCATCATCATAGCCTTGTCCTAGGTATTTGTGTTGGTAGTTGAAGGACTTCTTTGGTAAAATTAAATGTCATCTGTTAAACCAGTGAACTCTTTTTTATCAACAGCGGTGTTGATCGATTCAAGCGACAGTTTGCTCATCTTGAGGACAACTATATGAAAGGTGAAAGAAGCACCCCGCTCTTGCGGCAGCATGCCTCTTTGCCCAGGTAAAAATGCAAATAAGCTGGATCTCCGAGAACTTTCTATATCCTTCAATTCAATGAAGTGGAAGGGACCAAAGTGGGGCTAACCCTAATAGCGTTCAAAATGAAGGACTTGCCTCCAAATAGCTAGTGAACTGTTTCAAGTCCAACTTGAAACACATTGGGATGTACTTATGGTTGGCCTTCTTGATGAATTAAGATGGCCCCACCCCATTTTGGTCATCTCTATATTTATTCAAAGGGGAATGCTAACATCCTGACCCTCCTAGGAACTTTCACAGCATCCCCAAAGCTTTCAAGTCACATGCCATGGACAATCATTGATCTAGATGTCCATTCAGCCATACCATTTTGAGCAAACAATGGTGCAAAAATCATGCTTCAACAATCAATAGCACAGAAAATGGACACTTAGGATCAAACAGATGAACAAAATAAGCCCAACATCATCTTGAAACAACCCTTTGAAATTTTTTTTTAATCTTAAAACATCTATTTGATAGATCCCACCATGGATTGCTTATGACTCAAAAGAAGCATTTTGGTTTGATGATCATAACCATCGGATCCAATGGCTCATAAAACCAGACAGTTTAACAAAACTGCCTACCATCAAAGGGTTAGGATCATCGATTGGTGTGATTATTGCACCATGGCTTGCTTGCAATTGTATGATTGAAGGGACCACTTGGGTCAATGGATGACCCTGCACGCGTGTGACTTAAAAGCTTTGGGGACATTGCTAATGTCACCATGAAGGTGGGGATATTAGCATTTCCCTATATTATTGCAATTTACTTGAATTAAACATCTAAACTCGCCCTTTATTAGGTGACTCACACAACTTACTTTTCTTTCTTCTTTTCACAGAGAGAGGGTTCCTTCTACAGATGACGCTGCTCATGCAAACAATAATTTCGAAGAGCGAACAGCAGAATCTGTTGCCCGTACAATTGAAAGCCCTCCTAGGACGCAAGGTGAGGGATTGCAGCATGCACATGGGGATGCATCAGCTGCAGAAAATGGCCCAAGCAGACCAAATTGCAGCGCACGTAGTCTATTGAAGAGTGCCAGCATTAGTGCTTCCAAGTGCATAGGTGTACCAAAGAGAACGGACTCAGCGGTAAGTGTGTTCTGCTTGCTGCAATTTACATTCTTTTTGTTTCGAATGACTGATTATTGCCTGAAAATTAGGGACGATAATATTGCCAATGAGACACATGAAATGTGGATGGGATGTGGGAATTCGTGCAAGTACATGGGGTATCTGTCTAAAATGGCACATAAGTGAATTCTGCCTGTTTGCAGCATCAGTCCATATTTTGCAAATTTGGCCAACTCTGCATTGCAAGTACTTGATTCAATGCAGAACAAGGTCTGAAGTATCATCCAAAACCAATACATACACCAATGACTTCTCAATTCACCTATTAAAAGCCCAAACTTGAGAGAGAAGTATTTAGGAAAAATGTTTCATTGCATTTTGTAGGGGTTTGGGTCCCTTGGGACTGTTTTTGACCGAAACTTAGGATTACTGTACGTGTATTGGATATCTGTCATGGACAAGCAATACCCAATATCCTTTAACACTTTGTCCAAAAAGACCCATGGACTGAACTAAATTTGTGGTCTAAACTGGTTCCCTATGAATATGTGAATCAGCTGTCTATCTGGTTCAACCCATTTTTCAGAAAGGCAAGAAATAGATGGCCCCAAGCTTATGGCTAGTTAGGGATGATCTTTGGATAGTCAAGGCCATTCATCTGTAGGCCCACATGAGATGTGCCATCTCCCAAATTCCCATCCAGACCATCGTTGCCAATTGAGTAGCAGTTTGCAAATGGATGATTAAAGAAGCCCATGTTTAATGACGGAATGGGGCCATATTTGGTTTGGATAATCTTAAACCATATATGCTCAATGATGGGAACCAGCTAGATGAATGGTGTTGTTTACCAGAAAGTGAGCCTCTACTTTGTGATTATTTAGGGTCAAGAATCATACATTCTCATTTCTATTTTTTTTTGTTTCTGGAATCTTAAGTATGTGTGTGTGTGTGGGTCAAGGGTCATCTATTTTCTCATTTCTGTTTTTTCTTGTTTATGGAATTGAGTGTGTGCGAGAGCGCACGTGTGAAAATCACATGAATAGAAGGAATAAAAGGAGAGAAAACAAGAGAGGTAGTAAAAAGATGAAGAGGTGAGGAATAGGTCTCTACCCAATTGACAATCCAAGCTCTTTTATCGAGTACTTAACAAGTTATTGACAAAAATGCCCTCATTATGAACAATCAACTAAAAGGATATGATGGTCGAATAAGGCAAATGGGCAGGCACATTTAGGGTTCAAAATCATATCATTATCGTGGCACTATACACTCAACCATTGAGGTATTGTGTTTGGGCTCAGCTACCCTAAAACGAAAGTGAAAAGAAAATATTTTTTTATGTACTTTAAATAATTTGTTTTTTTTTTTTTAATATTTATTTATATAAATAGATCAATTTCAAATGGTAATTGCTTGACTCAACAGAACAGCTTCTACCTATATTAACACCCAGATCCATAGCTCAAGTGGTAGACTGAGTGAAAGATACCTCGTTTCAACACTGAGGTCTTGATATCGATTCCCTAAAGGGGGTGGCTAACAGTGAAGTGTGAACTGTCAATGAGTGTGCTAACAAGCTAATAGAAAAAAAAAAAAAAAAAAAACCCCTGATTCGCCATTTGAGAACCTTGCATCAGACAGCTGCTAGTGTTCCCGATGACTTGCAACATTGGAAATATGCCACTAGCATTTTATAGCTTACAAAAATAGTCGTGAATGTTTTGCATGCAAGCACTTAGGTTTATTCCTAAAGGACAACTTTGAAGCCGCAATTTTAGTAGCTAATATGGTGTCCTTGAGATTTTTTGGATGCAAATGGCCATTGACATCCAGTAAGGCCCATTTTTCATTGCCCATGGCTCTTAAGAACCACATTGACCCCAGCCATTCAATCGTCGGCTTGTGAAACGGACAGCTAATATAACAGAAGGGCCAAAGTTCCCATGGTTAGGATGGTAAGACATTGAAGGTTGGACCATCCATGTGCTTAAAACATCTCATGAATAGTATCTATATACAACAGATTTATCTACAGTGAGTTCAAGTGATGAGTGCTCGATAAAATTCTTCTCACCAAGTTAATTTCTGTATATGTGTGTGTGCATGTGCGCTTGATAAAATTACTCTCACCAAGTTAATTTCTGTATATGTGCGCGTGCGTGTGTGTGGATTTTCAGACTCAGAGATCTCTGCATTTGTCTGTTTTACTTTGCAGGAAGACTTGATTTATGAGAACCAGGATGAGGCGGTTGATGAGTTGTCAAACAAGATGACTGACTTGAATGCGTGATGTTGGAGGACAAACAAGATTTTTTAGTTAGATAAACATGGGTGCAATCATTATCATCATCTGCAGATGCGATGGATCCATCCTGTTTTATGGATGAGTGGCTACCTCCTCTCTGTATTCAAGATTTTCGTCGGGTTCTCAGGCAGATGGTAGGGAGTAATTTGGAAATTTCCTAAAGCTGTATCAATATTGTTTTTGTATGGAGATATTACAGAATGCTTCGGCCTAGAGTACTTAAAAGTAGGTCCGGGTTTTCAATTGGCACAAGCAGGGCCTGTGGATCTGAAATATTGATATGACGGACCTCACCGTGGATGGCGTATGCACAAGATCCTAGCTGGGAATATGTTGTCTTTTATTGGTTAAATGTGCTGTATTTTCTTTCTTGACTATCTGTTCGTTAGCCCCCCTATTGAAGGGTCAAAAGCTTCCCATCTGGCAGATTTATTTGGAGCAATGGACCATCTATGATGGGGACCATGATATCTCAACGGTTTGGGTTAGTGAACCACGGGTCCCACTTGTACAAAATGGGTACACGGATGTTACTGTACAGACTTTTGTCAGGAGCATTGTCTAATACCTCTTTTGTGTTACCATTATATATAAGCAAAATGCAGCAGTGTTGAATTAGCTGCTATTTATGATTTGGCCTTTTGGGATCAATGAAATTCTTTTTCTGATCCTCTTTGTTATCTAGTATCGTCTTTAGGATGTGAGAGTTTGTTGGATTTCATCAGTTGAATTGTTAGAATTCCTGGAAAAGCTATTTCCCTTATTGTTTTCAACTATATATTTATTTATTTTTTGAAAAAAAAATTATTCTATTTCGACATTTTTTATGAAATTTTTACTTGAAGATGGTTTTTTCATGAAAATCTTACTTGATGATGAAAGGTGACACATGTCTGTGTTGAAGATGGTTGTGGCATGTGTTACATCGTCACGTGTGGATACCGGCACATGTGGCATGTTGGCATGATTGATGCATGTGGAGCATTTAAAGGTGGATTGGCACATGCGGCATAGTATACATGTGGTACATTAGCACATGTTGGGTGTTTGAAGATAAGAGTGGCACGTTGAGGTGTGTGGCACTTGAAGATGGGTAGTGGCATACTGCGGTGTGTGGCATTTGAAGATTTGCATGTATGGCAAGTGGGGTACATTGGCACACATTCGAGCACTTGAACATGGGGTGTTTGCACACGTTGGACACTTCAAAATGGTTGGTGGCGTGTGTTGCCAATGCTACTCATTGCCACGCAACACGTGAAATGCTAAAGATGCATAGCGGCCATGTGGCACGTGGAGGGTGGTGTGCTGGCGCGCAATGTCTTTCCAGTGGCTAGCAAGCAACGACTTCAAAGCTGTTGTCGGTTGCGTGCTAGCGTGCATACGTTTTTCAGCTTCAAAATTTCTTAGCGCCAACACGTGCAACGGTTTTCAAGTTGTTGCTTGTTGGCTTCAAAGGATATTACTAAGGTAAAACATGATTCAAAGCTTATTAATAAGCTAAAACGTCCTAGCACATGCATACGTTTTGAAGCTGATTTAGCTTTCCATTTTTAGCCCCCCACCGGCCCTTTGTCTTAGATAGGGTTGTGGTCATCAATCAACAGGGCTAGAGACTCGCTCATAAGAACTTAAATCACCTATGTGCTGGTAAACGAAAGCCACCTCGACTAGATCTACCGGATGAATCAGGCTACCCCGATGAAAGAATTCACACGCCAAGAGGGCCCCCGGCTTTCCCAAAAAAGGGGCCCGTGGCATGTCGGGGTGTGTGGCACATTGACAATTGGGGCAGTAAAAGATGAGCAGTGATGCATTGACACATGCATAGTGCTTTAAGATGGATGGTGTTATATGCTTCACATGTGGCAATTTGGCACATGTGGGGCACTAAGCGATAGATGGCTACACATGTGGAGTCACTTAAAAGATGGGAGGTGACACATGTGAATATCATGTGGAGTACTTCATAAAAGACCAGCCATTCCTCCATTTTTCTCAAGTTCTTGAAAATGACATTTCTTTAATGTAGGCAACTAAATGAAAATTCTGGAAAAGAGAGGAAAATTTTAAAAATTTACAAAAACAAGCAGAGGAAAAGCTATTTTCATGAATGAATCCAAACAAGCCAATCGAGGTGCAAACCCGGCCTTGTTGACCTGGTCCCAGCCCAATTGCATTCTACATTAAGCTAGGTGCAAGCTGTGTGCTACACCGGCTCAAGTTTTTGGCTTATATATATATATATATATATATATATATATAGGGAAAAGGTACTATGCGCTCGAGCGATAAAGCGGTCGTCCATGAGGTCGAGCTGGGTGGGCCCCACTGTGATGCCTTTCGAACATCAACACCGTCCACCAGATGTACCATTCCATGGTGGGCCTGGAAGGCCTAAAATCAAGTCAATCCGTGACTTTAGTGGGCCACACTACATACAGAAGTGCAGAGGGGCCGTACACCATTAAAACATTCATAACCATTTTTGAGGACCCACAGAGATGTATTTTGCAAATCCAGCCCATCCATTATGTGTGTTCCACTTGAATGAGAGTTCAGACCAAGTTTCAGGTGCATGGAAGACTCAGGTGGGTCCCACCAGTGCTTTTATATGTTTTTGGCATGTATACTTATGTTTTTAGATGGTGTGGCCCACCTGAGTCACGAATTGACCTAATTTTGGGCCATCCAGGCCTACCATGGAATGGTGCATCTGGTGGACAGTGTTGATGTTCGAAAGGCATCACGGTGGGGCCCACCCAGCTCGACCTCACGGACGACCGCTTTATGCTCGAGCGCATAGTACCTTTTAAAAGGTACTATGCGCTCGAGCGTAAAGCGGTCTCCATGAGGTCGAGCTGGGGTGGGCCCCACCGTGATGTCATTCGAACATCTACCCTCTCAGTCAGATGCACCATCCTTCTCACCTCAATCCGTGACTTTTGTGGGCCACACCACGTACAGAAGTGGAGAGGGGCCGTGTACCATTGAAACATTCAAAATCAGTTTTGGGGGCCTTTCGAGAGTTTTTTCATGATCAAAACCGTCCATCATGTGTGTCCCACTTGAATGTAATTTTATACTTTTCAGGTGGTATCCATGTCTTATGTGGGGCCACCAAGTACTTTTACAAGTTTTTGTGTGTATACTTATATTTTCAGAAGGTATGGCCCACCTGAGTTCCGTGGACGGTCGATTTCCAGCTTTGTGGGTCCCACTTGGAGCGGTGCATCTGGTGGACGGTGTGGATCTTCGAAAGGAATCACGGTGGGGCCCACCTCAGCTCGACCTCATGGACGACCGCTTTACGCTCGAGCGCATAGTACCTTTTCTATATATATATATATATGGAAAAGGTACTATGCGCTGCACCTCGCAATAAGCTCCCGTGAGGTCGAGTTGTGTGGGCCCCACTGTGATGCGTTTCAACCATCAACACTGTGCATTTGATGGGTCCCCTTTAAATTATGGGATATCCCAAAAATCATCCGTATACAGAACTCAGGTAGGCCATACCATCTAAAATTATGTGAAGACACCGTTAAAACACATAAAAGCACTTGGTGGGGCTCACCTTAGTTTTGCATGCACCTGAAACTTGGTCTAAACCCTCATTCAAGTGGGACACACATAATGGATGGGCTGGATTTACAAACTACATCTCGGTGGGCCCTCAAAAATGGTTATGAATGTTTTAATGGTGCACGGCTCCTCTTCACTTCTATATGTGGTGTGGCCCACAAAAGTCACGAATTGACTTGATTTTTGTGACCTAGGCCTACGATGGAATGGTGCATCTGACTGATGGGATAGATTTTCGAAACGCATCACGGTGGGGCACGCACACGGTTTATATATATATATTACACATGCACGCGCACACCCAACGCCGTGGTGGGATCTCACTACCCATGGCACGGTTTGTTCAACTCAATGTTTAAAAAACCAGACCGGTTTGGACTGGAATTAGTAGTATCTCCGGAGTTGTCATTGAAATCGCCTTGGAATTATGACTAACTCCACTTTGGTTGAAATCGGCCACGATTCACGTCTCGAAAATCAGTCTATAAAATTAAAGCAATTACCCATTTAAGTAAGAAACTCCTCGTTGTGATCCATATTACTTATCCACACCATACATCCTTTTTAACAACATATTTTAAACCATGAGTAAAAAAAGGTACAGAAAATCTAAAGCTCAAGTGGACAACACTTTAGGAAATAGTGATAGTAAAGACATCAACCATTAAAAGATATTTTCTCATTAGGGTCCACATTTATGTTTATTTGTCATCTAATCCGATCGCAAGGTCACACAGTCATAGATAAATGGAAAACAAAAATATCAGGTTGATCTAAAATTTCTGAGCCCTCGAGAAGCTTTAGATCTATCTTATTTTTCAGCTCATGCCTTAAGGGATGTGAATAAGACACATAATCATAGATTTTAGGTTTTTCTCCTGGGGTGATGTGACAGTGATATAAACAAGGTGCAGCGACTTTCGAAATCCAACCAAAAATACCAAAATACAAAGGTAAATGATTATTACCCGTTTAAATCCGAGTAGAAAAGGAATGTAATTTTGGTCCGTTGAAGCGAAAGATTGAAATGATGAGAAGATCTTGACCATTTAATTTATGAAATTAAATGTTCAAGCAAATATGGAAAATAAAGATATTGCATTGTCAGTCTCTCTTTCACACCCTACTTCCCGACATCAAGGGTATATGCTACGTACGGTCCACGTGATTGTACCCACAGCTGCCTCTCTGACTACTCAGCACGTTGCCCCCATCTTTCCCGCCAAAATTGCATATTTCTAATACATGGGTCCCACTATAAAGAAAATCTGGCAAAACCACTGCGCTAATTCACAATCAAAATATCAGATTGGATTGCTCAACCAATCCTGACCAGTGATTTGTTGACATTTTTTGAATAATCATTGGATGTTTTTCATTTTCAACCGTCCAAAATTTCCAGCTATCTGATATTCAGGTAATCAAATAAGCAAATTATTTTTTAATAAGGATGCATTTAAACTAGTTGGACAGTTTAGATTGAATTATTTATAGACCATATATACATTACCTAATTTGAAGTGGCAAAAATATCTGCCTCCACCACTAACGGAAGTTGAGAGGGGACGTCCACCATTGAAACATTCAAAATCATTTTTGGGGACCTTTCGAGACTTTTTTTATGATCAACACCGTCTATCATGTGTGTCACACTTTAATATAATTTTAGACCAAGTTTTAGGTGGTATCCACAACTCATGTGGGGCCCACCAAGTACATTTACATGTTTTTGCGTGTATACTTATGTTTGCCGATGGTATGGCCCACATGAGTTACATGGACGGCTGATTTTGGGCCGTGTGGGCCCAAACTGGGCTCGCGTATCTGGTGGACGGTGTGGATTTTTGAACGGCATCACAGTGGAGCCCACACAGCTCGCCCTCACGGACGACCGCTTTACGCTCGAGCGCATAGTACCTTTTCCCAACGCTCAGCTACGCACCGGTTCGCACGTCATTACGTGCGAACCTTGCTATTAACCGTCGGATAAGGCTGATGGTTTGGATGAAAGCGCTCTTAGCACGAGTTTTAAGGAGCGAGTTTCCTTTTCTCGCACGCCTCTTCACCGTATTCTCTACCTCTCCGGCGGAAGCCTTTTCATATTAAATTCTTCCACTGGGATGCCAGTTGGGTCCCACCAAGATGTTAATGATAAATCCATGCCGTCCATACATTTTTAAAAATAATTTTATGGTATAAACCCAAAACTAAGATAGATCAAAATCTCAAGTGGGCCACATAGTATTGATTGAACTCTCACCATTAAAAACTTCCTGGGGCTATCAAATTTTTGGATCAATCTAATATTTATTTTTTTTCCATCATCCAGGTCTGTATGACCTAATCTACAAGTTGGATGTCAAATAAATATCACGGTGGGCTCTAAAAAATATTTAACGATGAGAATCATTATCACCACTGCTTCATGTGGTGTGGTCCACTTGAGATTTGGATCTGCCTCAGTTTTGGGATAATGCCCTGGAATGATAAGAAAAATTGAATGGACGAGGTAGATTTCTCAAAAAAAAAAAAAAAAAAAAAAACATTATGGTGGATCCCACCTAGGTTTCCAACACGCAAAAGGCTTTCTAAGGAAATCCGTGTTCGAAAAGCCTACACTGGTAATAATTCTCACCGTTGAAAATTTTCTAAGGCCCACCGTGATTTATATTTTCCATCGAACATATTCATAAAGTTACATAGACTTGGATGAAGAGAAAACACAAATATCAGCGCCATCCAAAACTTCTTTGGTCCCATAAATTTTTCAATGGTAAAGGTTTAATCCCCACTGTGTAGCCCACATCTGTATTGGATCTGCCATATTTTTGGACTAATAGCTTAAAATGACGAAAAAAAGGGATAGACGGTGCGGATAAGACCCCTATATCGTGGTGTCAACTCAAAGCTCCCGCCTGTTCCCAGATGTAGGACGCAATATGCGTGCCTCACCTCCCCGACGACGACGTGCGCACTCCCTGATGAAGTGACGTCACTAAGTTATGTAGGCCACATCCATGATATATGTTTTCTATCTACACTGCCCATCCATTTGGAGAGATCATATTAAGGCATGATCCAAAGAATGAGTCAGATCCAAAGATCTAGATGACCCCACCACAGAAAATAGTGGGGAGAGTGACACCCACCATTAAAAAGTTCTAAGGGCCACAAAAATTTTCCATCAAGCTAATATTTGTGTTTTCACTTTTTTTTCATGTATGCGTTAACACATGAACAGACTGGATCTCACATAAAATTCATGGTGGACCTTTTGAAGGTTTCAATGATGGGCGTCACTCTCACCACTGTTTTCTGTGGTAGGGTCCACCCCAGCCTTCGATCTACCTCATTCTTTAGGCTATATCCTAAAATAATCTCTCCAAATGTATGGACGGTGGGGATGCAACGTATACATCATAGCCTTGAGAACTTGGTGACGACACTTCACGGCGATTCTCGCCGCTCAACTCTCAATATCCAATTCGCGTCCCACGATTACGCAAGCAATTGCCTCCGAGCACGAAAACGGATGGCTACCCCTATGACTGACCAATGGCGATGGTCGGTGTTTTGTGGGCCCATCATGATGTATGTGTTTCATCCATTCCGGCCAACTATTTTTATATATCATTTTATGGTATGAGACCAAACCTAAGTATATCCCAATCTCAAGTGGGCCACATTGCAGGAAACAGTGTTGAATGAACATTGACCATTCAAAACTTTTGGCAGCCATAAAATTTGCTGCCAAAAGTTTTGGATCAAGCTGATCATTGTTTTTTTTTTATTTTTTATTTTTCTTCCCTTCATCTAGGTATTTATGACCTAATCAACAGATTAAATGTCAAATAAACAGTTGAGTGGGCCTTAGGAGGATTTTAATGGTGGATATCCAATTACTATTGTTTTCCTATGGTGTGTTCCACCTGAGATTTATATTCCTATCAATTTTTTTTTATCAAGCCTTAAAATGTTTGGTAAAAATGGATGAACGGAATGGATGAAGCACATACATCATGGTGGGGCCCATAGAGCACCAACCACTAGCCACAAGGATGGTGGCGGGATAGTAGCCAACCCGTTCTCCTCTAAGATGTCCATATTCTTGCTAAGTTTGCTGGAAATCTAGGTGGGACCCACCATGATGTTTGTGAGAAATCTATCCCGCCCATTCGTTTTTTAAGCTCATTATATGACGGTAGACCAAAAGTGAGCAGGATACATTACTCAATTGAGTCGTACCGAAGGAAAAGGGGTAAGGAAATTCCTACCGTTGAAACCTCCTTGGGGTCGACATGGATGTTTATATGCCATCTATACCATTCATAACATCATTCCTACTAGGATTAGCTGAGGACACAAATATTATCCTGATTCAAAACTTTTGTGACATACGAATACTTCAATTGTGTAAGTTTAATCTTCAAGTTTTTAGCCCACTTGAGTATTAGATTGGGCTCATTTTTGTATAGATGTCCTAAAATGATCTCATAAAATGGATGAATGAATTAGATTTCTCAAAAACATCAGGGTGAGTCCGACTTAGGTTTCCAGCATGCAAAAGGCTTTCACAGAAATCCGCAGTGCGGTTTTCTCGAAAGGGATTTCCTTATAAAGCCTTTCGCGTACTGGAAACCTAGGTGGGATCCACCATGATGTTTTTTTTTTGAGAAATCTACCTCGTCCATTCATTTTTTCTTGTCATTTCAGGGCACTATCCCAAAACTGAGGCAGATCCAAATCTCAAGTGGACCACACCACATGAAGCAGCGGTGATAATGATTCTCATCGTTAAATATTTTTTAGAGCCCACCGTTATATTTATTTGACATCCAACCTGTAGATTAGGTCATATAGACCTGAATGATGGAAAAAAACAAATATTAGATTGATTTAAAAATTTGATAGCCCCAGGAAGTTTTTAATGGTGAGAGTTCAATCAACACTGTGTGGCCCACTTGAGATTTTGATCTACCTTAGTTTTGGGTTCATACCATAAAATTATTTTTAAAAATGTATGTACGGCGTGGATTTATCATTAACATCTTGGTGGGACCCAACTGGCATCCCAGCGGGAAGAATTTCATGTGAAAAGGCTTCCGCCGAAGAGGTAGAGAATACGGTGAAGAGGCATGCGAGAAAAGGAAACTCGCTCCTTGAAACTCGCGCTAAGAGCGCTTTCATCTAGACCATCGGCCTTATCCGACGGTTCGCACGTAAGTGCATCTTGTGCATTGAGCGTTCCTCTATATATATATATATATATATATATATATATATATATATATATATATATATATATATATATATATGGGAAAAGGTACTATGCGCTCGAGCGTAAAGTGGTCTCCATGAGGTCGAGCTGGGGTGGGCCCCACCGTGATGCCGTTCGAACATCTACCCCCTCGGTCAGATGCGCCATCCCTGGACGGGCCCACACCGCTAAAAATCACCTTAATCTGTGACTTTTGTGGGCCACACCACGTACGAGAAGTGGAGAGGGCCGTGCACCATTGAAACATTCAAAAAAGTTGTGGGGCCGAGGTTTATTCATGATCAAAACCGTCATATGGTATCCACATTTCGGTGGACCCCACCAAGTGATTTTACATGTTTTCACGTGTATACTTATGTTTTCGAAGGTATGGCCCACCTGAGTTCCGTGGACATCGATTTCCAGCCGTGTGGGTCCCACTTGGAGCGGTGCATCTGGTGGACAGTGTAGATCTTCGAAAGGAATCACGGTGGGGCCCACCCCAGCTCGACCTCATGGACGACCGCTTTACGCTCGAGCGCATAGTACCTTTTCCATATATATATATATATACACACACACGGAAACGCTCACCTACTAACCAGTTCGTACGTATTACGTACACACTTTTTTGGGAACCCATCATACTTGATGGGGATCCAAAATCTGAACCGTTCATGTGAAGCAGCGCCTCGTGAAACCCCTTGGGCCCAAGTTTTACTTTGATCTAAAACTTTGATGGGTCATGAAAAATGAAAATAGTTTATTCCCTTGATTTGCATTTCTCTTTGGTATGGCCCACCAGAATTTTAGAACGGGGTGAAAATTTATAACATGACGTTTCATGGTATTCCGCATCACATGGACCGTTCAGATTAGACACTCATGGCACGTGTGCAAAAGTGCGCACGTGCGTTGGTGCGTAGGGGAGCATGACTCATATATATATATATATATATATATATATATATATATATATATATATATATATATATATATATATATATATATATATAGGAACGCCACGATCTGTTCGCACGTCATTATGGCGTAACGTCGGATAAGGCCGATGGTCTAGATGAAAGCGCTCTTAGCGCGAGTTTGAAAGAACGAGTTTTCTTCTCTCGCATGCCTCTTCATTGTATTCTCTACCTCTCCGGCGGAAGCCTTTTCACATGAAATTCTTTTTGGGATGCTAGGTCCCACCAAGATGTTAATGATAAATTCATGCCGTACATACATTTTTAAAAATAATTTTATAGTATGAACCCAAAACTAAGGTAGATCAAAATCTCAAGTACACAGTGTTGATTGAACTCTCACCATTAAAAACTTCCTGGGGCTATCAAATTTTTAAATCAATCTAATATTTGTTTTTTTCCATCATTCAAGTCTATATGACCTAATCTACAGGTTGGATGTCAAATAAATATAACGGTGGGCTCTAAAAAATATTTAACGATGAGAATCATTATCACCGTTGCTTCATGTGGTGTGGTCCACTTGAGATTTGGATCTGCCTCAGTTTTGGGATAGTGCCCTGAAATGACAAGAAAAAATGAATGGACGAGGTAGATTTCTCAAAAAAAAAAACATCATGGTGGATCCCACCTAGGTTTCCAGTACGCGAAAGGCTTTATAAGGAAATCCCTTTCGAGAAAACCGCACTGCGGATTTCTGTGAAAGCCTTTGCATCGGAAACCTAAGTCGGACTCACCCTGATGTTTTTGAGAAATCTAATTCATTCATCCATTTTATGAGATCATTTTAGGACATCTATACAAAAATGAGCCCAATCTAATACTCAAGTGGGCTAAAAACTTGAAGATTAAACTTACACAATTGAAGTATTCGTATGTCACAAAAGTTTTGAATTAGGATAATATTTGTGTCCTCAGCTAATCCTAGTAGGAATGATGTTATGAATGGTATAGATGGCATATAAACATCCATGTCGACCCCAAGGAGGTTTCAACGGTAGGAATTTCCTTACCCCTTTTCCTTCGGTATGACTCAATTGAGTAATGTATCCTGCTCACTTTTGGTCTACCGTCATATAATGAGCTTAAAAAACGAATGGGCGGGATAGATTTCTCACAAACATCATGGTGGGTCCCACCTAGATTTCCAGCAAACTTAGCAAGAATATGGACATCTTAGAGGAGAACGGGTTGGCTACTATCCCGCCACCATCCTTGTGGCTAGTGGTTGGTGCTCTATGGGCCCCACCATGATGTATGTGCTTCATCCATTCCGTTCATCCATTTTTACCAAACATTTTAAGGCTTGATAAAAAAAAATTGATAGGAATATAAATCTCAGGTGGAACACACCATAGGAAAACAATAGTAATTGGATATCCACCATTAAAATCCTCCTAAGGCCCACTCAACTGTTTATTTGACATTTAATCTGTTGATTAGGTCATAAATACCCAGATGAAGGGAAGAAAAAAAAAAAAATTGATCAGCTTGATCCAAAACTTTTGGCAGCAAATTTTATGGCTGCCAAAAGTTTTGAATGGTCAATGTTCATTCAACACTGTTTCCTGCAATGTGGCCCACTTGAGATTGGGATATACTTAGGTTTGGTCTCATACCATAAAATGATATATAAAAATAGTTGGCCGGAATGGATGAAACACATACATCATGATGGGCCCACAAAACACCGACCATCAGCCATTGGCTGGTTGCAGGGGTAGCCAGTCCGTTTTCGTCTCGGAGGCAATTGCTTGCGTAATCAGGGGACGCGAATTGGATATTGACAGGTTGAGCGGCGAGAATCGCTGCTGAAGTGTCGTCACCAAGTTCTGTGGCTATGATGTATACGTTGCATCCCCACCGTCCATACATTTGGAGAGATTATTTTAGGATATAGCCTAAAGAATGAGGTAGATCGAAGGCTGGGGTGGACCCTACCACAGAAAACAGTGGTGAGAGTGACGCCCACCATTGAAACCTTCAAAAGGTCCACCATGAATTTTATGTGAGATCCAGTCTGTTCATGTGTTAACGCATACATGAAAAAAAAAGTGAAAACACAAATATTAGCTTGATGGAAAATTTTTGTGGCCCTTAGAACTTTTTAATGGTGGGCGTCACTCTCCCCACTATTTTCTGTGGTGGGGTCATCTAGATCTTTGGATCTGACTCATTCTTTGGATCATGCCTTAATATGATCTCTCCAAATTTATGGGCAGTGTAGATAGAAAACATATATCATGGATGTGGCCTACATAACTTAGTGACGTCACTTCATCAGGGAGTGCGCACGTCGTCGTCGGGGAGGTGAGGCACGCATATTGCGTCCTACATCTGGGAACAGGCGGGAGCTTTGAGTTGACACCACGATATAGGGGTCTTATCCGCACCGTCTATCCCTTTTTTTCGTCATTTTAAGCTATTAGTCCAAAAATATGGCAGATCCAATACAGATGTGGGCTACACAGTGGGGATTAAACCTTTACCATTGAAAAATTTATGGGACCAAAGAAGTTTTGGATGGCGCTGATATTTGTGTTTTCTCTTCATCCAAGTCTATGTAACTTTATGAATATGTTCGATGGAAAATATAAATCACGGTGGGCCTTAGAAAATTTTCAACGGTGAGAATTATTACCAGTGTAGGCTTTTCGAACACGGATTTCCTTAGAAAGCCTTTTGCGTGTTGGAAACCTAGGTGGGATCCACCATAATGTTTTTTTTTTTTTTTTTTTTGAGAAATCTACCTCGTCCATTCAATTTTTCTTATCATTCTAGGGCATTATCCCAAAACTGAGGCAGATCCAAATCTCAAGTGGACCACACCACATGAAGCAGTAGTGATAATGATTCTCATCGTTAAATATTTTTTAGAGCCCACCGTGATATTTATTTGACATCCAACTTGTAGATTAGGTCATACAGACCTGGATGATGGAAAAAAAATAAATATTAGATTGATCCAAAAATTTGATAGCCCCAGGAAGTTTTTAATGGTGAGAGTTCAATCAATACTATGTGGCCCACTTGAGATTTTGATCTATCTTAGTTTTGGGTTTATACCATAAAATTATTTTTAAAAATGTATGGACGGCATGGATTTATCGTTAACATCTTGGTGGGACCCAACTGGCATCCCAGTGGAAGAATTTAATATGAAAAGGCTTCCGCCGGAGAGGTAGAGAATACGGTGAAGAGGCGTGCGAGAAAAGGAAACTCGCTCCTTAAAACTCGTGCTAAGAGCGCTTTCATCCAAACCATCAGCCTTATCCGACGGTTAATAACAAGGTTCGCACGTAATGACGTGCGAACCGGTGCGTAGCTGAGCGTTCCTCTATATATATATATATATATATATATATATATATATATATAAGAAAGCTCAACTGGTATGACCGACTAGATTTTATGTGGGCCCACTATGGTGTTTGTATGACATGCAATTTGTCTAACAAAGTCATTCCACCGTTAAAATAGGATACCCGAAAAAGAAGATTGATCCAACCGTTGGATGTAGCCCACATGAATGTGGATCTTTTTCCTTCTATTATGCGGCCCACCTGTTACTTAGATCAACTTGATTTTTTGGGGCATCTCCATTTCACCGAGGAAAGCCCGGGTTGATCGCCGCATAAACACTACCGGTGGGCCCCACACAAAAACTAGCTGGACATCTAACTAATCGTGTTTGAGCATTTCTTAAAATGAAATATTTATTTTATTATCTTATTATCGGATTGATGGAAGTTTATTGGACGGTTAGGATTACTCAATCAATACGCCCCATATAGTTTTTTAAGTGCCCGTGTATAAAGCATCATCATCCGCCCGAGTACCAAACTTCCTTTTTGGTTGGTCATGTATACTCTGCAAACAAGGTCGTACGATCCCACCATCTGCTGCAGCGCTGGTTGAATAGCCTTCTCACTTTTTCTTTTCAAAGCAATGGTACAGCTGGTAGAACTGCAACATGATAGAGCCATCTCTCCACAGTCCACACACGTGGTGGGGCAACGTTTCATCTGAAACCCTTCATTTGGTAGTCCATATCATGGATGGTCAAGATCTCAAACTTCTCCTATAATGCAATCCTAACCATCACTTTTCTTCATTTAATAGCATTGAACGTATACTATTAACCAATTTTTTTAACAAAGATGCTTAACTGATGGATAGGATCAAGAATAATTAATCACTGGCCATCCCAAGTAGGTGCAACTAGATGGACGGTATCAATTGGTACATTACCTTGCCATGTGTACCGTAGGGAGATAAGAGTACCATATTCAGTTCTACGGTTTTTACCGTACCATTTTCTTGCAGATAAGGATATGAAATAATTGGAGGAACACGAACCGGATTGCCCGTGCGTACTGAGTAAACTCTATGGGACCCATCTTAGATGTATGTGTCTTATCCACACCGTCCATCCGTATATAAAGATCCTTTTAAGCATTGTAAGAAATTTAAGCATATCCAAAGCTCAAGTGGACCACACCAAAATGGATGGACGGTGTGGATAATACATATACATCATAGTGGGCCCCACAGAGTTTACTCAGTACGCTATAGCATAGGGATCGGTACGCAGTCCGCTTCCATCATTCGTATCTCTCACGCGGGGCCCACATTTCCATGTTTGGGAAGTTGCCTCTCCTGATATCTTCTGCTAGCCGACTGAGAACGATCGACGATTTGATTGCTTTGAAAAAAAGGATGTACAATCCTGAGGCCTTGACCTGGAAAAGGTGGGCCCCATCTTGTTCATATAGACTATTGATCTGATGTGTTTCACCATGGATCGACCAAGGTCCTAAAATCTCATAGGTTGGTTGCCGTGGAATGCTGATATTGCATTGTTCTCTTGTCAACCGTCTATTTTCAGACCATCAAAGAAGGATAGGATTAGCTGACACGGGTTATTTGTTGGAAAGTAGTCCACCCATAGTAGGATTCATCATATCAACGGTCTGGATTGCCGCCATATGCCTACTTATCCAGACACGAGGCTACGGTGCTATCCCTGTCCAGGGGTCGAGGATCATACATCGATTCCCTTTGCTGGTGGCGCACTGACACTGCCAGTGGCAACGTGGCAACCGAAAGGTGTTCTGTGGGCCCACATTGATGCATGTGTTTTATCCATGCGGTCCATTCTTTTTAGATTATTATTTTAGTGCATTAGACAAAAAAATTAGGTAGATTCAAATCTCAGGTGGACTACATCACTGGAAAACAGTGGTGATTGAACGCCTACCGTTAAAAAATTCATGGGACCACAAAAAGTTGTGGATCAAGCTGATATTTGCGTTTTCCCTACATCCAGGTCTCTGTAACCTAATCAACAGGTTAGATAGTAAATAAACATTACACTGGACCTTAAGAAGCTTTTAATGGCTAACGTTCAATCACCACTGTTTTTACGTGGTGTGGTCCACCTGAGACTTTGATCTGGCTTATTTTTTTGTTTCATGTCCTAAAATGAGCTGTAAAAATGAATGAACAGCATATATAAAAACATACGTCATGGTGGGCCCACAGAGCACTGTCCAGTAGCGACGTGGCTACTAGCAGCAGCATCAGTACGCAATCCGTGGCCCAGTGAATTTACAGCGGCCACCGAACTCAGTACTTTCCTTCAGGCTTAACGTTGAAAATCTCAACAAATTCAAGATCCGGGTCATACCTTTTTTTTCTTTTTTTCTTTTATTTTTTAACGGAGGGGGGGGATCGATACGCAGACCTCAAGTGTTGAAACAGGGGGGGGGGGGGGAGACCTCAAGTGTTGAAACAAGGTATCTCAGCTCAGTCCACCGGTTGAGCTATGGATCCAGGTCATCCCTCTTTTCTAATTGGACATTAACCAATTATCATTCTCATCTTAGTTGTCCATTTCAAGAGCCATTCAACGTTTGCTTTTATGATTTTCAAACAAGGCTCACCCACCAATTAGAGCAACTAGACGGTCGGGATGGATCCACCACCCCCATTGGCCACGTGTCAAGTTTTTTGAATTTTTACAATCCACTTATTGACTTGGTTTTGTTTTTGTCTAGTGTAATATGTGCGGGTGTTAATTGTGCGACTCAATTAAATAACTTGATCCGAAGCATGGAGATAGTCAGACATGAGTGCATTTGACTAAGATTTGAAAATATCAGTTGTTCATTATGGAATTATAAGATAAGCAGGTGATATATATAAATGGTGGGGTTGTTCTTCTTTCTTTGAAAATAGGTTGTCAAGAATATAAAAAAAAGTACTTGCACTCAATTACTGGGGAACAAAAACAATAACCCTTCTTAAAAGATAAACCTGTATTGAAATTGATATAGTTTAGCATATGAGTGTATTTTTATGGTACATGTAACAATTACTCATATAATATTATCGGTACTCTTAAGATAGAGATATGTTATGATAAGAAAATATAAAGATAATTTGATTGGCTTATTTGATTGGTATAAGATGATTTGTTATGTGGATTTTAACTTTTAGTTATATGTTTCATACTATGTACGTACTTTGCATCCATTTTTATCATTTACTTCAGTTGTTATGGTAGTCAAATTATTGCCATGTTAATATTCCATATTTTTCTGTCTATTTGTATTCTTCTAACCATTCATTTTCTCTCAAGTATTTTAAATCTCTTGAACTTCTCAGTCACACCTTTTCACCAGACAATAACGTATACTATCCATCTCAGCCTTCGTTGTGCCCACGTAAAAGTGCTTCAAATATCTTCAAAGACATCTGCCCACGTAAAAGTGCTTCAAATATCTTCAAAGACATCTCTCTCTCTCTCTCTCTCTCTCTCTCTCTCTCTCTCTCTCTCTCTCTCTCTCTCTCTATATATATATATATATATATATATATATATATCATATTTTGCAATAAGTATCGTTCCCTGATTAACTAATCTAGGTATGGCCAGAAAATAGGGTGTAACATGAGCAACACATCTTAAGGTGTAAATCAATACATACCATTAAGGTTGCTTAATTAGCTTCAATGGTTCGTGAAATCCCATTGATAAGATGATTCTTAATTTTCAGTCACCGATAATCAAAGTACAGGATTGTCCGGAGGGCAGGATTTTCTAATAATGTGGGTTTTAGGTTATTTTACCGTCCTAATGGAACCCTTACATAAGAGGGTTGGAGTAGATTGCATGTGACCTTTGTGCCTGAAACTTTGTGGGGCCAATTCATTTACCTCCCATTCATTTGGGAGCTTATAAATGGAGGCAAATAAGAAATAAAATTGGAGGTAAATGAATTGAAAGTAAATAACTTACACCGTAGTGTTTAGACGGGAGTAAATGAAATGCATTTTAATTCAAATATTTTGTTTGGATAGAGTAAATTAGAGGAAATTAAATGTATTTGAATTTTTTAACATATTCACATGTATTCGTGTGATATTCTAAATTTGCTTTAACATTTGAACTTAGTGTACATAAGCGATATTTAATGGAATGATTATAATAAGTCCATTAAAATATATACTTTAATAAAAATTTGAGAAAATTTCAAACCTCGAGTAAGTCACAAATGTAAGGATCACAAGTAAGCAACTTACTAACATTTTTTAACTGTCAATTTAGATGGTCATCTTTTAGACGGTTTGGACTATTATTTCAATGTGATTTTAGTGAGTTAGTCTTTAATTGAATTATTTATGAGTATCAATAGCATGACACGTGTACTGCATGCATGTGTATAGCCACACCTTTGTTTACACATGCAATTCTCCAACGAACTCAAAAAGACATTTCACCTTGTTTACTTCCAAATATCCTAGATGATTTCATTCACACATACATTACTCATGTTTCGTTTCATCTACGTGTATTTACTTCCATCTAAGCACACTTTAAAAATTATTTACCTTCATTTACTCTCAATTATATTAATTTACCTCCATTTACTCCCATCCAAACGTCTCCTAATGAACGGGTCGGATGGAAACTCTCTGATGATTTCAATGGTGGGTCCTAATCCCATTTCCTTAGACGTGGCCCAAATGAGTCTCAGATCTGCCTCTTTTCTGGATGACACGCGGAAATGATTAATCACAGTTGATGGACGGAATAGATGCCACCCCAGTGTGATGGCACATACCAAAACTCCTGTCAACTACAAGGATTGCCAACCCCTCTGCGGCCATAAAAATTTTCCTATGCCCGGGTTGTGGAAACGGAGTGGCTACTCCCCGTGCCACCAGCCAATGGCTGATGGTCGGTGCTATGTGGGCCCCACCATGATGTATTTGTTTCATTCATTCCATACATCTATTTTTACAGATCATTTTATGACATGAGACCAAAAATGAGGTATATCCCAATCTCAAGTGAACCACATTACAGGAAACAGTGATAAATGAGCGTAGACCATTAAAAACTTTTTGGAGGCCATAAAAGTTTTGGATCAAGCTGATCTTTGTTTTTTACCTTCATCTGTGTCTGTATGACCTAATCAACAGATTGGATGTAAAATAAACAGTACATTGGGCCTTAGGAGGATTTTAATGGTGGATGTCCAATCATTATTATTTTCCTGTAGTGTGGTCCACGTGAGATTTATATCCCTATCATTTTTGGGATCAAGCCCTAAAATTATCAGTAAAAATGAATTAACGGAATGGATGAAATTGGTGGGCCCACAAATCACAGACCACCAGCCCCGTGGCTGGTGGCAGGGGAGTAGCGAATCCGTTTAGGGGCTGTGTGGGCCTACAGAGATGTATGTGACAAATCCACTTCATTCGTTCGAGTCCCGATCCTCTGTTATCTGGTCAACAGGGATTTCCTGTTATCCCAATGGTTTGGCGTCCGAAGCTTTATTTTGTTTTTTGTTTTTTTTTTTTTAAGTGAGTGGTGACGTGGACCAATGAGGATTAGGGTAACAGGAAATCCCTGTTGACCAGATAACAGAGGATCCCGACTCCGTTCGTATATCTTAACATATCTCAGTGGTACAAACTCTACGATTAAGGTAAATCCAAAACTCAAGTGTGCCATATCACATGAAATATCGGGGTTTGAACACGTAAGGGTGCTAGAAGTTCCGTAGCAGGATTATAGCTGAGTCTACACTTTATCCCAGGGGTAATAACCTTACGAATGGTTTGAATATCACGTAAACGTCGTTGTCAGGTCAGGAAGGTTTCAACGGTGGACGTATACTTCTCACTGTTTCGTTTGATGTGACCCAGCTAAGTTTTCTGTGGACCCCACACAACTTGGCACATGTATATAGGTAAGCGACAATCCGCTTTCCCTCGACAGGCTGTCAGTAAATTGATGGCTTGGAAAGAAAACAAAAAATCGGCTCACAATCAACTAAATAGAAGGCAAACTATTCAACGGCTAGGATCATCCAATGTGGGAGAGTTGTGGTACAAAGGCCATTCCAGAGTGAGGACCGTCGAATTAATGGTTTGGATTATGTAACAATGATATCACTTATTCGACCTGGGATGCCTGGTTTTGATTTCTCATACACACGCGAGGCCGGGAGCTTAGCCAGCCAGCATCCACTCCATGCGAGGGCGCATTTTAGCTCCTGCACCTTTTTAGCCGACTCATCCAGTGTGCATTTTAGTTTTATCCTTCTCTGTAAGTACAACAAAATGCTCTGGTGGAGGGTGCTGTTTGACACACAGGAACTTAAAAATAACTTTAAAATCACATGCATGGAATAAAAAAAATTAAAATCAAACCGATCAATTTAGGTTTAATAACTTGGATCTGTCATGAAACTAATATTAGGCTTGATCATCAAATTGGTGTACATTTACTGGTGGTTAAAAATGAACAAATCCAACCATCTTATTTCAACAAACAAACACAAACGACTAAGAGATTATGGCCACTAAAAAATATACTTTTTAAGGCATAGAAGCAGTGGATTACACGATATAGATGGTTTAATTTATGTTAATATAGGCCATGTGATTAGTTATAAGTGCCTACGTATCAAGCGCCATACGCAGCCAGAGTATCAAATAGCTCAGGAGAAGATTAAGGAGAAAATTATCACTGTAGACGCCACCTTTTATCCAGCTTCTTTTTTCACTGTCCAAAACTTATCTTTCCAATTTAGACTTTTCATGTATGGACAGAGTATTTATGCATGGACAGAGTATTTAAGGATGTCCAAAACTTATCTTTCCAATTTAGACTTTTCATGTATGGACAGAGTATTTATGCATGGACAGAGTATTTAAGGATGTCCAAAACTTATCTTTCCAATTTAGACTTTTCATGAAAAGCGGAAGTGGATTGGTTGGTATACCTCACACCAGCTATATAGCTGTTGTATGTACATCGTGCGAAGCTGAGCACTGGCTCTCCTTGAGCTCCAGGTGTATGAACGATTCAAAGGAGATTAAAGTTTTATGGGCCCCATAGTGATGCATGTATTATATCTACATCGTTCATCTATTTTTAGAGATCATTTTAGAGCATTATCCAAAAAACAAATCATATCCAAAGATCATCTAGACCACACCATAAATAGCAGTGGAGATAATGATTTTCACCGTTAAAAAATTTGTAGGGCCCACCATAATGTTTATTTTCCATTCAATTTATTCATAAGGTCACAAATACCTAAATGAAGAGGAAAAACAAATTTAATAATGATCCAAAACTTCTGTGACCCCAAAAAGGGTTCAATGGTAGACGTTCACTCCCCCATTGCTTTTTGCAGCGTGGTCCACTTTATAATCAGATCTACCTTATTTTTCGTCTCAAGCCTTAAGACGACCTCACCAAATGGATGAACGGTTTGGATATAACAGATACCTCGTGATCAGACTCACAAAACTTGCTGACGTCAATCTAACAGCTATGTAGCTGGTGTGAGGTACACCCGCCAATCCGCTTCAGTCAAGAGAGGACGTGGATTTCCTGCAAAAGACTTTCGTAGGAAGTTCCTACGCTAAGAACCCAGGTGGGGCCCATTATGATGTTTGTGAGAAATCCTACCCGTCCATATGTTTTTTGAGTTTATTTTAAGACATGATGCCAAAAATAAATCGTTTCCAAAGCTCAAATGAGTTGAAAATGTGATAATTAAATGTCTACAGTTGAAATATTCGTGGGCCACAGAAGTTTTGAATCATGCTAATATTTATGATTTCAGTTCATCCCAATAGTAACGAAGTTATTAACGACATGGAAATATCACTCTCAAACCCAGGTAGGTTTCAACGGTAGGAATTAGCCATATTTTCCTTTAGCATGGCCCACTTGAGCTTTAGATATGGTTCATTTTTTGGCATCATGTCGTGAAATGAACTCACAAAACTGATGGAAAGGAAGGATTTCTAACAAATATCACAGTGAGCCAGTGCAGGAACTTCACGAGGAAACCTACGTCTTTGAAAAGCAGGAGTATTTTCATCCTGAAATGTTCTTTCCGTACGTGAAAGGTCTATATTGGAAAGATAAGTTTTTTTGACTGTTGAGAAAGAAGTTGGATAAAAGGTGGCATCTACAGTGATAATTTTCTCAAGATTAGGTGAGGCACAAATTTTCTCAGAATTTATAATACCATATTTGCAACTAAATTGGCGAAACGGTTCGGGGTTTTTAGTGACAAGTAGACTCATCGTAAAAGGTTTAAATTGTTGTAGTGCCCTCTACCAGGAAACGGATTGCCCGTGACTGGCCATAAAAAATATTCCTAGGGGCTGTGTGGGGCCTACATAGGTGTAGGTGACAAATCCACTTCACTCGTATATCTTACAATATCTCAGTGGTACAAACTCTACAAATAAGGTAAGTACAAAACACAAACTCTACAAATAAAGCTAAATACAAAACTCAAGTGTGTCAAATCACATGATACATCAGGGTTTGAAGTGCTAGAAGCTCCGTTGGAGGATTATATATGAGTCTAGACTTTATCTGAGGGGTAACAACCTTACCAATGGTTTGAATATCATATAAACATCGTTGTCAGGTCAGGAAGGTTTCAACGGTGGATGTATAGTTCCCACTGTTTCGTTTGATGCGACCCAGCTAAGTTTTCTATGGACCCACACAACTTGGCACATGTATACAGGTAAGTGACAATCCGCTTTCCCTCAAAAGGCTGTCAGTAAAATGATGGCTTGGAATGAAAACAAAATATCAGCTCACAATCAACTAAATGGAAGGCAAATCATTCAACGGCTAGGATCATCCAATGTGGGAGAGTTGTGGTACAAAGGCCATTCTAGAGTGAGGACCGTCGACTTAATGGTTTGGATTATGCAACGATGACACCATTTATTCCACCTGCGATGCTTGGTTCTGACTCGTGAGCTTAGCCAGTCAGCATCCACTCCATGCGTGGGCGCATTTTATCTCCTGCACCTTTACAGCCGACTCATCCGGTGTGTATTTTACTTTTATCCGTCCCTGTAAGTACAAAAAAATACTCTGGTGGAGGGTGCTGTTTGACACACTGGAACTTTAAAATCACGTAAATAGAGTAAAATTTTTTAAATCAAACGGATCAATTTAGGTTTAATAACTTGGATCTGTCATGAAACTAATATTAAGCTTGATCATCAAATTGGTGTATATTTACTGGCGGTTAAAAATGAAAAAATCCAACCATCTTATTTCAACAAACAAATACAAATGAGTAACAGATTATGGCCACTAAAAAATATACGTTTTCACGCTTAGAAGCAGTGGATTACACAATATAGATGGTTTAATTTATGTTAATATTGGCCATGTGATTAGTTATAAGTGCCTACGTATCAAGCGCCATACTCAGCCAGAGTATCAAATAGCTCCGGAGTAGATTAGGTGAGGCATCTTGGGGACGGGGGGTTAACTACCGACTCTACTGAAGTGACGTCACCAAGTTCTGTGGACCCCATCATAATATATGTGTTGTATCCACACCGTCCATCCATTCTAAGAGATCATTTTAGGACATAAACCAAAGAACGAGGCAAATCCAAGCCTCAAGTGGGCCCCACTACACCGTGATATTTTTTTTGAGATCCAATCAGTTCATAAGTTAACATAGACATGCTCAAGGGAAAACACAAATATGAGCTTAATCTAAAACTTTTGTGGCCATAAAAAGTTTTTAATAATAGACATTCAATTCCTACTGTTTGCTATGGTGGGGTCTATTTGAGTTTTGGATCTGTCTCATTCGTTGGCTAATTCCATAGAATGATCTCTCACAGTGAATGAACGGTGTAGATACAGTACATACATCGTGGTGGGCTTATGGTCAAGTAACTTCAGTAGCTAATCCCCCTCGCCTCTGGAGTGCTGCCCTGACCGTGAGGCCCACCTTAATATATGCATGGTATATCCACGCCGTCCATCCGTTTTCCAAGATCATTTTAGATCATGATGCGAATGATCCAAATCTAAGGTGGACCATATCATAGGAAACATGGGTGATTGACGGAGCCGCAAAAGTTTCGAATCAAGCTGATTTTTGTATTTTACCATACCAACGGGTTTGACGACGAATAGACATTACTGAAACATCGGGTCTTAGAAAGTTTTTTACGGTGAGCGTTCAATCACAATTGTTTCTTATGGAATGGTCCACCTGAGATTTGGATCCGCTTCATTTTAGGTGACATACCCAAAATGATCTGGAAAAACGGATGGACGGCGTGGATATAGAATATATAAATCAAGGTGGGCCCCACGGTCACGGCCGCACCGTGTTGGGTGAGGTTGGTTCTTATCCGGTCGACTAGCAACTCTTCCATAAGTAGTCCGTCATCCACCGCCATCTTTTCTGCGTTCTCCTCTCTCTCAGGGGAGTGAAAGAGACAGCAAGAAACCTTCTCAAAGTCTCTCTCTCCATTGTGCTTTAAATGGAGGAAACCAGGAGATTGCAGCTAGCGTCAGCATCAAAACCCTGTAAGAATCTCTCAAATCTCTCTCATTTTGATTTTCGCTCTCTCAGTGAAAAAATCGAGCTGTTTTAATCTGAACTCTTGCTATTTGTTTTATTATTATTATTATTATACAAACTCTTGCATTATTTTCAATCTGTATTTCGTCGTATTTAAAGTGTAAAAATAAATGGAGTGAAATGCAGTTAGCGTTTGCATCTTCAGGTGCGGGTACGTTTTAAAAAATAGGGTTTGGAATGTGCATTTTGTTACATGATGAGGAAGGAATCTTCCTCGTGTTTCTGGACGTTCATGCGGTGGTCACCATCGCTCATGCTTCCTATCGTAAAGAGGTGGCTAAGGAGTATTCAGTGTGTGGACCACCTGATGGACGGATCAGATCCCCCACACATGTCGCGTTGGCACGCATGGCGTCTGTGCTTGATGCTTGAAGATGGGGCCGCCTGGGAGTATGTGCTCGTACCTTTCTCTCCTTTCCGGGAATTTTTTTTTTTTTTTCATCCTTAATCCTGTTTCTATGGAAAAGAAAGCTTTGGCCGAATTTGGATTTTACCAAATAATGCCTGCAGGAACTGATATGCCACGCAATCCATTTTCAGAGGAGAAATTACGTTATTGCCATCCTTATTTTTTCTTTATAGCAGAGAGGAGAATTGAGACTTGTGGGGCCACATTTTTGTAATTTCATCCCTCAGTAAGCACCTCTAGTAATTTCTAATTGTCCTAGCATTGTTTGGTAAAATATGGATTTCTCAGGAATTTTATGTGGAGTCGAGCACTGTGGCCCACGTGGTGTGTCTATGAAATCCAACCCGTTCAACAGGTGCACCCCACTATGATGATTATATGACCCAAAAATCAGGCCGATCTAATCATCAGGTGGGCCACACATGAAATTAGATGTTTTTGGATGTGCATATTGTTTTCTATATTGTGGCAAACCTGATGATTGGATCAGCCTGATTTTTTGGTCATCTAATCATCGAGGTGGGTCCACCTGGTGGACGGGTTGGATGTCATAGACACACCATTTGTGCCCCCACAATGCTTGTTTCTACCACTTCTTTAAAAAACAGACTAAGGGCATTTTGGTAATTTCGTCCTCCATCCATACTGGATCATTTTGAAGGCACAGTAAAGGCATTTTTCATAAAAATTGCTGAGGATTTTTTTTTTTTTTTTTTTTATTATTTTTTTTTTTGGGGGGGGGGGGGGGAGGTAGACTGGGCTTGAACTCAGACCACAATGTTGAAATGTAATGTCTGCCATTGAGCAATTGAATAATGGATTAGCTAGAACCCAGGATTCTCAGGGAATAAAAATCCCGCTTTTTGTGCAGTACATTTCAGGTTTTCAGTTTGTACAAGTGTGGTCCATAGTTCATTAATCCAATATGTTTGTATGATGGGACTTACCATGAATGGGTAATGAATAAAAAAAATTCCCTAAGGTGGAACATCCAAGCTGTAGATTATTGGCCTTCTATTTGTTGGATCGGAATATTTGTTGTATTTTCCTTTTTTGATTGGTTCTTTGTTGGCTGCCTATTGGAAATTCTAGGATTATTCCATCTGGGAAAGTTTGGTGAATGACTCATCATGGTACGGCCCATAATATCAACAGTTTGGATCACTGAATAATGGACCCTGCTTGTAAAAACTGAACCCACTCTGTCCAAAGCAAGCGCTTGTGTTATGTTGGTCTTTTCTTGCAGTGGTGGGGTCCTTTCTTGGCCTTCTTCTGTGGCTAATTTTTTTACCCTTTTATTTGGGATGTTGTCAGTGGTGGGGCCTTATCTTGGCTTTGCTTGTTGTGTTTTCTTTCATCATCATCATCTCATCTCATCATCTAAGCCCAACTAATTATTTGGAGTCAGTTACTTGAATCTTTTTCCACAATTCCACTCACTCAAAGACCATCAGTTAAACCATAGGTCAACTCTTTTCTTACTACCTCCACCAATGTCTTTTTGGATTTTCCCCTTGCCCTTTAAGAGCCTTCAACTTGAACCAACTCATTCCTAACCAAAGCAGTTCTTGGTCTTGGATTTTCCCCTTGCCCTTTAAGAGCCCTTTGCTCATGATGGATCTCTTGTAAGATTCACTAAAGAACCCCATGACGTCTTTCTTCAAAATATCCCAAAATGCTTAGAACAATGCCATAGAAATTACACCTAGCCCCTGGGCTTTATCCTTATTGATATATTCTATAACAACTTTAATAACATCCTCTTCAAATCCTCGTTCTAGCAACTCCACTTTTTTCGTAGGAAGATGACAAAGATGAAGCATCTCCTTGGCCTTCCAATTTGGTGTTTGGTGTATAACTTTGTACTATAGCCTCTTGAATTTCCTCCAGCCTTTCAACAAGCTTGTCATGAGCCGTCCATGTTATGGTTTTCCATATCCACTATGATATGGCCAAATCGTATGTGTATCTTGATACGTGATATTGGGGTGAATTGGGCTGTTTTTTTTTTTTTTTTTAATAAAGGCTCATATCCTTGTTAGGCACAATGGCCTCATTTCAAAAAATAATAATAATAATAAATTCCAAGTTTTTTCACTCGTTTCTTCATTTCAACCATAGAGGTAGCTTAAAAGCTCACTTCATACTAGATCTATGCCTGTTTTGGGGATCAAAATGCGAGTGATATTTGATGAGCCAAAGCAGGATGAACCATTTTGGGAAAATTATCAAAATTTTAATCTCTTTATTTATTTTGTTGTATTTCAATATAATGGGCCCTAAGCTATCTAATGCTTGATTTGTGTTCGATCAGGACCTTTTGTTTAGATTTTGTCTAGTCTTTCTTATGGTACGGTTTCCTCTATCGGCCTATCCTCTCTCTCTCTCTCTCTGTCTCTATTTATCTGGTCAAATTTGTTTAAGAGTTCTTTTTGCCAATAGTTTGTCCCAAACCTCTCTTTACTCCATTCTTTAAGCTTGGGTTTAATCTTCTGCAGCTTCTTCATAATTCAAAACCATGCCCATCCCTCCACCACAGATTCTCACCTACCAATTAGCAATCATTTGTACAAAACCTTGCTCTTAGAGCTACCAGTTGTTGAATATGAACAGATTGCGGCCCAAAGCTATACCGGCAGACTCCAAATAAATTGGAATGTGATTTGATTTGGTCTTGGGAAGCACTGACTGCACGACACCCAAAAGTTGTATATGCCAATCTGAAGCCACAAGAAATTCGTCCAGCTTACAAACAACCAATTGTTGTTAATTATTTGAGCACTTGAAATGGCTCCCACTTGAAAGGAAAATCAACCTAACAAACTTCCTTATCTAACTTTTTTTAAGGGTAACTTTCCTACCTAACGTGCCTACTAAAGTATCATTGTAAATTACCTATAACAGCCATGTACATTTAAGTATATGGCTGCTGTAGCAAGTTTATAGTGTAGTGATTATGAACCCATTGTTTTTTTTTAAAAAAAAAACAATGGAGACCTTGTGTTACTGTTACAAACTATCACATCAGCCTTAGAAAAACCATGCTTCTAAATGGTTGCCAAATATAAATGTTGTGGCTTGTGGCTCTAGGCGAATGATTGCTATGTTATGAAATATAATTTGGTGCCTATATTCACTTATGATTTCGACCAAATATTAGCCTTGGTCATTTGCGTTGATCATGTTAAGATTTATTTTCATTCTTTAGGTACGCCTGCTCACTTGATGCATAAGAATCGATTACAAGAATATGCTCAAAGATTGGCTCTTCAATTCCCAATTTACCATTCAATTAATGAAGGATTTCCCCATGCGCCGAAATTTCGAGCATCTGTAGTAGTTGATGGAGAAGAATATGAGTCAACTCAAACATTTCCACATCAAAAAGATGCTGAGCAGGATGTTGCAAAAATTGCTTTGGAGAGTATATTCAAAAGGATAAAGAATGAGGCGTATTCTTTTATCTACGAGGTGCGCATCATTTTGTTATTTGTTGACTGTTCTTTACTTATGTTTTCGATTTTATTTTAATAAATATTTTGTTTGGGAATCTTGCTTACTTTCTGAGTTGAATATCTTCCAAATGGATACGTGTGAGTCATGGCTTAAACCATTTATTACATTTATCCTAGTCCAATAGGACATTATGATTCATAGAAAGAGGGAAGTATGAAGTAAATAGGAAATGAGAAGACACATAGAAGCAAAGCAAATTGGGAAGCTGTATATAAATTGAGGGGAAGTGTGAATATACCACATGTCACATGATGTTACGCTATTGGATAACTCTTTACTGCATGTCTACCTTTTCCCCCTGGGGTCCACGTTGCCTCTCTTTCTTGTTTTTGCCCCTATCTACATATGGGGAAGCATACAATGTACATTGGTTGTACCATTGTGTGGCTTATGCATTTGACCCACTCTCAAACATATTGGTTAATTAATTTAATTGCCTTTGGAAGATATATTAGCAAAGGTGTTACAAGTGGGGAAACTTAGAAACATGTGCGCTTTCAAGAATATTTATCAAGCTTTTTTGTTGTTTTACATTCTTTTATTCTCTGTTTTTATATTTGAAGAAGTATGGTTAGGTTTTTTAGGATGTTTTTGTCGTTAAAACATTTTGGGCACTAATTAGTAAGGACCCATCCTTTCTTCTGTATGGAAACTTGGAATAATTGATACTAATGGCAGGTAACACCTAGAAATCCTTATATTTGGACCTGCCATTTTCTCTCTTTTAAATATCCATAAATTTGAATTTTACTAAGCTTAGAAAATAACAATATATATATATATATATATATATATATATATATTATAAATTCAGATAGGTTTGATGTTATTAGCTTCTCATGATTGATGGTGCCGATGTGCACATCAATCATGAGAGAGACGGAATGAACCTTTTTAAATTTCTCATTTAAAAGAATGAACTTTTTTACAATGAGAAAAAAAGAAGGAAAAAAAATTGTGCCTTTAGACCGGTGTTTTTTCCTCCAATCTTTGGGAGGAGGCATAGAGTACTATCTTACTTTCTTTATTTGTTTCAGGATACGCTATTTTGCAAGTCTATCTTGACCGAATTTGCAGTCAAGATGAATTTGGAAATGCCAAAGTATAATACTCAGTCAGTAGAAAGACTATCAGCCTTTGTCTCTTCTCTCATTTTCAATGGGAAATGTTACACAGGGGAAGCCCGAAAAAACAAGAAAGAGGCTGAACAGGTGGTGGCACGTGCTGCTATTCTATCCTTTCTAGGTTTGTTTTATACCATGTTGTTTTGCATAAATAACTATCTAAATCTTATCTTGCTTATTTGATTAAATTGATTGCAATATTTTTAGGGAGCCACTTTTTATGCATGCCAGCCCCTTTTGACTTACATACTTTTGTATATGTATTTCAAAATTTATAGTGTAAGCCGCACATATATCTCGCGTTCTAATTTAAGCATACATATATTGATATGTCTTCCATAAAGTTTTATATATATATATATATATATATATATATATATATATATATATATATATATATATATATATATATATATATATATATATATATAGAGTCATGCTCCCCTACGCACCTACGCACGTGCTCACCTTTGCACACGTGCCATGAGTGTCTAATCTGAACGGTCCATGTGATGCGGAATCCCGTGAAACCCTATACAAGAAATTTTCACCCCGATCTAAAATTCTGGTGGGCCATAGCAAAGAGAAATGCAAATCAAGGGAGGAAATAGTTTCTATATTTCATGGCCCATCGAAGTTTTAGATCAAAGTAAAACTTGGGCCCGGGGGGTTTCACGAGGTGCTGCTTCACATGAACAGTTCAGATTTTGCATCCAAATCACGTATGATGGGTTCTCAAAAAAGTTCGTACGTAGTACGTACGAACTGGTTCGCAGGTGAGAGTTTCCGTGTGTGTGTGTATATATATATATATATATATATATATATATATATATATATATATATATATATATAATGACACAGATGTATCCACTACTTTAATTCCACCATGTATATTTCATAATTATTAAATCCATGTAACTTTCTACCAAAGGTCACATGAAGCCTATACATACCCCATTTGGAACATGCAAAGATCTTTTATTCTCATTCTTTTTTCTTTGAGTTCCTCATGTTTCTTGAGTAGGATTAAGGACAATAGTCTATCTTCTTGATAGTGCAAACCAACGATAGACACTATCCTAGTATTGAGACTAGATACAAACTCTGCAAGGATTTGGGCTCGGTTAAATACTGGGGATAACACACAAAAGCTCTATTGTACCATTAGGAGGTGTAAACAAACCGATTTCAAGAAGTGGCACTGCAACACGCCTCTGAGCCACAAATCTTTGAGTGGGCCATCCTTTTAGTTTTTGAAGGGTAACGAAGAATTTATTGAACAAGTGCCAAGCTGGCGCAAAAGATTACAAACAAAGCAAAAAACTTAAGTTACAATTTTCAAGGACTTCATACTCGAAGCCAATTACCTTTCAACATATATATACACACACACTAAGCCCATTCCAAAATGAAGGATTTAGCCCTAAAGGAGACTTCCGTACCCTTGCTTGGGACATTTTGAAAGCATCTACTATTTCAAGTGGGCCATCCATTGAACAGTGAAACTAAGAATTACACCAATTTTACCTTATGGGAATTGAATGCGTTTGTGCTATTTCAATTACAAAAATGGCAACAGGGCCTAAGCAAAGCAGAAAGGATTGGTGCATGCATCGATTCTCTTTTTATTTGATTAGAAGGTTGCCCATTAATATTTTGGGACTGTTTTGTAGGTAACTCGCATACGGACACTCTTCTATCACAAATGATAAAATCAAAGATTAAACTTTACCGTGGTAAAAATGTGAAGTTTGTGGGAAACTTGGATAGCAATTCTGGGAACCCATCAGGGAAAAGAAAAGGATCTGACATTGCCTTAGCATCTGATAAGGCACCATATTTTCAAGTGAAGAAATCAAAGCAGGAGCTATTTAGTGAAGTGGGCTTTGGAAGTAGTGGGAGAAAATGGCAAGGAAAAAACTGGAAGCACTAATCAAAGAAAAATCAATACTAACGAAAAATAGGTATGCTTTCCTAACTCTTCATTGATGTTTGATTGTATTTGTAGTCTTCTGTTAAGAATGGCAATGATCGGGTCTGGATCAGATTTGTGTACAACATTTAAAGTGCCTAGGCTCAGCCTAATGCTAGCCCTAATCTTTTAGGTGCAATCTTTTACCCTCTATGATGCACATCTTTGTTTTAGTTTCATCATTTGCTATTTTACACAAAAAGAATGCTGCTATAATATGGGAAGTAATTAATTGTCATTTGATTGCTTATATTCCTTGGCTTCACTCTTGTAGGATGCTAGATGGCAGTGTCTGAGTGTTAATTTTGCTAGGCTTTAATCTTGTAATGATGCAAAACTAGACATAGGGACTAATATCTACAATACCTAATCACTCGTATAATTAACATTTTGCTGAACATGTATGTCCGGGAATTATGGAATACGCAAGCTGAGGCTTTTCCCAGAACACTTTGGTTTTCAATCCTAACAGGTGATGCTGGCTCCATTATATAGACCATTGGTTGTTGTTTCCCACCATGGATGGGCTATTCCCAAATATTCCCAACTGGACAAACTGCAGCTTTCCAATTTGGCTCACAGTAGACAGTTGAAATGAAAAATATCCACATTCAACTGAAAAGATACCCAGGAGGGTAGCTGTTATCTTCCAGTCTACGAGATTTTTGGGGGTGGGTCCATCCATCGCAGGCAGGACAACAGTTCATGGTCTGGATAATTGAAACATGGGCCCCAACTGTCTAAACTTGAATCCATAGTATAGTATGCACAGCCTCCAGTTGAGAATCATACTATTCCTCCATATTTCATGATTTAGGAAGGGGTCATGGTCTGTATTCCTCTGCAGATTTAAGTGTTCATTTGAAATTTGATGATGGTTTCAAGTATCATCTGTCCAAATCATATCACTTTCAGTCTGAAATGAAATAAGTCAGCATAGTGATACGGGACCAAAACTGACTGAAACGGGGGAGTCATACTGGTTTCAGACCTGTGGATTTAACTAAAAGATGTCCGCTTTCCGCTAAATTATAGGCAATGTAAATGCAATGGCAGGGTAAGGGTTGACAGTACATCCACATCAGTGCCATTTTGTATCTAGCAGGGAAGCAATGTGGAATCTGTGGCTGGTGCATTAGAGATATGTTAGCATCTTGTCTCCATGAGCGTCCATTGTTCGGAGTGTTAGACACTGTTGCAGGTACCAGGACCACATGCTGACTCAACTCGACAAGATTTTGAACATAGTCATCAGGAAACTCAGCCCTGAGACTTGATACCGGCTCATTTTTTTACCTTCAGAATGAAATTTCAGTAGATGTTTAGTCAAGTTTCTAATGGACTAATTATTTTGTCTCTGTTAATGCAGGTAACGTTGACTGTCCGCCTTCTTTTGACACTGCACAGGCCTGCCAGCTAGTGGCATGCATGCGTTACATTCTCCTTTCCTTTTTGTTGTGGTAGCTGTTGTATATAGGGAAAAAAAAAAAAACACAAAAGTACTTGAAAACGCCCCTCTGCGAGAGGGTTGGGTTCGATGCTGACTGCGTTGTTTCCACAGATGAGAGGCAGATATGCCTTCCATGTTCTCTTGCTAATCACAGGTTGTTTTGTGGCCAATCTTCTTTACGCTTTTGATAGAACCGTTGAATGTGGGACCACTGGTCCAGTTTTGCACTAACAGCATCATCCATCTGTTGAACCGCTCTAATCTTGAATTTCAGTAGAGACAGAGTCAAACCTGCACCTCTACCAGGATAATTAGATCAACTTGATTTGTCAGGTCTCTCATTTGCATTATGAAAAGACCTTGTGAGACAGGTTGGAGGTTATACAAACACCATGTCGTGCCCTACACCCAACCAGTTGGACATCTGACTAGTTAGGTGAGAATTCCTCATTAACTATTTCCTATTAATTTTTATCATTTTCAAATTTATAATTGTTAAATATTGAATCTTCAACTTAACCCAACAAGGCTGGAAAATCAGTCGAATGTTGGGGTTTTTGGACTATGGCCTTGAGGACATCCTTCCCAGTCTGACCCCACTGCACACTTGACACATTAGTCTGTAAACCAGTCAAGCCCCAAAAATGGATGGGCCATAGATCCCAATCTCACCCATCAAACCCAAAATCTGGGTCATAGATCCTCACCTAATGACACTCCAGATGTGTAAATGGTTCCTGGTCTAAGAGAATCAGAATCACGGTTAGCAGTCACATTCTGAGGTTCCTAGATATGGGCCTATCCAACCAGATCTCGAATGTGGAACCTAACCCAGATATATGCCAAACCTCATCCATCAGTCTAGATGTTGGGCCCATTGACAGCCATGTAGCTAATGTGAAAGAAAAACAGATTCAAGATAGATACTGTATGAACAGAGTCAAATTTACCCCCATCAGACAATGCTAACCCCACAGGAAGCATGAGAGAAGATCTTTTGTGGTTAATTTTCCTGTAAGTTGTTACATCAGCAATACCTCATTATACGTTGTCACTGCATTGATGATGTGACAAACGATGTTTCTGGTTAATTTTCTTATTTCTGATGTCGACGTGATTTTTCCCAAAAAAAATCAATGAAAAATCATAGTGCTTTCCGAATTCAGCGTTAACAAACAACACTTAACATTGAGCATTTTCTCAATTCCACATTAAGTAATATTTTTTGGAGTTAACAAACAGGCCTTAAACAAAAGTAATGTGGAAAACATCAAAGCAAACAGTGGCCATAGAAACGCCCCACCATTGAAAACTCAAGTATCTGCTCCATTCAATATTATTATTATTACTTTTGGTGTGGTCCACTTGAGTTTTGAATCCGCATATTATGGCTCATGTTCTAGCATGAGTTGGCCAAAGGATGAATGGACTGGTCACACAAACAACTATCAAGCTTCAAATGAAAAGATTTAAAATATTGGTCGAACTGGTGTTCGAATTTAATTATGTTATCACCAATCAAAAGATCAACCGTTTGGATTTACTAAACATGGATACCAACTGTGAGAATTGAAAACATGTATATTTTGTAAATATGTAATCTATATTATATAATTACTTTGGTATGATCATTTTTTGGCCAACAGAGAAGACACGGGATGACATGACGTAAGCCACTAAGCATTCAGTATTGAATGACATCACGAGCTGAAAATATGAAAAAGTTATAAAATATAAATTGTATGAATTATATTGCAATGAATTAAAAGAATAAATAAAGATACATTTTTTAGTTTCCTCTAATGTCTCAATTGGATTTAAATTAATTTGATATGTGTGACTGTAATAGAAATATACAGATATAGAAGTTAGTAAAATTGATGGTTCCTAACCAATATTATTAACATATACTTATCTTAGAAGTATTAACTATACACATTAATTAAAAATAAATTTTAGTTTGTGTTGTACCTGACACTCATAAGCATACTTTCGGCCCTGATTTTGAGCTAATTATGACCAAACTTGCTTGATGAGTCTTGCCCGCTGGCATTCCTAAATTTAGGAACATACGGAAGAAATGAAATGAAAGTTTTCAGGAAAAAAATATAATTAAAAAGAAAGAAATTACCTAACTAGCTTATTTATTACAATGAAACACATTCCATTCTTAATTCACATTTATATGATTTCGAATCTTTACAAACAAGAATTGAGTTTAAAGACATTTGTATAACCTATTTATAGAGTTACAACATACATTAGGGGTAAAGGAGTCATTGGAGAGTTAGTTAGACAATGACACGTGTACCCAGATGAATGATTAAGATTTATTTAAGATTAGTAGAGGAAGATGAAGGATTAGGATTTATTTAGTATTAGTGGAGTAGGAAAGTAAAGGCAGATGAGGAAAGTAAAGGCAGTTCAGGAAAGAGAAAGTATGGAAGGAAATTAGTGTCAATTTCGCAGGAAGTTCTTGCGCAAGGATTGTGTGGGGCCTCTGAGAAAGCTACTCTGTCCATTCGTTTTGAGCTTATTTTAGGAAATGCAAGAAAAAACATAAGGTGTATCCAAAACTTACCTTCATGGCTCGGAAGTTTTGAATGGAGCAGATATTTTCAATGGTGGGGCGTTTTTATGGCCACTGTTTGCTTTGATGTTTTCGACATTACTTTTGTTTAAGGCCTGTTTGTTAACTCCGAAAAATATTACTTAATGTGGATTTGAGAAACTTAAGTGGGTCCCACAGAGCCACTGACAGGACAGCCTTCCCCAGCCGGCATTGGCCCGTGGATTTCCTGCTAAAGCCTTTCCCAGGAAGTTCCTGGGCTGGGATGTAAGGTGGGGTCCACCATAATGTTTATGAGAAATCCAACTTGTTCATCCATTTTCCAGCTTATTTTTGGACATGCTATAAAAAATGAGGAGGATCAGGTGGGTCATACAATATGAAACAGTGGGGAAATGAATGCCTCCAGTTGAAACCTTCTTAGGCTCCACCTTGATGTTTATATGGCATCCAAACAGTTGATAAGGTCATTTTCATTGAGATTAAGCAAAAACACCAAAAACTTAACTGATAGAAAACTTTTGTGGGCATTTAAACATTTCAACAGTGGTCACTAAATCCCCACTATTTCCTTTCTATGGCCCATTTGAGTTTTGGATCTACCTTATTTTTAGTTGCATGTCTTAAGATAAGCTTGAAAAACGGATGGACAGGTTGGATTTCTCACAAATATCACAGTGGGCCCCACCCATAATCCTTGTGCAGAAACTTCCAGCCAAAGGCTTTTTGCATTAAATCCACGTCCCATGCAGCCCATTGATGCTGCCAATAATGAGTATCCGTACTGTTCATCTATTTTTCCAAGATCATTTTAATGCATTGGCCTATAAATGAGATAGATCCAAATCTCATGTGGATCACACCACTAGAAAACAGCGGTGATTGAACACACACCATTAAAAACTTTCTGGGCCCACTGTAATGTTTATTTACAGTCTAACTTGTTGATTAAGTCAGAAATATGAGGGGAAAATACAAATATTAGGTCCATCCAGAACTTTTTTGGTCCCCACGAAGCTTTTAATAGTAGGCATTCAATCACCCACTATTTCCTATGGTCTAGTCCACATGAAATTTAGATGTCATTTTTGAAAAAACGGATGAATGGTGTGGATAAAACATGTACGTTATGGTGGGGCCACACAATACTGTTCAATAGCCACCTTATTGTAGCAAGGTCAGGAAGCAATCCCCATCCAGATCCAGTAGCGCTTCCAGATCCAACACGCTACTGGGAAGCGGACTTCCTGCCAAAGTCCGAGGTGGGCACCATTATCTCACCATTTCTTATGGTGTGGTCTACCAGAAATTAGGATCTACTTCAATTTTGGGCCATGCCTTAAAATGAGATGGCCAAGGTGATGGATGAAACAAATACATTATGGTGGACTCTACCATACCCAACATATCAAATACAACAAGCCTCTCATTCACTTCTCTCTGTTTTATCATAGCATCTTTGTAGAAGATTAAATATTTTTTTTTCATGAATAATGATATTTAAATTTTCTATTAAATACTTCTAAGTTATTTGAATTAAATGGAATGATTTTATTTTTATTTAATAACAGTTTGTTTCAAATTCAATACTTAATTTTCAGACTTAGGCAATAGTTATCAAACAAAATTTCCACCTCTGTTCAGATTTTAGATTCAGGCTTCAGATTTCAGATTCAGGTTTTAGACTTCAGATTTAACAAACAGTGCCTAAATGATATTATGAACAGTTCAAATCTTTAGATTATTTCAATATATGGGCCACACCTAGTGTGATAAGGGTTGTTTGGATGCCTGTGAATGGTTTCAAGTTGTAATTGATTTACAGGATTTATGTTTTGTTAGACTTTAAGCTGTAAATAAGCTCTAAACGATTGTCTGTGTTTTGATAGCCTATAAATTTACCCCTATCAGACCATACTAACCCCACAAAGTGTTAGGATCTTTTGGATGCCATGTAAAGCGCTTTAATAGGAACTTGTTTATAGGTAATTAGATTACAGAGGCTGTTTGGATAGACATATTAGAAGTCATGTTTCAAATAATTTATTTACAATACAAATCAGCCATCAGTATTTATTGATTTGGGTTTATCCCAATCATCTATCTCACGTAAAATTTTACAAGTCATTTAATTATTTTTAAAAGATTTATCACTCCAAGCTTTGTGAATACCTAAATATACGTTGTAAATAGATTCAAGTTATTCAAGCATGCATAGACAATTGTTTCCCTATAATCAGATGCTTAAAACCAAACAAAACCACATGTATACACTTTACACTTGTAATCAGATTACAATTTAATTACTTTACAGGCATGGCATCCAAACGACCCCTAGATGAGTTACATGCCCATTTACAGAACGACCCCTAAAGATTGGCAATGACCAATGTATCAGGCTGCAGCAATCGATCTGAACTCAGTTCAGATGGTAGGATCTCACGCGTTGTTGCTAGGTTTAGCTTAACCTGAAGAAGAATCAAAACCCTAAATAGATCATAACCGTTGAATGGTTTTCAAATTTTGCACATACATCAAAAAAAATAAAAAATAATAAAATAATAAAAAATAATAAAAAAACCTCAAATGGTAAAAAGCACCAACGACTGAAATGCCTAAGATTGACCATCATGGCAGTCGAGATAAATGTAATGGTATTTGGAGGCGGATTTGTGAGAGTGGTGGTGAAGGAAGAGAATATCTTCTCCCCCCATAACCAAAAAAATGGCCCACCGCACAAAACCGTACTATGAGACCATCATTTGATGTAGGGCTGAGATTGAGCTGGGCAACCTGCAGAGAACCTGCAAGCATATTCAGAGCTACGGCGTATAACAGCTCCCCCCAATTGCATCTCAGCCCTTTCTCTGCCCTAGAATAACATAAAACCCAGAAAAAGAGAGAGAGAGACCTACAAGAACCCTAGACGCTTAGAAGGTATACAAATAAGAAGAATTCGATTTGCCTCTTGTCACGACTGATGTGTATGTCACCGTCACTGGGCCCACATGCAGAATGGTTCGATGATCGGAACCGTTCGTGTTGCTAATTCTAGTATTAATGGCCATAAATTTACTATGAAAGGACAATTTCTTCCATCATTATCTGTAGATGAAATTAGAAGAAAGGGAAAAAAAATAATTAATGGCTCGCATTCAACACTAAAATTCAAATGTCATGATCATTATTGAAGTCTGATTATAATAATAAAGATTGTTTATTTCAGCAAAGAGAATATGGACGGTTCAAATGATTGTACCACCTCTTTATGTGGGCCCCACTAGGTGGCGATATACGCTCGTTCATGAGTCGCGACCAAGGCAAAACAAAAATAAGAAAACACACTCGCGTGGGTGAAGGGGGCGACTTGTGGTGAACTGGGGGAACGGCTATATTTGCATACGATCGACCCCGTTAATCAGGCGGGGATCCTCGTTGTTGGTACATACGCCAAAATTCAGTGGGCCACACTTCAAGGAACGGTTGGATGGGATGCCCACCATTAAAACCTTCCACGTTATACTTGGGGCTCACCTTGGTGTGTATATGCCATCCAATCCTTTCACCTCACGAGAACCACCATGGCGAAAGAACGATCAAAAGAAGAGGCCATTCCAAAACTCAGGTTCGCCGTACGGCACGAATTTGTACGTTTAAGTAAAGATTTACACTGTTAGTATGGTGTGGCCCACCTGTGTTTTTGACCCGATTTAATTTTGGGATCCATGGTTAGGATCCATGGTTAAAACGAGGCAATGTGCATGATGGACAGGATGGATCTCATGAAATATTATCCACGTGGCACTTCGTTAGCAATTTACGCGACCAGATACCGTGCGCAACCACTACTGTTTTGCGTGGCATTGGATTTTACCGGAATCGGGCTTTTAATGGCCCTTTTGAAGTAGGCCCAGTCTCTTTACTAACGAGCCTTCAATTTCAGACCCAGAAAGCCCATTTTAAAATCACTCAGGCCTGTTCCCCATACTCGGCCCAAACCCGACCAATGTATGAATCGGGCCTCAAAATTATGCTTGGGCACGACTCAATAGCCTATATTACATGCCCGAGTGCGACCCATATGGCGAGCTGGCCTGGACCGTTAACTTAAAGTAGGCCCGACACATATTGAACTAGATAGGCTGATCCGGGCCGTTAATAAACCTGGCTTAAAGTAACCCATATTGAACCAGTCAGTCTGATCCCAACCGTTAATAAATCCGGCTTAAAGAAGGCCAGGTCAGCTCATTTATAAACGAGCCTTCACGTTCATACCTGACCGGCACCCTCAAATCATAGCTAGCGTCTTTAATATTCGAGCTGGGCCATTATAATGAATTTTACAAAACGTAGGCCCTGGTCTTACCTATTCACCAGTTGGGCCTCAAAAACCATGCCCGAGCTATCTCTCCATGCAGAGCATTAGGACTGGGCCGGCCAGGTTGGGCTGTCAACAGGTTGGGTTCCAGTCAGGTCCAATAGTACCCATTGGATCTTGTTGGTCCAGGTCTAGTTCTTGAACCTTGAGGTTCCCATCTTGGTCTCTCTCCATGGACGATGATGATGGACTTACCTCGAACTTCCTTGTAGGATGATATAATTTCTTTCATCCAACTCATGTATGCTCTTTTACAGTTTATAACCACTGTTTTGAAGTCTAACCATTGTTGTTCTCTTCACGACATGAGGAGATCACGTGACTTCTTTGTTACGCACGCTGGAGTATTAACGACATAGATTGTGACACATTTAGAGAACTTAAAAGATTAAATGATTACAGATTTACACATGCCACAATTTTAAACTTACATTATAGCATACATACGCTGGATGTATAAACTTACATTATCACACATGTGATGCATTGGAACATATGTCATGTATGTGCATTGATAAGTACAATCTCCACGTACACCAAATCCATAGCAGGTCATTGGTTAGTAGTTCCACCTCCACTAGATCGTCCAATGATCATATATTCATGATTGCTTGTCCCAAAATGCATTGGTTACAAGGTAATTGATCATAAATGATGGACATACTAGTTTAAATGATCCACCATAGATTTGGATCTCCTTAATTCCTCGCATCATACTCTAAAATGAGTATCGCATAACAAATGTACATGATTTATTATTATTATTATTATTATTTTTTTAAAATGATTATATCAGTGGCTCTACATTAGGTGTTACACCATTGAAATATATACCCTAGTAATACCTGATCCATTCCAGCATACATACGTTGTGGCTGATGATGTCGTTGTCTAGCCCAGCATGAAGTATATGTTTAATCCACAATGTACATCCAATTGTCCCCTATTATTTCATGGCATAATATAAAAAATGAAGCAGATCTAAATATCACGTGGACCACACCACATTAAAACAATACGAAATGAATGCCAACCATTAAAAACATTTTAGGGCCTTTTTAATATTTATTTGATATCTAGCTTATTGGATATTTCTCTGGCAAGCTTCTAATGGTCTGATAAAGCTCGACACTTCGCACTACTTCACCTAAACCTAGCCTGAACAATGCGAACTAGGTTCGGTGTCGCAAGAGGGAGCCATACGGGCTGAAATTTTACCAACAACCTTGTTGTGGTCCAATGAAGCTCGACACTAATTTTCCGTCGAATTGGAGGAAATTTAAGTCACATGAGACCACTTCACTCAAACCTAGCCTGAATAATGTTAATTAGGTTCTAATATCACAAAAGCGACCACTCTTGTCCGAAATTTTAGCGGTAAGCATGTAATGATCAGATGAAACTCGACACCAAATCTCACCCAAATCAAACGAAGATTGCGTCGCATCAGACCACTTCACCCAAACCTAGCCCGAATAATGTGAACTAGGTTCCAGTGTCACAAAAGGGACCCACCTGGTCCAAAACTTTAGTGGTAAGCATGTAATGGTCTAATGAAGCTTGACTTCCAATTTCCATCTAAATCAGACGAAGATTACATTGCATTAGACTGCTTCACCCAAACTTAGACCAAAATAATATGAACTTGGTTTCGGTGTCGCAAAAAGGATCCATCTAGTCCAAATTTTTACTGGCAAGTTTGTAATGGTTGGATGAAGCATGACACCAATTTTCAGCCAAATCAGATGAATATTAGATCATATCAGCCACTTCACCTAAATTTAGCTTGAATAATGTGAACTCATTTCAGTGTTGTAAAAGGGACCCATTTGGTCCAAAAATTTACCGGCAAGCCTATAATAGTGCGCTCAAACTCGACACTAATTTCCAACTGAATTGGACGAAGATTAGGTCATGCCAGACCACTTCACCCAAACCTAGCCCGAATAATGTGAACTCAGATCCGGCTTGCAAAAGCAACCCATCTAGGTTGTAATTTTGCTGACAAGCCTCTAATGGTCCGATGAAGATTGACACCAATTTTCAGTCGAATCGAACGAAGATTAGGTCAAGTTAATCCACATCACACCACTTCATTCAAAGCTAACTTGAATAATATGAACTCAGTTTCGATGTCACAAAAGGGGCCCATCTAGGTTGGAATTTTACCGACAACCCTATTGTGGTCAGATGAAGCTTGATACTAATTTTCAGCTGAATCGGATGAAAATTAGGTCACGTCAGACCACTCTGCACCACTTCCCCTAAACCTAGTCCGAATAATATGAACTCGGTTCCGGTGTCGCAAAAGGGACTCATCTAATCTGTAATTTTACAGGCAAGCTTTTAATAGTCCAATTAAGCTCGACAGCAATTTTCAGTTGAATCATACAAAGATTAGGTCGCATTAGAACACTTTACACTACTTCACCCAAACCTATTCACAATAACGTGAACTCGGTTCTGGCTTCGCAAAAGGGACTCATCTAGGCCAAAAAATTCCCAACAACCTTATACTGGTCCAATGAAGTTCGACACCAATTTTCAGCTAAATTAGATAAATATTATATCACATTAGACCACTTCACAGAACTTCACCCTATGCGGGCCCGATTAGTGTGAACTCGGTTTCGATCCCTCAAATTGGCCCGATCATCGCCAATATTTCTCTAGCAAGCATGTCATTGTTCGATTTAGATAAACACCAAATTCGAGCTGAATAGGACGAAGGTTAAGCTACATTATACCACTTAACCTCACTTCACCCCAGCAAGCACCAATTAATGTGAACTTAGGTTAGTCCCTAGAACCGGCTCCATTTGCCCCCGTATCTCTCTACCAAGTATTGGATGGTCCAATGAAGATGGACACCAATTTCGAGTCGAATTGGACAAAAATAAGGTCATATCAGATCACTTCACCCTACTCACCCCACCTAAGCCACATACCATTTAACTCGACTGGTAGACACTAGACATTCGATGCACACTTTTTCAATGGGTGTGGTGCACTTAACGTTTCGATTTGTTTCATTTTTTTATTCAATATATAATAATTTCTGTTAAAATGGATGGACGGGATAGATGAAATACATAGATCACGGTCTGCCCATAAAAGTTTATGATTGTACCCATATAGTATTGAGTTATTGTGTACACAATCCTTACTCCTGATGTCGAACAAATTTGATGAGGCATTGACCTTTCAAAACTAGTGTAGCCCTTACCTTGGTGACTAGCTTGATGTATATATTTTGTATCTACGCTGTTGATTCATTTTTCTACCTCATTTTATACCACTTCCTAGAAAGTTAAGAAGATCCAATTATCAGTTGGACCATATTATGGAAAACAACAATGATTAACCATTATAAGGACACAGTTTTATGAGATAATCGCTTTTGCCCTTCTTCCGCCTTATATGATCTTATCCATGAATTGGATTACAAGTAAAACCTCCATAAATATTAGTCCATCCCTTTTTAAAATTTTAATGATAAAGTACTCAAATTTCACTGTTTCCTATAGTATGGTCCATTTAAGATTTAGATTTTCTTAATTTTTCATTTCATGTGCTATATATAATCACGACATGTAGAAACATAAGGACAGAGAAGATATACAATACGCACATCAAGGTGGGCCTCACAGTTAGGGCCACACATTAAAATGTAAAGACTACATTTTAAAAAACTAAAAAATACGAGGCAAATATAATAATCAGGTGGACTATATCAGTTAGATTATTTTTAATGGTCCACACATAATCAAATGTTCACACTTCCAATGATCAAAATACTAATTAGAATAGTCATATATTTTAGCTAATGAACAAAAGGTACGTATGATAGAGGAAAGCTTGTTTGGACGCTTATGATGAAAGGATTAGATATAATGAACGACATATAAATAATAATATAAAACTGTTAGTAGAATAAGCTTAATTTACACTCATTTAACATATGGTAATTAGGTTGTCCTCTAAAAGGAGGATGCCCATTATGAGATCTAACGTGTTGTGTATATCTCATTCTCATCCGACCCACTAGCCTGCTAGGATGAAGGGACACACCTAGACTCAAAAGCAATTTCAAAACTTACGTAGGGCACTGCATGAATGTACGTTCCTCCCTAGATGTGTTCCACTTGAGTTTTAGGTCAAGACCATTCTTCGAACGTATGGTGAAAATTAGGGGACGCTCTATAGCCACATGGACATCTTGGGTGGGCCCCACATATACGTGATCATTTTTCTGGCTGAAAGTTATATTTTTAAAAAAAATTAAAAAATTAAAAAAAAATTCATTTAAATCCAAATCAATCATTGCATTTGAAATGTATCCAAGCTAGCTCCCGCACCGAGACCTAGCTGGGTCTACTTTCATGAGATCCAACCCGTCCATCATCATTTTCATTTTAGACCCCCTAAAGTCAAGACCATCCACAAATCAGGTGGGCCAAACCCTACGAAAATTCGGCATGAGACGCACGCCATTCGTTTTGTGTTGGATCCACCTTCGTATATGTAATCCAATCTGATGTGCTTCATCAAGATGGCCATACTGCATGAATTTAGAGGTTTTAGTTATAAATTTATATAGTGTGGCCCACCTGAGTGTTAAATCATCCTGATTTTTTGAATCAAAGCAAAACAAGGGGTGATATACCTGATGGACGGGTTGGATTTAATGCATGTTAAGACATTTCCCCCCACGTTCGAGAAAGTTACCCGAGTAGGTCTCTATGCGAGGTGCACGAGTCTTCCTGAGGGCAATAATTATCATTTTACGCGTCCCCTTTGTTCTTGCACATGGAACTTAGGTCCACGGTCATGCGTTCACATGCTAGGTGGGCCATGGTGCATTTGTAGCCATTGATTTAAACAAAAATAAATAAATTGTGGGACACTAGGGTTCTTTTTTATTTTTATTTTATTTTATTTTTCTGTTACATTGATGATGGGTGCCTGAGTGGTGTCTTCTCAAATCTAAAGAGGTTGTACTTCAAATGATTCTGTGGTGATTTTTCCAGCCAAGATAAAGGTGAGCCGTTTGATTATCTTGACCCATAAAGAGAAGAGTGTTGATTTGCTACTAGGGATCAGCAACGGCTCAAAAGATGCCACACGTGTTTGAGATTAAGGCTCTTCATTAGACTGGTCCTATGGCCAATGTTCCTCAGCACAAAAAAAATGGACGGTCAGAAGAAGGAAAAGCAACATGTGTCTGAAAAGGTGGGGCCCAAGCATGCATGTGAAATCCCCACGTTCATTGATTAATGGGTCGACATGGGGACGCGGATCAAATACTCCTGCGAAAAATAGGCTTTACAAGGAAGGATAGCCTAAAAGGTTTTGTTGGGGACAAAAGTACTAAGAAACCTAGGTGGGGTTGTCCCATGCGTTGAATCTCAGAGAAGGTTATAAACCGAATAAAGCGAGACTGTGATGTTTGTGAGAAAGAACCTGGGCACCACGTTCATTCTCATTTTCGAGATATTTTAGGACATGGAAAGTCAAAACAAAATGTCATCTCGAGTATCTCGTAAAAAGATCTTCGATCCCGAAGATCAAATACTCAAGTTGGCCGAAAAATACCTTTTGGATAGCATTTACAAGGGCCACAAAAATACATAAAAGGTTTTATTGGTTGGGTGTCTCCTTCAAGATGCTCCATGTGGTATAGCCCAACTAAGCTTCAGATCATGCTAACTTGCAGCACGGTTGAATATTTATAAAGGATGATAAGCTAGATATATAGAGCGATGCTAACTCAACTAGCTATGATTTTCCTTTACTAAGATGCATATCCTTATTAGCATTAGGGCTGGCAATGGATATCTATTTACTTTAACCATTTGAATAAAGAAAATTGGATTTGGACATATGTAGCCAACTATTGTATATGGTTGCCAATTATCGGATTATTTGACTTCTAAGTAATTAAGTTCGTTATTAATATTCTACTTGCTTAAAGTAAATCATAATTTACCCAATTAGTGATATTTTAGATAATAAAAAATTTACCAATGTATGATATTAGATATACTAAATTCTAAGTGGTTCACTGACATTGGCATGTATGATGAGGTTGATATGGTGATCATTGTTGATAAATGATTTTATCTTTTATTGAAGTTATTAGGCTATTAATTATTTATGCTACAGGATTTGTAATATGACTGGAGGGAGATCGAGATGTCGATTAGTGGAAGATTTCAAACCCATTACTAAGACACTGTAAGATTGACCTCCGGGATACTCATATGTGAGGAAAATGAAGCGAAGTATAGCCATTCTAGCAATTTTATAGTTGGAGTTAGGCTGGTAGGAATTGATGGCCTTTTAACAAGTTATAGCAAATTTGAATTCAAAGAAAAAATGACATCCCTAGATATCTAATCAAAATTACTAGGCCTTAACGCATTTCGGGGAGAACTAGCTACCTTTGAAAATTATCACTTGATAATGTCAGAATATAATGAACCGGCCGGACTGAATTTAGTATTGTTGTTTTTATCATCAACAAGATACCTATGCCTGTGCTACAACACATATCTCCTTATCATCGAAAGGATGAATAAATCTTCAAGAGAATGAAAAGCAAAGCCACTGCGCGCATTAGGAACATGTTGCATACGATGCGCACTTTTATTTGCTAATTATAGTATGAAAATTAACTACTATTTTTTACTAGTTCATTAGGTATTTATCTATGGTAAAAATAACACTTTAATTTTTAAATATTTTTTCTATCAATTTTATTAATTATTTTGCTTTTTTTAGTTTTTAATTAAATATCTAATCATCTAACCATCCAACTTATATATGACTTTTGTTATGGGTAAATCCGAACCGAGCCACATCGAGGTTAACTCTAGCACTAAAGATCAAGGCCTCGGACTGATAAGCTTCAGACCCGAGGTGAGCGTCCGACCCGAGGGCTCTTGTAGAGCTATGACACCGATCTTAAACTTGGAAGAAGCCGTCACGCACCCTCTGAGTCCTCTTGTAAGAGCTCTCAGGACAACTAGGAGAGTAAGAGAAGTCATAATGCACCCATCCAGTGTACCTTCAACACGATCCTCCCTTCCTTGCGCGACAATGATCAACTCACTCATAGCCTCGGATCGCCGAGCAAGATCCAAGTCACGAGGTCGGCCCGAATGAGAGCTCGTTCAGCGATGACATTAATAGACAACCCAGTAATGCACGACAGGAGTAATGCTCTGTGCACGATCTCCGGGTAACTACCGATTATTGCACGCGCGTAGTTCTCGGGTAGTGGCAATTACCGTGGCAAGATTATCGGACACGTTCAAGACGACCCTTAGGTATAAATACGAATCATTTCTATAGGAATAGGTACACGATATCTAGCACCCTCACTCTACTCTACACTACTGATCAAACCCAATTCCCTAGCTTGACTTTGGCATCAGAAGGTCCCCTGCTTGAGCCAAGGTCTCCTTTGTTTACAGTCTTGTGTAGGACCAGGGTTCGCTTCGAGCAAGCAGGGCTCGGCGGAGGGTTATCCAAGTTTTTGCATCAACAACTTTAATATTTGTATTCTAGTTATATCCAACTATTTTTATTTTATTTTTTGATAATTCTACATTCATATCCAATATTTATCCAAGTCAGATATTGAATACGGCTATTACAACATACAACCTGTATCTGACCCATTTACAAACCTAACCAGTATGTGAATGATGGAACTTGTGTGTGGTGCATCTTCATTACCGGAAAACCTCATCCAATCCTACAATGCTCGCTCAAGTACGCACGTGGGACTATTTTCCAAAGTGTCCCTGCAGATGGGCCATTGACCAATCATCACATGACCACTGTAGCTGTCCCAATGGCCCACTGAATCGAAGGCCATTGGTGGTACACGCAGCCATGTAAAAGATGGTCATCGAGAAACTCGGGGTTGTGATTTGACTTATTATATGTGAGGATGATATCGATCCAAAGCTCTTCAATCAGGATACTGATTATCTAATAATGATATGTCATACACTTAATAATACTCATATAATGACACCCTAATGATCCTCACGTGTCATGCATGTTGCAAGACGGATAAGTGCAAACACGTGTGTATGAGAAAGAACTCACCTTAAGTGTGAAAACAAAGGCCTGTGAGATCAGAGCCATTCATCAGCTATCTATTCAAGTCAAGTTTTTAGACCATGGGTTAGCCGTGTGTGTACATAAGAAATGGAAAATTAATAGAAATTGACTAGCTATTCAAGCTCTATAAGGTTGGTTAGTTTTTGGGACATGTCATCTTGATAGTGGGGACGTACTGATGAAAGGCCAATATTTAACACACGTGTGTAGTGAGAATACTCTGAATTTTTTAGAGAGAGAGAGAGTCACGCCTATGAAGTGAGGTAATGAAAGAAGAGCATTGGAAACTACAGCCTACTTTTAGAAAAACGTATGTAAAGAGAGAGGCGACAATTCATTCACGCGCATGGAATGAAGCAACAAAAGAAAAAGCATTTAAAAGGCTTTTACAACACATTGAAATCGTATAAAGATTAAAGTGCCATCTTTTAAGGCTTTAGCCCCATTTAAAGTTCATTGTCGATATGAGTGCGAAAGAATCCTTTGATGAAATAAAAATCTCATTGATATTCTTACATTAAAATAAGAGGGAGTCATTGGGTGCTCTTAAAAAATGCGACGGATGATATGCAGGCGCTCAAAAGTTACATTAGCTTGAACTAGACTGCCCAAATTGCGGGACCCATGAATAAAATTGGTGAAGAAATCTTAATTTCTCATTCATCATGATCATGATCATGATCATCATCAATATCTAAACCTTATCCCATCTAATTGAGTCGGCCACCCAAATTATTTTTGTCATTTCATTCTATCAAGGGTTCTAACTCTAGTTATACCATAGGTCATAAAGTCTCCTCTTATTTAATGTGGATTGCATGATGATCATGTCACCACTGGCCTCCCTTGTGGTTGGACTCAGTGGGGCCCACCGTGATGTATGCTTTTCATTCATGCCGTCTATCCATTTTGCTAGGTCATTTTAGATAAAAAGCCCCAAAATTAAAGCATATTAAAAGCTTAATTGGGACCACAATGTTGCAGGCCATAGAAGTTTTGGATCAAGTTGATATTTATGTTTCCCATCATCTATGTCTGCGTGACTTTATGAACAGTTTGAATGACTAATAAACATCAATGGGCCATAGGAAGCTTTCTCATTATTCCATAAGTACAATGTGGTCCACTTTAGTAATGCTTTAATTTAAGCTCATAGCCTAAAATGTATGAAAAACAGATAGACAATGTGAATAAAATACATACATCATGTTGGGCCTCACTGCCACTACAAAGGTGGGTGAGGGAAAGATCACCGTACAATCGGTATCCTCTCTTATTACCTCCATTTCATGTTCTCTTAGGTCTCTCCCTTGTCCTTTAGAACCTTCGATAACCCTAACCTATGTTTATAAGAATTTTTTTTTTTTTTTCTATTCCAACCGTCTATCAAATGTCTACCAATTGTCTAGTTACAAAAGTAAACATGCATCATAACTTTTGGTTAATGATTCCTCTAATATAGTTCCTACCATTTGATCGGTCTGATTTGAGTTACTCGTATGCTAATTAGATAATTTCTTAGTGCATGTGTACCAACTGTCAGAGTCTGGCAGAGTACCGAAGTTATTCTCCAAAAAGAAGGGTCCCATTCTCCTGCCCAAAAAACGAAGCACTCTGCCACAAAACGACAATTTCAGATGGTCTAAGGTTACAACTGTAGTCAAAGAAATTTCACTTTTTCAAAGCTTTTTAAACACATGCAATTGATAGTGGGAGTGGGGCCCCTTTTTCTCACCATAAAGTATTCACACGTGTGTGCACGTGAGCACGTGTGCCTACACGGAGACGTTGTACGTGTTTTCCTACGTTTTAAGTGATACTAACTGTTCATTAATGGGCCACATTATGATTGGACCATTCTGCCGTAGAATCTCCCTAATTGGATAATCTAATTGGAAAATCCAGCTCATGCATGGCTGGGATGTTCCATAGGAGAACATGGGCCATTCACAATGTGAGCTGTCGGATGGATGAACGGTGTAAAATTATAGAAACCTCCAGCCCACAGCCTTCAGTTCGTACAACGAGGCCAGATCCACTACAATGGTTTGTATGCAACCCACTTTTTTTGGTCCCACTGTGATGTTTGCATGACATCCAATCCGTCCATCATGTGCATCCCCTTATGATCTCCTCCTCATCGAAATAAATAGGGAAATCCAAGCTCAGGTAGGCCACACCATTCAAAATAAAGACTAATACCTTTAAAAGCACGTGTGGCAGCCCACCTGAATTTTTGAAATGGCCTGTTTTGTGGGCCCAACTGATTTCAACCCAAGAGAACAAAGCACTGTAGCTACATGTTGGAAAGATCTGATCTCGCACAAGTGTTTCACATTGGCACGTGTGCCTGCAAGTGGATGGGCAGGCCTCCCGCACGAGTGTGGAATTAGCAAAACCCCAGTCAAAAGGTTCGAACTTCCATTCCTATTGACATCCAAACGCATAAAAATCGGCATTTTCCAAGTCTCTGTCAGTAAATACAGAGGAATTACCGTGCCATGTAAATTGAAGAATTTTTTGTCTCTTGTGTGGCTAGTTTCGAATTTAGAACCGACCAAATGCAGGCTGCTGTACCGCAACTAGTGATACCATACCATCTTTCCCGCTAATTTGATAATTCTGTAGGAAATCAGTACCATGAAAACGGTAGACCCCACTATGAATATATCCATTATTTAAAATCATCATGATGAATTTGTTAAATGGGCTACAGTTGTACTATAAGTCGTACTATTGATCGTACATTGATTGAAATAACGTGGCACAAATTATCAGTGGAAAGATCTGATTTTTTTCTTAGAAGATCTACATGGTGATATGTATCTTTTTCATAGTACTGATTTTCTGAAAAAAGAGGCAAGTTAGTGGAAAAGATGACACAGTACCACAGATTATCGTACCTTGCTTGTATTGAGAAGTTACCTTATCGGTTTCCAGTATACACGCGTTTCAATTCTAACAAGTGGGACCCATCATCTCGAGACCATTGGTTATTGATTTCCACCTTGAAAGGAGCATTTCCCAGAGTGTCCCAGCTTTGAAGATTCCAATCTACGAATATTAGGACCCTTTATTAGTTGATTATTATCTTTCTCTTCTCTTTTTAGCCGTCCACCTTTAGGCCACAAATTCAATGGTTAGGGTCTATCCGCGGTGGAACCCGATGTACCACTTGCCAGATTAAAGAACCTGTCTACACTGTGCAAAGGTGCGGGCTACGTGCAAAAGCGGGTTATTTGGTACTCGGGCAGAGTGAGGTGGTCCATACACACTCAAAAATGGTATGCCAGTCATACCTGCTACGCAAGAAACAAAACGTCCAGATGATTGATTGAATGATACTGACATCTGATTAATTGACGTTTGTCGGTAGAACTTAGGACGGTCCACTTAATTTCAACTTAACTGTCCACTGGATGTCTGCCAATCGGCCAGTTACTAAGGCAGTTCCCATTACACCTATTTTCTGCTCACATAAGTGGATTAATGAAAATTTGTCACGTGTCATTATTCGAGGTTCAATGAAACTGACTAAATTGCATTCAAATATATTTTTAGCTAGTATTACTTTCCTTATACAAATTTCATTATTAATGCTGCAACACAAAATGCATGCATACTTTTAAGAAAATGTATTTACGAATAACACATAGCCCTAATCTAAATGCCACGTTACCAACGGAGCGTATATAATAACTCTAAGAAAGATCCATTTAGGAAAAGATATTAGCTAGGGTTGCCAATGAGCTAGACTTGAGCTTGTTAAAATTAAAATTTTGAATAAATCCAGCCCGAAATAGTTCAAAATTGAGGCCAATGCCAACCCTAGCCCATTAGCAGCCATAATCCTATCATGGATCTAACTATGATATATTCGGTTAGGCTATTTCTCACAATACTTACAAAATGTGAGATCTTATGGATGTTTGAAATCGTTACGTAATTATGAGGATTTTGAATACTCGAAGATGGGACTATTATCTGAGTAAATCGGTTGCAATACTGTTCCAAATTGAGAGAGGATTGACACCAATAGATTAAGCTCATGTTCATGCATCAATCGAAACCAAAGAGACAGGGAGACTAAGATTTGGTAGATCCAATGCCACCAATTCTATGATCAAAAGGGTGGAAATGACATTGATCAAGTCATCCAAATGCAACAATGACCTAATCGATTTGAGATCTGGGATGAATAGTAGCGAAGGCTTTAATTGGGCCTAAATCTAGATGTAATAGTGTCCTAAAGATCTCCAATAGATGAGCATCTATGTAAAGGTTATTATTGTAGGTCCTTACTCTTACTCCAGTGGTAGACTCTTAGGAGTTTCAACGCTTGATTAAGGGTTCGAGTACCCATAGGTCATGGTGAAATCCCACCGTGGCGTGAGTGTGTGGTGGTGTGTGTGGGTGTTTAAAAAAAAATTAAAATTTTAAAAATTTAAAAAAAAAAATTGTAAAAGTTGTTATCTAAAAATTAACAATTTCAAATTTATGAAGATTTCCCTATTTGAAATGCAAGCCATAGCCAAAAATGTTCCTAAACCATTAAGGAACCCATTAAAAGTTTTGACGCTTCAACAACCTATAAAAGGAGCACACGATGGAAAACTCAAAGCCCACATGAAATACAATATACCATTGCTTTACTTTTATTCTTACTCTTTTTTTGTTCATTTTTATTCTTTTAAGAAATATGTTAGTGGTGATTATTAGTGAAATAATAACCCCTTAGACATAAGGTAAAAGAATCCATTAAGAGGGTCCTTACTTTTGCTCCGGTGGTAGACTCTCAGGAGTTTCAACACCAATTTAAGGGTTCGAGTACTCATAGGTGGTGAAATCCCACTATGGCGTGAGTATGTGGGGGTGTGTGCATGTGTTACAAAATAAAAAATAAATAAATAATAAAAATAATAAAAATAAAAATCCTCAAAGAAGAACTTACCACTAGGGGTGTACAAAGCTATATGAGGTTGTGTGCATGTGTACGGCCCGACAGGCCGACCGCCCTACCTGACCCGTGTATGACTCGTATTTAATTTGTATAAAATGTTTTATTTTACGTTTTGTCAAATATATGTAAACTAATTAGTTAGATTTTTGTAACTAAAGTTCAAATAAACCGTTGATAATAATAATAATAAAATTAAAATTAAAAATCCAGGCCCGGTCGGGTGTTCGGGCCTTGTGTGGCTATTGAAGAAGAACTAAGGCGATTCGACTCGGCCCGACCCGTGTACACCCCTACTTACCACTACTCTTTTACAAATTATTTGATCATTGATAACAACCAATGATTGGAACAAGAGTTAGGCTTTCGAATCTAGTCTTACATAGCCGTTTCAGCATGAAGTTATTAGCCTTCAATCAAACATTGACTCAAGTATAACTCTGCTATGTCTCACTTTCCAATCGCACATGAAATTTGAATACAAACCTTCACTAACACATATGCATATGTTTGATAAAGTTGCGCAAACAAGTGGGTATTTTGGTGCTTTATGATCCATTGAAGGTGTTTGTAATAATTTGTACCGTAGGTTACATTTATAATTTATGCTTGGAAGTGTATGAACTATAAATATCTGCCCGTGCATCAAAGTGTCTTCGTGGTAACTGGTTCTGAATGCTGGCTTTAACAAATAAATAAATAATAAAATAAAAAATAAAAAAATTTACTCGAATGTTGAGTACAGAAAGCCAGGGAATGCTACAGTACTCACCCGAGTAAACTTTCAAATTGCACTCGCTCACACATGAAACAAGGTAAACATCTGTGGCATTCGATCCGCTCATCAAGTTATCCACACTGTAGATGACATGCCTCATAAACAATTCCAGAAGATCATCAGCTGGGCCGTTTAACCATCAAACAAATTAACGGTTAAGAGAAATTGATCAACATTCCAAATTTGGGTCCAACTGGTTATTAGATTCGCCTGATTTTCGACAGGTGGCATCTGCAAGGTGGGGATCACCTTTTTAACGGCTGTCATGTCACACAAATGTTCTTTGCTTCCACTCGCGTGGCATGAGTACTGAAGAATGTACACTTAGCATTTCTCGCATAAACACATGTGATGGAAACAATCGGTGAATCGGAACCATCAACGTCGTAGATTCTTTCGATGAATACCGTACGGTTGAAAATAAAATCAAATGGACGATCCTATCCACATGGAAGGTGTCATTCAAATAGACAGTCTGATAGAAAATCGACGCAACAGGAGAAATTGATGGCTGAGATCTTACATTCCTTGTGTTTTGAATCAATGGCCACTTCCATAGAGGACCCACGAGATGGATGGATCACACCCACCTACCAAGCTATCGTGTGAGAGGCACTGGGAAAAGAATATCCCTTTTTCACCCAGTGGGACAGGATTAAAGAATGGACGGTCTATCACGGTGCAAATCATCGGTTTCTTTCATTTTTTGGACCCGATGGGCTAATATACCGTTGATGTCATACAATCCACTGAATCCAGGCAACACTTTGCTGGATATGTTTTTAATTCGGGATTATAGCCGTTGAGTCCGAGTAATATTAAGTGATCGAGCATAGACTTCCAAATCGTCAACGTTCCACAAAAGAATGGTAAAGAGGACGGTCTATATTCAAAGGAAAACATAACAATAACCAAAGTGTAGGATCCTTACTCTTGCTCCAGTCTTAGACTCCCAGGTGTTTCAACACCTGGTCAAGGGTTCGAGCATCCATAAGTGGTGAAATCCCACCATGAAATCCCACCATGGCGTGAGTGCGTGGGTTATGTGTTGGTATGTTAAACAAATAAAAAATCCAAAGTGTAACATGATCCAGATCCAACAGCTACAGTCCAGACACATCATATAATTCAATGAGAAGCCCTTGGGTGGTTTCAAATAGATGTGGGCCCATGTGGTGTATGTATCATATCTAACTTGTTATATATCGAATGAAGATCCTCAGGTTAAAATCAGCTCAATCCAAAACTCTGTAGGCTATAACTAGGGCTATAAATGGGTCAGCGGATCCGATAGGGTATCTGGACCCGACCCATTAAGACCCGACCCAAACCCGACCTGTTTGCTAAATGGTACGGATCCGGGTCCAAGGATAGACCCATTTGTCAAACGGGTCTGGGTCTGGGTTCCTTTCATTTAGACCCGACCCGACCCGACCCGAACCGAACCCTGTTAGTAAATGGGCGGGTCTGGTCTACCTTACATGAGACCCGCCCAGACCCATATCCTTTCCACTTCCCTATATATTCTACTGGCGTTCCCACTTCCCTATATATTAAGCAACTAACGACGTTCCCACTTCAAAATAAAATACAAACTAGTTTGAAAATAAGATACACCTCCTTGATTTTTTATCTGGCCCATCATGTTGTTTATTTGAGATCCACTCTAGCCAATAGATGTATAATCATTAGTTAATCCCGAGGCAAAAACATTAGGCTGACTTGTTGGGTCCGGGTACGTTATCAGGTCCGCTGACCCATTTACAGCCCTAGATTTGAAGAAGGAGTTGCATGTAGTAGAAGTGGATGACGATTCTAATGAGTTGGAGGATTGGTCTAGAATTGAATCCTAAGGTATATCTTTTTTAATTTCTCAAATTTTTAATTTTGTTTCTATAACTTTAACATTTACAAACATTCCATTTGAATGATATTTAAAATAATTTCAGGTTTTTGAAAAAAGTTTATTTATTTAAGGCTAAAAACAAAACTACACTTCTCATGCATCAACAACCTGTTGGACCCGTTAGACCCGTTAGACCCGTTTTTAAACGGGTTTAGTTCAGGGTCTGGATCTCCCTTAACCAAACCCGTTAGACCCGACCTATTTATAAATGGGTCTGGGTGGATCTCTCTCTACTAAACCCGGACCCATTTATAAATGGGTCTAATGGGTTGACTCGGACCCGACCCGGACCCGCCCATTTAGTAAAAGAGTCTGGGTCTAAAGTTTGGACCTATACCCGTTTAGTAAATGGGCGGGTCTGGTTTGGCTAAACCCGCCCCGAACCCGACCATTTACAACCCTAGTTATAACACAGGGAATGTGGGAGAAGGCTCTCACCCTTGCTTTGAGTGGGGCCCACTTAAGTTGCATAACGGCTCGATTTTTATCCTAGCCCTTCATCTAACTTAGCAGCCTGCATTTCTATAAATGACATAATAGTCTGACACGTGTGGTGTGAGAGATCAAGTGGACCACACCACAGGATACGGTTGGGATAATGATGTCTACTGTTCAAATCTCTGTAGGGCCCACACTGACATTTATTTGTCATATATAACCTGTTCGTAAGGTCACAAAGACATGAAAAAATAAATACGAGATTGCCTATTTGCCTGTGACCCCGGGCACAGAGATATTAGATATACATGTCCATTTCTCTTTGTCCAGGTCTGTGGAGCCCACAAAGATGTACTGGACAAATCCACTCCGTCCATATGTTTTGAAAGAACATAATAGGAGTCAATAAGAAAATCAGGCAGATTCAAAACTCAGATCGGCCACACCAATGAAACCGTGGAAACAAAAAAGTCCGCCATTGAAACATTTCTCGATCTGACCATGATGTTTATCTTCCATCCAAACCGTTCATAGGTTTATTACCACTCAGATAAACTGTAGCAACAAATATCATTCTGATACAAAACTTCTGTCATACCCAGGCATTCAATCCCACTGTTTCGTGTGGTATGGTCCACACGAGCATTGGATCCGCCTGATTTTTAGAGTACTATCCTATTATCGTCTTTGAAAACAGATGAACGGAGTAGATTTGTCAAATTTATTTCTGTAGGCCTCACACATCCCCGGCACAAGAATATTACTGTGCCCGGGGTCACCGGGAATCCACTTCCGTTACATGATATATCTTATCTTACAACGGAGAGTGGTGCACAGCATACCACGTGTCAAGATCATGGTCACAGTACATTCGAACTGTCCACAGCTAACGGTTGTGAATAAATCCGAAACACGTGATAGCACCAGCTATATTTTTGGCATATGTGTGGCATTTCTCTTGCAAGCTAGCCTTCGGGACTGCCACATTTATTTTTTTTAAGGGACACTTGCACCATACTTCGACAAGGTAGGATATTAATTTCCAAGGAATAACAGGGTCTCTGGCCCAATTAATGCATGTATAATCAGGTTTTCAGTTGGACTACTGAAGCTCGTGGTCCCAGCATGGATGGACGATGCATGGAAATCCTCCTACGCCCAGAAGATCCTGGCCACTAATCTTAGGTATCAATTGAACATGGAACATATGTGAAAAAATATTTTTTACTACTCTTATTCAAGAGGGCTTTTTAGGTTATTTACATGCGTGTAACAGTTATTTTAAGACGCTGGAGCAAGTTCACCTAACTCGACGGACTCAGTCCAAGCAGGAGCTCTATGGGGCCATCATGATATGTAAGTTTTATCCATGCTGTTCATCCATTTTTCCAGACCATTTTTAGGTATGAGCCCAAAAATGAGGCAGATCCAACGGTCAAATGGACCACACCTGAGGAAGCAGCTATGATCACGTTCCCCACCAATGAAACCTTCCTGTGGCCCACTGTGATGTTTATTTTCCATCCAACCTGTTCATAAGGTCACACAAACTTGGATGAAGGTAAAACACAAATATCAGATTAATCTAAAACTTATGTGGTCCCCAAGAGGCTTTTCATGGTGGGCATTCAATCCCCACTGTGTGTTCCACCTGAACCTTAGATCTGCCTCATTTTTTGTTTCGTACTTTAAAATGATATGGAAAAATGTATGAACGGCGTGGATAAAACCCATACATCACGGTGGGGCCCATAGAGCCCTGCATGGGGCAGGACGCAATCCACTTCCATAGACATCCAACCAAAAACTTCCAAATTCACTTGGGAATCCATCTGATGGTTAGACCAGTCTTATTTTCCGGACATCCCACCTTATCAATGGTCCAACCCTTTTGGACGGAGCAGATACCGTGCCAAAATTAAAACAGGCAACCCTTCGGACAGATTGGATTCCATGTAAAAAAACAAAGAAGACCCTACAAGCCGTCCTTTTCTACCAACGATGCAAAGGAGCCAACCTCCTTAATCTATAAGCGACAAATCAAAAGGTCAAGATTGTCCCTACAATGAATCCTATGGTCTACATAATAAGACAAATACATCAACGGTCCAGATTAAAATGTAAAAGGTCCGGAAAATGGTTGCTTGTAAGGCAATTTTGGGAGGATCTACCATCCATGGTAGGTCTCAACGGACAAATGATAATCCGGTCTGAATTACCAGACTCTGGGCCAGAGGCTGTTAGAAAGTGACACAAGATTAGCCGTTGTAGGGCCAAAATGCAAATTTTAAAACTTTTTGAGTGTAGCAATCCAAAGGAAGTGGAGCCAAAGGCACTTTGATTTGGAGAAAAGTCGCCTTCATTGCAGCTCACGTAGCCCATGTGATGTGCTCCCAAAGTCACATCTTCGACTTGTGATAGTTTACCACCATTTTAAAAATGCAGGTGACTCCATCATGCACGTGGCATAGTTTTATGGGTTATCCAAACTATAAATGTATTGTAACTAAAAATTGTACATTGGAAAGATCATGATGATGGTAACCATCTGATTTTGTCCTTGAAATTTGGAACGTCTAGATTGTTAGTTTTTTTTTAATAGCATTTGATTTTATAAGTACGGTACATCCATGGCGTGTTTCGATGGCTGAAATGGAAGCCGTGTGAGTGAGGATGATGGACAACAACACTCAAAATAATAGCAGTAAACCATCACAGACATCTACCTTCCCCCGAAATGTCTGTTTCTTTTGTTGAGTCTTGAACGGGAGCAACTCAAGTGAGGGGATGCCACTCATGTGTAGAATATGTTTTAGGCAAACAGCCAAAGGTTTTTTTTGCCATTCATCAGGTATGATAATGCTAACACCTTGCCCAAATGAGAATAACTATTCCATGGACTTCAGCTAGACTTCAAAATTGATCTCTAAGGGCCTGTTTGGCCAGGTAGATTGGATGGGATTGAAAGATAGATCTCGGGATTGGCCAGGCATGCCAAACAGACATCCTGATCCTGAGATATAGCAATCCCATGGATCTTAAGACAATCCATTGACATCACCATCATTACCTTTAAATTCCACCAATCCATCATAATCCCTTCAAAATTGCCTGAGACGTGTTTGGTTTAAGGGATTGAAAGGGATTGGAAGGTTTAATCCCGGGATTGGCCGGGTGAGCCAAACAGACCTGATATAGTAATCTCGAGATATAGCAATCCCATAGATCTTGTACCAATCCACTAACGCAACTATCATTACCTTGAAATCCATGCAATCCACTCTAATGCCATCCAATCGGACCGGCCAAACGGGCCCTAAATTGATTCAACAAAGCTTCAAAAATCTAAATGAATTGAATGAAAAGAATCCTCAGAATCTCATGGAATTAGGGCCTGCTTGGCCAGGTGGATTGGAAGGGATTGAATGGTATTAGGGTGGATGGCATGGATTTCAAGGTAACGATGGAGTTGTCAGCGGATTGTCTTAAGATCCATGGGATTGCTATATCCCCGGATTGCTCTGTTTGGCACGCCCAGCCAATCCCGGGATTAAACCTTCCCTTCCCTTCCAATCCCTCGAACCAAACACCTCCCAAGCAAATTTGATCGGATTAGGGTGGATTGGATGGGATTTAAAGGTAATGATGGTGTTGTCAATGGATTGTCTTAAGATCCATGGGATTGCTATATCCTGGGATCAGATCACCCAGTCTGTTTGGTATGCCTAGCCAATCCCGAGATTTAACTTCCAATCCCTTCCAATACCATCCAATCCCTTCCAATCCGCCCGGCCAAACAGGCCCTTAACCGATAGAATTGATTGGTGGATTAAGGCCCTGACATATCATTGTCTCAACTGATCATCTAAACCTTCTGAAACCTAATCACTCCCCACTACTAAAGACAGCCTCCAATCAACCTTAAATAATAATAATAATAATAATAATAATAATAATAAAAACACACATTCAAAATCCAAATGGGTAGAATGAAAATGAACACAGCACCTCCTGAAATTGACAAATAAATCCCATCCACAATTCCAAAAGCTAATAGATTAGATCTCCAGCAATCATTTGGGCCCTCCAAACCATGAATACTCTCTAAATAATGGCAAATTGAACGAAGAATTGGTCAGAGCAAACCGATAAGCATAAAAGAATCATCGACCCAAAAAAGTTATTACGATTTTTGTTGCTATCATTTATCACTAATAAGTGCAAAAACACAATAGTAGACTTGTCACTCCACCAGTGGTCATAAAATGACACATTTTAGGGGGTGGAGAGGAAGAGCAATCGAATAATAGAAAGTAGAGGTGTACACGAGTTGAATCCCAGCTCGACTCGGCTCGGCCACTTACTGACCCTAGCTCGAACTCCGCTCTAACCCCAGCTCGAACTCGGCTTGGCTCGATCGTCGAGCCTGATTGGCCAGCTCGGATCGGTCCGGTCAGCAGCTCAAGCCAATTCAAGCCGAGTTCAAGCTAAGATCGAGCTGAGTTTGCCTATGCAGCATTTTCACAAACACATGGATTGTACCTTCAAAATCTCACTGTATGTAAAACAACAGCAGTGGTTGTACAAGTATTTCACCAAACACCTTCTAAGCAACATAAAAATTAAGAAAAAATAAGAGTATTTGTTTCATATACATACCTTCCTTGCCACCAGCCACACTTTGTTGAGCCATTTCATCAAACACTTGGTGAGCAACATCAATATCAATGTAACCGAGTCACCGAACTGGTTCGATCCGAGTCGAGTCGAGCTTGGGCAAGCACGAACTTGGTTCGAAATTTTTTCGAGCTCAAAAAATCAGCTCGACTCAGCTCGAACTCAGTTTCGAATCGAGGAGCAAGCTAACTCGATTCATGTACCGTCCTAATAGAAAGCATGAGTGTTTATAGGAAGTAAATGAGTTTCAGAAGAGGTAGACAGTATGAGATTCAGTAGACTTCAGAAAATCCCCAACATCATTGATAGGTTGCTCAATTTAAGAAAGAAAACAAAGTATAGCCAGCCAACGAAAGAAGCCACTAAAACTCAAAGTAGGGTTAAAATCAAGGATATTTGACCATTTATTTTGTAGAAAAAAGGTTTATAATCTCTCATTTTACCTTTCACTTTCTAATTCAAATTACATTCTACTCCACATATACTACCTACACTTACAATGCTCTCTTTTCTTATGTCTTTATTCTACAATATTTTCTTTTCTAAGCCATTGGCTCTATTAAGCAATGTTAAATTATATTTTTATTTGCATGCCCTGAGCTAATAACTCTATGAAGCAAGGATAGATTACGATTTTATTTATTTGTCCCGAAATGCTGACTCTCCAAAATGAGTAGTTTGCCTTTTCTTTATAACCTGTCCTAAGCTCATAAGTTTCACAAAACAAGGCCAAATTTATCAATGCCAAAGTTCTAGCATACTATTGGAATTATAAAAAACTTAAAATTCAGTGAAATAAAAAACTAGTTGAATCCCTTCCTTAAAATCTATAGTTGCAAACCAACTAAAAGAGTACTCACTACCTCAGAAAATCTTATAATCCTTCAATTCGTAAGTAATTATAAAATTTTAAGTAATTATAGATTTTAAGCTTCACTAAGCTAGTGGTAACTCGAAAACTGTATACTTAGATTTATTTCAATCGATGCCACGCATCCACTGCATCACTAGCAAATAACAAAACTCAAAAGGTGAGGCGCTGCTCATACCAAATGTTCACAAATATATTATAAAAATGTCATGAACAAAAAATAAAATTAATCAAGGCTTCATAACAAAAATAAAAAAAAGAACAGCCCTTTACAATAACAAAAAGTTTGTACATATGTGACTCTAATAATGAATTAAGTTTTATCACCTTTGTATTTGTACATGATATCTTTATGTCGGCCTGGTTTCGACATAGATGTGCCATCTGCTTGGATCTTGGACACGTTTTCCACCCTTTTAGATGAGGGCCCCTCATCGAATCTAAGCCCCTGTCTGTTTTTCACCGAATAAAGATAGAATACAGACGTGCAAGGGTAGAAATTTTTTATGTGACCAAATTGCCCTCCAGGGTGTAAATGGCATTCTCCGGGAAGTAAGAAATAATCATAACCTTTAGGTCGTCTCTCTATTTCTTTACTAACTTCTCGAGTGGAGTATGGGTTTGCATCTTAATTTAAAGAAAAAGCACCTCAACCTGTTGCACAAGGCAAGATTAATGGCCCACTAGTGCGCATATCCATGTTGGGATTTTGGATTGCGGAATCATATAGATCTAGATCTAGGATAACAATTCAATAGTAACGAGCACAAACAAGAGAACACAAAGATTTAAGGTGGAAAACCATTACAGGAAAAAACCACGGCACAAAGCGACAGAAATTTACTATGAAATATAAATCATAAGAGAGAGGACTTACCCGATTCGAACAATCTCGAATCTCACCCTTTCTACACCCTTTGATAACGCTAAAACCCCTTTAGAAAACTTTAGAATATCCTTGAATACCTTCAAATCCCGCACACATCCCTTTATATAAGTTTAGAAAGAAGTAGATTCAGAATAGGAAACAAAAAATCGTAAAATCTGCGTTTCCGCAGAAAATCTACATAACATAAGGTCCATCGATGTCATCGAAGACAGACCAAAACTGTCCAGCAACCAGGATTGAAAAATTCCGTGAATTATCGATGACATTGAGAAACCGTCGATGTCATCGATAACTAGCTTCGATGTAATTAAAACCCTATTAATGTCATCAACACAGACCACCAGACAAATTTAAGAAACTTGCGCATAACAATTCATTGATCTAGACTGTCCGATTCAAATGTTAAAGCCTATAAACTGAAACCGTTGGACTCTCTCTCTCTCATCTCTCTCATCAATGTTCATCCGGCTGTTCATATCCGTACGATTGATGGACCACTTTTAGGATATGACATGTCCTAAAATCCTCACTGTACAAATTGTCGTAATCATCTAATGGATGTGCTTGTATGTAATATGTACGTTGTTTCCAATAGCCGTCTAAAAGAACGCTAGTGAATAGAGGAGATAGGATCTGAACTGGTCAGTTGGACGGTCCTGATCATGCGATGATGCCTCCAATTCAGACAAAAATGACCCTATGAGTAATGCACGGGTTATATAAGGCCTGAACTTGTAACGCCACGTCAGATAGATCAACCATTAGACAGGTGTACATTTGATGGCCATCAGTTGGATATTCAACGGTTGATCTGTGTTCCGTTTGTCTGGTAGATGAGATTTGGACCGTTGGAATCGCCGTTGCCGCTGCATGTACACAATCTGATAACCTGTGGTATGTATGCACCGTAGAATGGCCAATTTCTAAATCATTCGAGTAGATGATAAGGCTCGTTTTGTCACTGTTTTTCATGAGAAAAACTTTGGTACTCTGGCAGAGTGGGATGCATGATACGCAGGCATTAGAATTTTCTCATAAGTTGTATCCATGGCAGACAGGTAGGGCATCTTAAACAGTTCAAATTAGATTTCCCAGTTTAGATGCATCATACTTAAATTATATTTATTTGGTTGTCAGATCAAATCGGTGGAAATTTATTGGACGGTTAGAAATGAAAATATCTGGCAGCCCTATTTCAACAAACGTCCACTAATCAGAGTTAGAATGGATTTTTGGACTGTGACTTAGCTACGGTTGGTTCCACAATTCAGCCTGTTTAACTTGAGTTAATGTACGTCATATATAGAATTTCTTAGTGCCTGTGTATCAAGCGTCATACGTTATCGGAGTATCATATAATTCCCCATTTTTTCATACATCCTAATAGGCCAGTAGACTAGCAGGCAGGCAGGCAGGCATCCATCCTTATCTTACGTGGGGCGCGGATTGTATACGTAGCCAAATTGCCAAGCTCTGTGGACCCCACCATGATGTATGTACTGTACCCGTACCGTTTAACCATTTTTAGAGATCGTTTTATGGTATTAAAAAGAGAATGAGATAAATCTAAAGTTCAAGCAGACCCCACCATAGAAATTAGTGGAGACAGTGACATTCACCGTTCAAAACTTCTTAAGGGCCACCGTAGTTTCCAATCAAGTTAGATATTTTTGTTTTCAATTCATCTACTACTATGTTAACTTATGAATAGATTGGATCTAAAAAATACATCCATAGGCGGGTGTGACTGCTCCCACGATTTTCAGTGTTGATCCACTTAAAATTTAGATCTATCTCATTCTTTTTGTAACACCGTAAAATGATCTCTAAAAATGGTATGGGATGGGAGATCCCACGGTATTAGGAGGGATGGGATCGGCAATATCCTAGTATAGGTATGAAGAGCCAAACAGATCCAGTGAACCTGTGCCGGGATACGAACAATCCCATGGATCTTAAGACAATTCACTGACATCGTCATCATTACCTTAAAAGTGGTCCTATCCCTTGGTTGAATGGACTGGAAGGTAAAATCCCGGAATATGCATGGCATGCCAAACAGACCTAATGAACCCGTCCCGGTATATAAGCAATCCCATGAATCTTAAGACAATACACTGACACCATAATCATTACCTTAAAATTGATCCCATCCCTCCTAATATCATGGGATCTGCCCGGCCAAACAGTCCCTAAAATAGTTTTTCGGTTTGGATACAATACATGCATCATGGAAAGGTCCACATAGCTTGGTAACGTCACTTCAGTAGCAACATGGCTACGACCTTGTCAGTATCCAATCCGCTCCCTCTTGGGTGCGGCGAAGGCCTCACCCACGACGGTCCGGCCCTTTCCGTGGGCCCACCTTTGATATATGTTTTCTGTATCCGTGCCTTTTTTTCGGATCATTTTATGGCATGAGCTCAAAATGAAAATTTTCAAATCTCAAATGAACGGATACAGTTGACAGCGATGGTGATTGACCGTTAAAAACTTATGGTGGACAGCAAAAGCTTTGGATCAAGCTGATTCATCCCCGTTTTTGTGACCTTGTCAACAGGTTAGGATGGGAAATAAACATTTTGAAAACATTAAGGTAGACCATAGGAATTTTTAATGGTAGGATTTCAATCAACACTACTTCCTATAATATAGTCCACCCGAGATTTGGATCTGATTCGTTTTTCAGGCCATTCACTAAAATAATCTATCAAAATGGATGGATGGCGTGGATATATAATACATACATTAAGGTGGTGCCCACGTTAAGGGCCGCACCGTCTTGGGCGAGGCCAGGGCGATACCTAATCTCCTCCCACCTTACTGTATCCCAGTGTGGCGTAGCAGCAGCCTGTAATAATAAGAACGGTACTCGAGGGAGTAACGGACCAAATCCTGATCTTCCCTCGTGTGCCAGTGTGCCATTGCGTGGCAATGGGTCTGTAGCATCTGGATCGTTCATCTTGTGGGCCTCATGATATGCATCCCTTATCCAAAAATAGTTGATAAGGTACTCACGTGGTCCAACGTGTATATGGAATTTTTATTTTTATTTTTAAAAGGTAAATTTGCACATTTCAATGTACAATTTCACTCAGGATAATTTTTGGTCCAAGGAACGATGAACGGTCCGGATCTTTTATAAAATATATACATTAACACGTTTGGTGAGGATTCTAAGCTACTCGCATTGAGTTGCCTCGTGAGAGTAAACGTCCTTCCATCTCGGATAGATAATGGAGCTGCGCTCCCGCACGTGTCCTTCCTATCTTGTACGCGGCACACGTGGGAAAGATCATAGTGGTTCATCTAACTGGCCCCACAAAATAACCAAACAAATTATCATAGAGCCACACGTGTATCAAAAATTTGCCTAGCTAAGGTAAACTAATAAGCGGCCAATACGCATGTGTGGTCCACATGATAATCAGATCGTCCTCATTTTGAGACGAGATCAGCATAGAAGGACCCGCTGATGAGCTGCGTGGGTTTCGCACACGTACGCTAAGTTGCCACGTGCCGAAGAGCGTGCCAAAAAGCTCGTACGGTGGTCCTCCATTTATAATCATTTACCCATCATCTCACCTCTTTAACTTTAGAAGAAAAGCTTTGATACTCTGGCAGACCGTGACTGATGATACGCAAGCACTCTCAAAATTCCATACGTAGCATATGCATAATTAAAACTAAACCGTCCAAAGTACAGGACCGGTTTTAGATTTTCAACGAACCAAAAATTACAATTTTTTTTATTATCTGACCAGAGGATTGCTGAAGATCTATTGGATGGTTAAGAATAAAGTATCCAACGTTCTGATAACAACAAACAAGCATCTACGAATCAAAGGTTAGGATTGCTTAACCCATCTGATTTTCGTTCTGTAACTCTATACATTGGTTTGAACAAGAATGCCACGTGTACTATTACTGAGAGCCTGCGTATCAAGCGTCATACCGTGAGAGTATTATAGCTCGACTTATGCTTTATAACTCCCGGTATATCTGGCGGAAACCGCCAAGAAAAAAAAAGAAGCGCCAGTCGAGCAACCCCACCCGCATCTCTCTTTTCTCTTTCATCTCTCTCCTTTCTTGCAACAAAAAGCAAACCATACCTCCTTCAATCCCCCCTCTCCAAACCCAAAGCAGTAAAAAGAGAAGGACCAAAATGCCCCTCCTCCCTCTTCTCTTCTTCCCTCTCTTCTTCTTCTTCCACCTGCCCGCCCTGCCCGCCTTGCCCAACCCCGATCCCGCCACCATCCAGCCATTCTTCCCAAGCTCTCCGCCGGCCACAATCCCGGCCTTCCCCGAGCAATCCGACGTAGCGGGCTGCCCGCTCGACCTGCCCGAAGATCTCTTCCCGGCTATCGCCGACGCCTGCGTTGGGAAGGACAAAAAGGCCCCCAGCAAGGACCGCTGCTGCCCAGTCCTCGCCACGTGGCTTTATGCGGCCTTCTCTGGCACGGCGCTGAGCAGGGCAGGCAGGCTGCCAACCGCGACATACGACATGCCCGTCCTGCCCGATGACTCGGAGACGTGCGTGGAGAACCTGGAGAAGGCGATGCGGCGGCGGGGGATCGAACTGCCACGCCCCAACGCCACGTGCGACGTGGTGTACTGCCACTGCGGGATTCGGCTGCACGTGCCGAGCTGTACGGAGGCGTTTGGGGTGTCTGAGGATGGGAAGGTGGTGGGGGATGGGAGGGTGCGGAGGCTGGAGCGCGAATGCCGCGGACCACCGAGTCTCGCAGGGTGTAACAAGTGCTTAAGGGGCCTCTACCAGGTGAGAGAATGACGCCTTTCGGTACTCCCGCGGAATACTGGTTTTTTTTGCTTAGGCTGTTCCTGAAAAAATTAGCACTGTAGACGCTTACGCTGTAAGCCTTTTTTTTTTGGACGCCCGAAATTTTAAAATTACGAAAGTAGAATTTTAGGGTACGGAATTATGGTTTTGGACGAAAATACCCCTGAATTAAGGTAAGAAGCAGTGAAAAAGTAGGGGTATTTTCGTTTTTATTGGGTTGTCCGTACAGGTAGGGTCTAAATTGGTAGGAAAGGTTTTGTTCGGGTCGAGATAGGAAGTTCGGTGGAAGGTTGCGTCTATTGTAAAAAATTACCCGCCTGTTGCTTTGTTTGGGAATTTGGTGGTTCGCGCTCTATTGAAGGAGGATCGAGAGGGAGGGATATACAATGCTCGGGCCGACAGGTTGCATCGTACCTTTTCAGTTTGTACAATGTGGAGCCCATGGTCCAGTAATCCAGAGCGTTGATACGGTGGGACCCACCAGGAATGGGATATGCACCGAAAATCCCCCGGATTGAGAGACATTAGCAATAGAATATTTGGCTTTTTACAGGTTGATCATTTTTTCATCTGAGAGATTTTTGGTGCATGGACCATTTATATATGGGCCCCACAATAACAACGGTTTCCATCGCTGTAAGATGGGCCCACAAAACCCGAATGGTGCTGTATGCTCCTCTAGGCCAGAGCATCACCTCTCCGCAGTTTTTCATCTGGTCTCAGCCGCGTATGTTGCAGCTAATCACGGACCGCCGGAGTAGACGGCCTTGTTCTGGTTGGAAGCGGATTGCCTGGATTGGGCGGCGAGTAGCTCACCACCCACCTTCATAGTAAAATGACGTGGTGGAATTTTATTGGTGGGGCTGTACGCTGTCAGAGATGGAGATGGGGCCGTGGAGGGCGGTGAGCTGCTCACCCACCAAATCCGCGTCCCATTGCATGCGACATGCAGTTGGAAGATCGGTGGGGCCATCGAGATGTTCTTGAGAAATCCACCCCCATCCACCCGTTTTGCCAGCTCATGTTACGTCATGAGCCGAAAGTGAGGCAGTTCGAAAACTCAACTGGGCCGCAGGTTAGGAAACAGTGGGGATTGAACGCCCACCGTTGAAACTTTCGCGGGGCCACAGAAGTTTTGGATCAAGCTAATATTTTGTGTTTTCAGTTAATCCCAGTGTGATGCCCGTATGAACGGTTTGGATGGCATATAAACATTACAGCGGAGCCCTGGAAAGAACGGGTAGATTTCTCACAAACACAATCTTCAGCAGTCGAGGTCGCAGGCAATCCGCGTCCAGTTACTCCGCCGACTACCTTAACTGGTAGTTTCGCAGACTACCGAAGCTTTGTTTAATTTTTGAAAAAATTAGCACTGTAGACGAGTCCGTGCAACGCCAAAGGACAATGGTTTTTTACGAAAATATAAAGCAACGGAAAAAGAGGAGTATTTTCGTAATTTTGGATTCATCCGTACGAACAGAGGTCTACTTTCGTAATTAAGGTTTTTTTTCGGGTCCAATGAAAAAACGTGGGTAGTACGTTGGGTCTATACGACGCAAAATCCTTTTTTTTTTTTTATTTTCTGGAGAATGAAGAGAAATGATCAGGTAAGTTAAAGCGTATGAAACCTTCACCTGCATTGGACTCATTGGCATCTAAATCATCTATCTAGACCGTCCATTAGGTTCGGTACACTCTTCTTCCACTACTTGGCTTTCATCACAGCAATCAGATGGTCATTCGTCGTATCTTTTAGTTACGATCTTGTCCATCCATTTTTGCATGCCGCTCAACTGACGTCTTCGTCACCCCATTAGCATGAATTATTTTTCAAGACAGCCTATGAAAAGTGGACTAGACCTAATGGACGGTACCGATTAATGATGGGGATGCCACAAGTCCAAATGCAACTACGTGTATGTGAAGGCTCCATGCACTTGTTTTTTTTTAATGTTTATTTCTTTTCCTTGGCAAGGTTACAATGTGTGTTTGGTACCATTTATTTGGTAGTGCTGGCTATCCAAGTAATCAAAACCATGGCGTCCAAACCGTGGGTTGATGCACATGAATGGCACTTGGACGGCCACAGAGTCACGACCATTTAGGAAATAGTTTAAAAGAAACTCACACAGTAAGCTATCAGCAAGATGTGAAGGTGAACGAGGTACGGGCTAGTCAAGTGGTCCATGGAACCAACCGGTAGTCGTATTCACGCCTTAGGCGGTGATTGCTCTCTGCTGGTGATGATTTTTTTGCACGGAATGACCAAAATGCCCCTCCTTTTCCTTGTTTGGGAAGAAGGCGTGTGCTGTCTTTTTCAAGGAAATGGTAATCCAAGTCCAGTAGAGCAGCGTAGCGCCCGTGCAGAAACTGTTATTTAATCAATAGGTATGCCACGTGTTTTGATACTCTGATGAAGCATGTGACTTGTCCAAGTGGCATTTACGTGCACATCGCCAATCCACCCTTAATCGAAAGGTCGAGATTTTTAGCCTCGAGTAGATTATCGATTGAGATGTAGCAGACCAATGGTCCTGATTACCGAACCATGGACCCTCTTTTCATTATAATATCCTACTTTGGACCGTGCATTGATTTATTTTTATTTTTTTGGGCAGCTGAATGGGGGGAAGAGAGCGACGAACGGAAGCGAGACGGACAGAAAGAACAAGATGCACAACAGGGATTGCGAGCTTATGGGGATGACGTGGCTGCTGGCCAAGAACAGAAGCGTCTACATTCCCACGGTTTCAGCGGTCCTGCGGGCTATCATGATGGGCGGCAATGATGGCTCTCCCCAACCTCGATCTTGCAGCGTCGACAGGGACGGGATGCCTTTGGCCGTTGATTCTGCTGAGCTGGACGGTCTGTCTGCCTCCATTGCCGTCCGATCTCCTTCCCATCTCGTCATATTTCTCGCCTCTCTTTACTGGATTTGCATCTTCTTCTCGTTTCGTTTCTGATCCTTTCCAACGTAATTTCATGTGTTTTTTTGTTCTTTTGTGTACATATAAATATCCAAAGTTAGTTGTTTCAAGCAGTCAATTCCTTACACGCGGCACACGCGTGCGAGATCCGGACCTTCTATCAAATCGCACCTAAAGCCGATGGGGCCTACCCCAAGAGTTACACGAACCGGGTGATCTTAGCCACGGATTGTGGGTCTGCTGATGATTACGGATGGATAGTTGATAAAATGTACAACCAACCGTTGAGACTAAATATTTAGCAATGGCCCAACCAATGGTGAGGATCATCTGAATGGTGTGAGCTAGTTGGAGATGAACAGCCCGGATCTTGTACGTGTTACCACGTGTACATGAATTGAGAGACGCTAATTGGCTGTGCCCCTGCCAGGGAAGTTCCTATGGCCAGAAGTTATGTGGGGCCTAAAGAGATGCCTGCAAGAAATCCACTCCGTTCATCAATTTCTCAATCTTACAATAGGATAGGACTCCAAAAACCAGGCAGATCGAACTCAAGCGGACACACCAGACGAAACAGCAAGGGTTGAACTTTGTGGGGCCCACAAAAGTTTCTGATCTGGATGATATTTATGTAAGTGGTAATGACCTTATGAACGGTTTGGATGATATACAAACATCAGGTGAGCTCCAAAAAGGTTTTTGCCATGCAGATTTTCATTCTCACGGTTTTACATTGTGTGGCCTGACTGAGTTTTGGACTTCCATCCTATTGCGAGCTTGAGAAACGGACGGATCGAGTAGATTTCTCACGGCATCTCTATGAGACATGTGAGGTCCACCCATATGCAATGCCTGGATTGCGTCCTCCCCTCACCTGGATGGAAATCGGTCGAGGCAGGGACTCTGTGGGACCCACGATTATGTGTGAGTCATGATCAAAATTTAAGGATGGGATAAAAAAAAATGAGTCTTAGATCTACATTACTTTTGTGCTCGTATCTTAAAATGATCTGAAAAGAAATAGATGAACGGCATGGATTAAACCCATACATCACAGTGGGCTCTACAGACTCTGTCCAGACCTACTCTGCTTCCTTAAAAGGTAAGACGTGTGTCCTGATGCCAGTAGATTGGTGGACCCATTAATACATCACCCAACCATGTTAGCTGTGTAGAGAGGGTTCTACAATTTAATCTCCCACTAATCGATACTTCCATCTTTTAGCACAAGTTTGTTTTACTACAGTTGCCACTCATGGTGTGGGGACATGGTGAGACGGCTCAATGATTTGAACTCTCCATTTTCTCGCGACGACAATAAAATACGCTGCTACGGCTCTGTAATCATGCATGGGTGATGATGTTATCCTTTGATTTTTAGGGTTGAAAACTACTCATTCAAAATTTCTTTTACCCACTGCTTCATCATTGACCCTGGCCCGTCTGGACCGAGTTCAGCATAGGCATGATGTAGTGTGATATAATTAGAAGGCATTCTGCTGTAGAGATAAACATGTATGAAAGTTGTTCGTTTGGTACTATGCTATTGGCTATAGGACATGGATTCCCTGCAAAAGCCCTTTGTGGAGGTTCCTATACTAGGATGTTTGGTGAGGCTGCTATGATGTTTGTGAGAAATTCTTTTTTTTTAAAAGCTCTTTTTATGACATGCGTCGGATCCAAAAGTCTCCACATGAAAGGAAAATTTGGAAAAGAAAATGCCCATGGTTGAAATGTTCATGGGCTCCATACAATCGAAACTTCTTAGGAGGGCATTCTCACTTGGATGAAGTGAAAACACAAAAACATTAGCCGGCATTTCCACTGGGATGAAGTAAAAACACAAAAACATTAGCTTATGCAAAACTTTATCAGCCATACCAATGTTTCAACATTGTCATTGAATCTCCACTGTTTTTTTTTTTAATTTATTTTTACACACACACACTCGCGCGGTAATGGGATTTCACTACCTATGATGCTCGAACCCTGGGTGTTGAAACTCCTGAGTCTACCACCAGAGCAAGAGTAAGGATCCAAAGATTTAATATCTACACAAGCATTCCTAGAATTGAACTCGGGACCTTTCGCCCCCTTAAGCTAGAATCATACCACTAGACCAAATGTCCTTTGTTTCCACTGTTTCCTTCCATGTGGCTCACTTGAGTTTTAACTTCACCTCACTATCTGTGCATCTCCTAAAATGAGCATGTAAAATGGATGGTTTTGTCGTAAACATTACAGTGGGCCCCTCCCAGCATTCCAGCCCATGAGCTTTCTACCAAAGCCTTTAGCAGGAAAGCGCACGTGAAGCTGTATATCCGTATAAATCCCACCACATCTTGCCTCAGCGTAATCAATAGAACTCATTTGGGAAGCCGCCTAAAGGGCTGCGACGCACGCTGGAACCTTAACTGCGACGGAGGCAAAACCAATATCCTTTTAGCATCGGGTTCTCTGCGGATTTTTTCTCCACTAACATGCGCCGGGGGAGCCTCCGGCTTTTTGTCACTAAAAAGCAAGATGGATTATGTCCGTAGCAGTGTGTGGAATTATTGATGTTTCCTTCGTCGGGTAGGAAAAGGATCCAGTGCCCTTCACGAACACGAAATTCTCGTGCCTCCTGTTTCTCTGCATTGTACCTCGGAAACTTATGTGATCATCTGAGCCATTCGTTCATCCATTACGGCCACCAATGCGCCATAGGCCAAAAATCACAATGATTGGACGATCCTATCCGTTTTGAGATGGGTGTACACAAATAAATCCAAGTAATTTTTGCCTGGTATCTTTTAGACGGACGAGATTGTCTGATCATTGTGACTTTTGGGTTCCTGGTCCATTTATGGTTGTCCCTGATGAACGAACGGCTCTGAAATTTCCCTTTTGTGGGGGCATTGCATCTCATCCATCGGTTTTCAAATTTCCCAATTTTGATGGTTGTGGATGATCAGTGCCCAGTTGTGCACGAGACTAAGGCCACCATAATCATCTCTTCTACCGAAAATCACGCCGGTTCATTCATCAGGTAGGCCGCATGTGTTCGCTAAAAGTGGACGGTTAGAAAGTACTCAACTGATGTCCACGTGTGTCCAACCTGATCAGTGATTAATGGGCCAGAGCATCATAAGCTGTGGTCCCACCTGATGAGTGGCTGAGATCCCCCCATATTACACTAGCTTGGCATGTGTGCCACAAATATTCTCTCACGCCTCGTTTTGTGGATGAGAGGAAAGATTGCAGAACATGAGCACATGGGACTTATAGGCCATTAATCAGGTGGGCCCCACAGTTTGCCTTCTACCTAAAATCAAGTTGCCAAGTCGTTGCATGGGCCCAATGTGTACGAAGAAATTGAGTGGTACAGTATGTTCATACAACACGTGATCCACTTATTAGGTGGGCCACAGCATAGAAAACAATTTCTATCCATTAATTAATAAATAACAATATACAACTGTGGTCCACTCAATGAGTGTATGTGACTGATTTTTGTTTTATATGATCTTCATGTTGTGGATAACGTATTTAACGGGTTGGATGTCGCACGCACATGGAAGGTTGGAATTTATCTGGCGGGTAACAGTAGCCAACCGGCTGTACTCGGGACCTCTTTGTAGCTAACAAATGCTACTAGATGATAGATGATAGGGAGCCCGTGCAAGGAACAAAAAAATATGGGGCCCACCTAGATGTCCATGTGACATCTAGTCCGTCAATCAATTGCATTAGGTCATGCAAGGATGTGAAGTCATAAATTAGGTGGATTTTGAAACTCAAGTGGGCCACACCACAGGAAATAGGGGAAATGGGTGCCCACCGTTGAAACATTAGGGCCCACCAAAGTATTTGATTAGTTTGATTTTTTGTGTTTTATTTGTCGAATTGTGGGACTCGTCTTATGGACGGGTTGGATGGCATATAAACATCTAAATGAGCCTCGTAAAGGTTTCAACGGCGGGTGTCCTGTCTTCTCCATTTTCAATGTTATGGCCCACTTAAGTACCGGTCTGATTTTTAGGTTTGCATCCTTACATGAGCTGATGGATGGAGTGGATAATATGCCAATTGTAAAACTTGTGAACTATTGTAGATTGTATATGTGATTAGGATAGTCTTCTTACGAGTTCTTGTTGTTGCTGTCTTTATGTGATTAGGATTGTATATGTGATTAAATTGTTTGTAATTTTGACTAATAATGATTAAGCTAATTATATATATAAAGCAAGTGGGTGTTATTATGTGTATATCTATTATGAGCACGTACTTGTTGTATTTTTGTTATTGGACAGTACATATTATGAACGCACACTTTTGTGTGGGATTTTATTGGCCGGCTAATCATTGAGGGCATGTACTTGTTATATTTTCACCCATGACTAGTTACTGTATAGTCGTCCCCTTTCAATGTAGGCGTTATCGGGTAGCTAGTCATTGCAAGCATGCAAGTGTTGTATTTTCATCGGTGATTATATCATTGTATAAACAACCCCGTTTTGGATATGGCTAGTCATTGTAAATATATGATGGTCTTATTTAATCAGCTATTGCTTTGTCAGTTAAATGTACATCCATATGTCATTCATGAATTAAAACAATATCATATAATAGCTTCTTCTCTTCTTTTTTTTAATGCATGTCTTTGCTTACTTAATGTAACATGTTGTGTATATAATCTTGATGCAATTTCTCAACGAGTTGGCCACTCATTTTGTTATTATGTGCATTGCATCAACTAATTGATGCAAGGGTACGTAGTGCGGGTCGAGGGCGTACTCGGGGACCCATTTGTGGAGACCAGATGAAGCGAAGCCTGTATCAATGGTGGCTAAGCTCTACCTATGGATTCTTAAATCTTGCTTTCGTTAGTTTATGTTCTTGAACATTTGGTTACGTATATGGGTTGTGTATATTTCTAATGGGCTTTCCTTTCTGGAATTGCATGTTGACTATATTAGCCTTGATATTCCTAATATGGTTATTTATAATTATCTTTTGATGCTACTAATTGAATGCTAGTATGATTAAAAGTGATCGATGATTTAAATATAAGTAGATGGTAATCTATTAATGGAGTACTATTGAAAACATGCCCGCGTGTGATGTTGATTGAATGAGAATCTCACCAAACACACAGCGTTTTATAAACATATCGAAGTCGACTGTTTGCCGAAATTTGACACTTGGGTTTTCGTAGCAAGAGCACTATACTAAGTGATGAAAATCCAAACATTACATTATATCATAAAATGACCATAAGACTTAACTTGATGTATGTGTTGTATAGCCATGTCTTCCACAAATTTTACCTACTCATTTTAAGATGAAGGGTAAAAAATGAAGCAGATCTCAATAAAAGGTTGACCATGCTCCACCAAACAATGGTGAATGACCGTTTAAAACTTATCATGGGCTGCAAATATTTTAAATCAAGCTGTTATTTGTGTTTTCTCCTAATCCAGGTTGGTGTGACGTCCTTATTGACAAGTCCGATGGAAAATAAGCATTATGGTAGGCCTAAGAAAGCTTTTTAACAGTGGGCGTTCAATCACCAATGCTTTATGTGGCGTCGTTGATGTAGAGATGTTCGCGGATAGTTATATGGCCAAGATGGATCAGAAAAGGCCCGGTCAACGATAGAAGTGATTCGGACCGTCGAACCTTAAATTAGGCGTATCTCGCATTATAGAATGAGTTATCAGATATAAAATATATGATTTTGGGGTAGAACGAGATACTTTAGCCAACCAACCCCGCTATACTTGGTTCGCAAGCTAGATTTGTAAAATACATGCTGGATTGACGGATCGTTTCCTATTTTAATTCCATTTTTACTATAAATAGTAAGTTTTAGTTTGATTATAACTCTTCATCCGTTGGGCTTTAAGAGTTGCGCCCAATGAGAAAAGAGCTTAGAAAAATTAGGAGAATAGCTTGGTAAAGCCAAATAGAATAGTTACTATTTTTTGCCGAAAACCTTGCGCATTAGTAGACATCACGACCATCTATAAATAATAAGTTTACTATTTATTATTTATAGTAAGTCACGAATTTTAGAAGTTTTAGTCGTAGTTTGATTCTGATTTCTCTCTCATTGCTTCGTGTCCCTATTTAAAGGGTTGTGAACTCGTTTTTATTCATTCATCAATCAATTTCGAATTTATTAGAATTTATTTATATTTTCTTGCTTTCTTTCCTCGTGGATTCGAAAAGTCTATGTGAGGAGTCCAAAGAAGTTCCATGGATTTGGAATAATTATCCTCTTGAGAAAGATGGTGCTCAACCTCACGTCCTCCCCTGCGTCAGTTTGGTATCAGAGTCAGGTTTTTCTTTAGATCAATGGCTTCTAACGACGAGTCAGGCAACAATCCCATGGGCAGTGGTCCAAGGAATTTACCTTTAACGACAGCAGCTTTCGAAACAGTTCAGCGAGAGAATCGGCAAGCCATACAAGGGTTACAGGCTTCCATCGACCGCATGACGGATCTCTTGGCGGAAACCTTAGGGCAACTTCGTGTTCCTGGTGGTAATCCTCCACCGCTAATTGCTGAAACTCGTAATCGCTCTGATCGCGAGATAGTACCGAATGCTCGGCTAAGGCCCGACAACTACTATCGCTGTGGCCAACCGGGCCACCTATTAAATATTCATCCCCACCGAAATGTGGCGAACCTTGCCATCAATGATGGTAGTGTTGATAATGCCTATGAAGATCTAGATGTTGAAGAACAGGGGCACACCACCGAGGACAAGGCTGATGAGTCAGGTTGGGTTTAGAAAGATTGCAGCGAGTCGCTCGTCATGAGGCGGCTATTATATGCGCCAAGAAAATAAGTGCATCCACAGCTGCATAACATCTTCCGAACTAGGTGTACGGTAAATCAAAAGGTTTGTGACGTGATCATTGACAGTGAGAGCAGCGAGAACATCATCTTCAATGTCATGGTGAAAATTTGCAATTGAAAACGGAGCGTCATCCTTCCCCATATACAATCGGTTAGATCAAGAAAGTCAGCGAAACAAAGGTAACTGAACGGTGCATCATATCCTTTTTAATTGACAAATATTATAAGGATGAAGTAATATGTGATGTGGTTGACATGAAAGCATGTCAGATACTACTCAGTCGACTCTGGTAATATGACCATGACACTACTCGTAAAGGGCGAGATAACATATATATCTTCGTTAAGGACGGCCAGGAGACCATATTGGCCCCTATGGATCCAGAGGAACCAGAAACCTAAAGTTGATTGTAATAGGACTTCTAAAGATTGTAAAAGGGTCATTTTCTCTTAACCATACAGGACTTCGTGGAAGAATCCAAAGAAATAGGACAGGCTTATGCATTGATTGTAAAATGGGAAGAACTTGAACCTACCATCATCCCTAAAAGACTAAGGCCCTTGGTACATAAATTCAAAGAAATTTGGCCCGATAACCTTCCTGATGGGTTACCTCCCATACGGGATATCCAACACCATATTGACTTTATCCAGCATTATATTACTTTATCCCTGGGTCCAGTTTACCCAATTGTCCTTACTATTGGATGAGTCCGAATTAGTGCCAGATTCTGCAGGGGCAAGTGAAGGAACGATCCGTAAGGATCTTATTCAAGAAAGCATCAATCCATGTGTCATACCAGCTCTATTAACTCCAAAGAAATATAGGAGTTGGCGCATGTGTGTCGGTAGTCGGGTCATCAACAAAATTACCATAAAATACAGGTTTCCTATACCACAGTTGAACGATATGTTGGACATGCTGGAGGGCGCAAAAATATTCTCTAAATTGGACCTAAGGAGCGGCTACCATCAGATTTGAATACGCCCGGGCGATGAGTGGAAAGCAGCCTTTAAGACCAATGAAGGATTATACAAGTTGATGGTCATACCCTTCAGTCTTTCTAATGTGTCTAGCACATTCATGAGATTGATGAACCAAGTTCTGAAACCTTTCATTAGACAGTTCGTTGTAGTTTATTTCGATGATATTTGGATATACAGTCAAGACAAAACCACCTATATAGAACACCTCAAAAAGGTTCTTCGAGTGCTCACTGAAAATAAACAGTATCTCAATTTTAAAAAGTACAGCTTCATGACTGATAGCCTGTTGTTTCTGGATTTTGTTGTAACATCCACTGGCATTCGGGTAGATGAGGAGAAGGTGAAGGCAATTAGAGAATGGTCAGTTCTCACGAATATTCATGAAGTGCGAAGTTTTTATGGACCGTCGGTTCGTGAAAATTGTTAGTACTATTGTGTCACCAATTATATATTAATTGAAGAAATGACGGTTTCAGTGGACTGACGAAGCTGACAGGAGCTTTGTTGAAATTGAGTGCAAGTTATCCACGACCCCGATTCTTATACTTTTCAACTTCGACAAACTGTTTGAAGTCGAATGTGATGCCTCATATGTCAAGATTGGAGGAGTTTTGTCTTAAGAAGGTAGGCCGATAGCCTTCTACAGTGAGAAACATAGTGATGCACGCAATAAGTGATCTACATGTGAGATCGAGTTGTACCCAGTAGTTTAGGTACTGCGACACTAGCGGCATTATTTGATTCAAAGGGAATTCATATTTTACACCGACCATCAAGCTCTCGAATTTATTAATAGCCAAGCTAACATTAACTATGTGTATGCTAGATGGATCTCATTTTTACGGTAATTCACGTTTGTGCTAAAATATAAGAATAAGCAATAAAACAAAGTAGCCGGTGTGCTGAGTCACCGTGCAATTTTGTTAGTCACTATGAGCAATGAGGTTGTCGGGTTTGAGTGTCTCAAGGACATAGATGGATCTCATTTTTACGGTAATTCACGTTTGTGCTAAAATATAAGAATAAGCAATAAAACAAAGTAGCCGGTGTGCTGAGTCACCGTGCAATTTTGTTAGTCACTATGAGCAATGAGGTTGTCGGGTTTGAGTGTCTCAAGGACATATATGCCGATGACGACAACCTCAATGACGCATGAGTTAGATGTCAAGAAGGTCACTCCGATGACTTACATATGCAAGATGGGTTCTTCTTCAAAGGGAATCCATTGTGCATCCTCAAAAGTTCGTTAAGGGAACAGATAATCCAAGAGCTACATGGAGGTGGCCTTAGTGAAAATGTAACGTCCTGGATTTTTGTTATTTTGAATTTTCCAAAAGCCCTTAAAAATCTTCGATATGACTAGCCTGCGTTATCGCTTATTGGCCCATTGACACTTGAAGTGAACCTATACACGGGTAGTGATAGTAAAAAACCACACAAATCTAATCAATCAACCATAGGAAGCTAACGAATTCGCCCGATCACTTAAACATCGAGCTTAGCCTCGAGATTTGTTCACACAGGGTTCAAATCTAGTCGACCTATCACTGACTAATGGAGATAACCGTAACTAAATAAAGATCTACCCAAAACTGAGACAAGTAGGAATCAAATCTTAATTAACAAACCAAATCAATCCAGTTACTCCTTTAGCCTAAAAACCAACGTTTTGGGGTTATTAAGACTGAATCGTCGTTTGCACTAATTATAAATAGGTCACACTATGAACATAGTTAATTTAAACCCTAATAATTGCGCACAAGAAATCTTGATACCTAATTCATTATAGAAATGCCCCAATTTTCCAAACAAGCTTTAAACCGCTCGTTAGTGGGACACTAGTTTCGAAACTATAGAATAATGTTCGTCTCGCTGGGATTGACATCCATTACGGGTGGAGAATCAAGATAATACCTAGAACTGCACAACTTGGGCCAGAGGCCGAGTGCTTAAAATGCACGAATAGACTTTCCACTCTTTCGCAAATTTGTAGCTTTTCGACTATTAGATCGTAACCAAACTCGAAGTATGAGTTAATGATATTTTTCTGCTCATATCCGTATAGCCGCGACCCCGATCGATCATTGACGACTGCCCATCGTAAGTGGGGCCCCCACAGTTAATCGAAGTGTCTAATTGCCGCTCGATCCTAACAAACCATAGATCCTATAGTGGGACACCTTTTCCCTTATATAGATGACCTAGTGGGCCCTGGTAAACAACCTCCCTTATGGTTAATGTAATGGATAAAAGGGTCATTAGGGCCATTTGCACCACTCCTGACACTATATAAGGGCCTTGTTTGGGCACCCTCTCCTCCCATACGAATTTCAACAAGAGAATAAGGGAGAAAGGGAAAATACAAAGAGGGGAGAGAGAAAGAGAGAGAGCTTAGAAGTGTGAGGGTTTGTACACATTCACTCTCTCATCCCTCTTTATAGCCACAGTGCCACTCTAAGATCTTTTATGGAGTTCTCTCGGTTGCGATTGGAGGTAAGAAATATAATCTACTCTTTAATATAGTCTTTTGGGTTAGGTTTTCTTGTCCTTACAATGGTTCGTGTGATTGTTTAGGCTTTGGTGGATTTTCTCTATAACCCTAATCCTATGAGTGCTTTGAGTCAGACTAATCATTACAAATGTGCGGACCATTATGCCTAAGTTTCCATTTATCGACCCTTGATGGTCTTAGTTAATGATGTCTTGTGGTAAACGGTTTGTAAATATATAGCATGTCTATATTTTGAGTTTGATGGCAATATGTGTCATTGGTTGTTTATGGATGCTTGCATGTTTGATAAAATGACTCGGTGATTAAATGCATTATTCTAATGATGCTCACATGCTTGGCTGAATGCTTGATTTGATGTGTTGATTTGTTGATGCTTACATATTTGATTAAATGCTCTAGTAAATATATTATTTCATAGAGGCTCACATGTTTGATAAAATGCATAGGTTATTAGATGAGTGTTTTATATATGCTCTCATATTTGATAAAATGCTTATGTGATTATGTCGTTGAATCCATGTTGATGGCATGGCGAATTGCTAAGTTTGTAGTGATGCTTAGGTTGCTTACAATGTTGGGTCAGTTGGTAAATTGCTCAAACTAAGGGGTGACCCTAGTTAGGCCGACCACCCTAGGATTGTTTGATTGACTCGAGTGAACACGAACGACCGACAGTATATGGACTACACGGGATGCTTACACCTAATACCGGTTGCGTCAGGGTTTTTCAAGGTCAATCAAATTAGTCCACTTGCCGACTAATCATGCATGTTCATAATGTATGACACGACTAAATTGAATATAGGATACCACGTTCCCAATGGATGGTCCGTTCATAACCGTTAGTGCGATACGATCCCCCTAAGACTCATGAGTCATACATGGTGGTATGAGACACCGCGTCCTAGCTGTCAGCCTACGCTGGGGTGAGAGCCTCCCCGTAGTGACCAGTGACACTAATGGAGGTGACATGCCATTGTTCGAACGACCCCCGTCAAATTACCCGGCTGATGGTTCCATACCTGAGTACCGTTCGAACGCCCAGACGTGAATGGAATTGGATGACAAGCCATTTCCTTTATGTGTTTTTGGTTTTACGTACAAGCCCGCACCTCATAACTTAGTGATTATACTCGGTGTTTGGGTGATGACCCATACCGAGTTGATTCTCATACATTTGGGTATCATGGCGTACCTTTGAAATTGTTGATTGGTGAGATAAACAGATGATACCTAAAGTTGGATCAAGCAATACTGGTAAGGAACCGCTACGTGTAGCAACAAGCCACGTGATCCGAATAAGGACTCGTGATATAATGTCGGTATCCTAACTTCACCAATATGTTGTATGAATAAAACTTAATAATTACTCGGCTAACATAATCATTCATCGCATCGTATTAGTTCAGAATATAGAGAAACAAGCGTTGAAGTCGCATGTTTAAGAAGTGTTATCATTCGCGAACCAGATGGTTGGAGTTGCGTGTTAAGGGAGTGTCGAATGGTGAGTACATATATCATGTCATATCTTTATATGCGCATTTAATAAGAGTATTTAGAAAATGTTTGATTTATTATTTTATCATTACCTGTGCTGATTGAGGTGATAATATGTGTAACTTAGAACTAATGGAACCACTGAGTTAGCTATTCACTCCCACCTGGGACAGTGTTTTAAAATACTAACCAGGCGTATCATTGACGCAGGTATTAGTAAGACCTCAGATAGGTGAACTTATATCGGGTTGTGCCAACACTGTTATGTTTTAGAGAATTGGGCGTAAACTGAAAGCTTTACACTTTAATCATCATGGGTATGTATATTATGGATTGTGACTTGTATAATTCCATTTTGGGTGATCATCACTATTAGAATTGTATTTTTTATTCTTAGCCCTATATTTATGAATCTCTTGTTATCTTTACCTCGCTTTGGATTCACTAAGTGAATTACGTTACTCTGATTATCCATGTGTGGAATGAATGTGAATCCGAATGATGTCACATGTGCATTCTCATTAGGTTAACACTTGGGAACTCGAGATCGAGGTATTTGTACTCGGGTACCGATTTTCAAGGCGTTACAAGTTGGTATCAGAGAGGAGTATTGAGATAACCATGACCTTGGGAATGCGGACTATACAAACCACAATAACTATGTGTTAAGACACTTAAGATTAAAGGTTTGGTCCTGTAGGGGATCTCCACTATTTTACGAGTACTTGTTAGTGTAAGAAATTCAGTAAATTAGTAACACTAAACCTTAAGACCAAACTCCCCGGTTTGTTACTCTTTAAAACTCAAAACTCAAAAACTGAACTCTAAGATTAATTTTCTATTGTGTGTATGATTTTGAATTTAAACTTACAAACGATGAACAATAGGATCAAATTCTCGATTTTGTGATGCTTTCGAACTTTAACTTATAAATCAGAAACTTAAGATCGCCCTGATTAGTTTCATCGCTTACGACGTGTGATTTCGACTTGGAACAAGTGAATTTGGTAACTCGTTACTCGAGTAAGCAAGATTTGACGTAGGAGTTCAAATACCCAGTAGGATGAGCGATCTGAGCTTGATAGAAACTCGACCAATGAGTACAAAGTTAAAGTTTTACAAAATATGGACGGTGGGGCTCTGTTCCTCGAAGTAATAATTAAAATCTATGGTTATTAAATTCAAACCCTTGTAAATATACTATGTATAACTATTTTTGGATTAAAGTTGATTCAAAATCTATGGTTTCACACACAATAGGAGGATTTCAAATCCATGGGGTTCCAAGTCCATAGGGTTCCAAATTTACGCTCTTAAACGAGCCCTTAAGAAAATGAGAGGCTTAAGAAACAAAGAAAATAAATGGACGTGATGAGGTCAATCACCATCTTTCTCAAGGGGATAACTACTCTGAATCCACGGAGCTTCTCTGGACTCCTCACGGAGATACCCCAAATCCACGAGGGGAAAATAAGAAAATAAAAATAAATTCTAGAAAATTAAAAAATTCATTGGTAGTTAATAAAAACGAATTTACAATCCTTTAAACAATGATACCAAACCTTGTCAGAAGTTTCAAAATCAAACTTCAACTCAAACTCTCAAAAATTCGTAACTCAATATAAATAATAAATTTGCTATTTATAGTGTCCTATCTAGCTTAACCATGTTATTCTACTAATTTTTCTAAGTACTTTTCATGTTAGACACAACTCCTAAAGCTCAAAGGATGCATAGTTATAAATAAACTAAAACTTACTATAAATAGTAAAATGCAAATAAAATGGAATTTTGACCATTGACCTGATGGAATCTCACAAACTAACTAGTTTTTTATTGGCTAAAGTAGCTCTTCCTACCCCAAAATTATATATGGCACGTCGAATAACTCATTCTAGTTTGGGAGATATGCATGTTGAATGAATAAAGAAAGAAAGAGAGAGAGGTAAAATAATTTTTATATGTTTATATATACATATATAAAGTTTTATTTGTCAAAAATAAAAAATAAATTCCGTCGGCAAAGAAAGTTTTCCGACCGGAACGTACAACAAGTTGAAAAATAAGAAAATTAGACTGGTACCAATCATCTGAAAGATTAATAACAACGCCTACATTGTTGATATTCCAGATGACATGGCGATCTCATGGACTTTCAAAGTCGTGGACCTAACTGAGTATCATGAGTTAAAGTAAGACGAGAACTTGAGGATAAGTTCTTTTGAAGTGGAGCAGACTGATGTAGAGAAGGTCGAGGACAGTTACATGGCCAAGATGGATAAGAAAAGGCCCGGTCGACGACAAAAGTGATCTGGACCATCGGACCTTAAATCAGGCGTATCTTGCAATCCGGAATGAGTTATCGGACATAAAATAATGATTTTGGGGTAGAACGAGCTACTTTAGCTAACCAACCTCACTATGCCGGGTTGCGCAAGCCGGATTTGTGAAATACCGCCAGATCGACAGTCGTTTCCCTATTTTAATTCCGTTTTTACTATAAATAGTAAGTTTTAGTTTGATTATAACTCTTCATTCATTAGGTTTTAGGCGTTACACACAACACGAAGATAGCTTAGAAAATTGAGGAGAACAACTTGGTGAAGCCAAATAGGACACTTACTATTTTTGGCTGAAAACCTTGCGCACTAGTAGACATTATGACCGTCTATAAATAGTAAGTTTACGATTTATATAGTAAGTCACGAATTTTAGGAGTTTTAGTCGTAGTTTGATTCTGATTTCTCTCCCATTGCTTGGTATCCCTATTTAAAGGGTTGTAAACTCATTTTTATTCATTCGTTAATCAATTTTAAATTTATTAGAATTTATTTCTATTTTCTTACTTTATTTTTTCGTGGATTCGAGAAGTCTCTGTGAGGAATTCAGAGAAGTTCCGTGGATTCATAATAGGTTTCCTCTTGAAGTATACGGTGCTCGACCTCACGTCCTCCCCTGCACTAGTCATCCACCTGAATTTGGATCTGCTTCATTTTTAGCCCCCTTCCTAAAATGAGCCAGCGAATGGGGATGCAAATTTGCTTAGTAACTCACTACGCTTAGCATAATGAGTAAACTCTATGACCTCCACCATGATTTATGTATTTTATCCGCTCCATCCATCCATTTTAACAGATAATTTTTAGTCTTGAGATAAAAAATGAAGTATAAACAATTTTCAAATGGACCACACCACAGGAAAAAGTTGAACTGATCGTCCATTATTGAAAAATTCTAAGGGGCCACAAAAGTTTTGGATCATGCTTATATTTGTTTTTTTCCCTTCATCAATGTCTTTATGATCTCAAGAACAAGTTGGATGACAAAAAAAACATCACTGTGGGGCCTAAAAAGGTTTCAAATGTGGAATTCATTATCCCCACTGTTTCCTGTGGTATGATCCACTTGATCTTTGGATATGCTTCAATTTTGGTATTAACTGCTTAAATTAGATGAAAAAAATGGATGGACGCGGATAGACTACATACATTCAAGGTGGGCCATATTCAGCACGATAAGAGCTTCTTGATTAACTAGGCAATTCGATTTCAGTGGATGGACGGCCTGGATATACACAAATATTGTGTTACTGTCAACTTAACCGAATCCACTCCCAATATCCATCGGACACGTAGAGCGGCTAACGGCGACCCAATCCACCAAAGCCTCTCTACCCTCCATAGAAACTATATAAATAATTAAATGAACGGATTAGTCAATATGATGCCTTTATTATTTTCGTTATTTCACAAAAAGCAACTTTTTAGGATTTAAAAGTTGCTATTTTAATCAAAATAGTCAAGGGTAAGCAGTCATAGGAGGGGTATTTTGGTCTTTTTGGGTTTATCTGTAAAACCCTAAGCCTGGTTTCACAATTAAGGTTTTTTGGGGCGAATGAAATGAGAAATTTACGACTGTGGACCCCACCTTTTATCCAGCGGTTTTTTTGAAGCAATACAAACTTAGAGTACCCAGTTAGACCTCATCGTACGGAGTCGGGATTTCAGGACGAAAATACCCCTCCTTCTCACGGCTGTGGCTTTTCCTCTCCCATTTCCACTATTTGCTTTTCCTCTCCCTTTCCACTGTTGTTTTCACTGTCGTTGCTTTCACCCCCTTTTCTCACTGCATTTTCAGTAGAAAGACCAAAAAAACCCTTTTTGTGGGCCCCCCTTATCCGCACTCTATCTTCTTCTGAAAATGGTCGATCCAGTGAAGAAAGCACGCAACAAAGGTATATGTTAAACTCAGTTGGGCCCACATTGAATCAATGTAGTTGCATTTTTATTTTGTACTGAGCAAGGGTAGTAGAGGGAGAAAGGGACCGAACAATACCTATTTTACTCGCAACAACAATAAAAATGTAGTTGCATTTTTATTTTGTACGGGGGGAAGGTTCTATATGGTCGAGCTCATGGGAACTCCCCATGAGGTCGAGCTGTGTGGGCCCCACCATGATGTAGCAGAACATCAACACCGTGAATTTGATGGGTCCCCTTTAAATCATGGGATAGCAGAAAAAACAGCTGTATACGGAACTCAGGTGGGCCATACCATCCAAAATCATGTGAAGACATGCCTAAAACATAGAAAATTACTTGGTGGGGCCCACCTGAAATTTAGATGTGCCTGAAACTTAGTCCGACCCCTCATCCAAGTGGGACACACATTATGGATGGGTTGGATTTGTGAACCACATCTCGGTGGGCCCAAAAAATAATTATGAATGTTTTAATGGAAGGTAACCCCTCTCAAGTTTTGTACATGGTGTGGCCTATAAAAGTCACTTGAGAGGTAACCCCTCATGGGGAGTTCTCATGAGCTCGACCATGTAGAACCTTTTCTCACACACACGTATATATACACACAACACATGTTCATGCGTGCGCGCGTGTATATATATATATATATATATATATATATATATATATATATATATATATATAAGGGTTGAGCCCCAAATTGAAGCATATCAAAACATCAAGTGGATCATATCACGGGAAACAGTGGGCATAATGATTTTCTAGTTTGCCCCTCTTATTTTCTAGTTTGGCTGTCTAATTTCATGTTAACCCCGCTCACTTTCATGTTTGCCCCGCTGATTTTTCAGTCTGCCTCGCTAAATTTCTAGTTTGCCCCCCTGAATATCTAGTTTGCCCCATTGATTTTCTAGTTTGCCCCGCTGATTTTTTAGTTTGCCCCGCTGATTTTTTAGTTTGCCTCGCTGATTTTTTAGTTTAACCCGCTGATTTCCTAGTTTGCCTTGCTCATTTTCATGCTTGCCCCGCTCTTTTTCATGCTTGTCCCGCTCATTTTCATGATTGCCTCGCTCACTCGCTCTTTTTCATGTTTGCCCCGCTCTTTTTCATGCTTGCCCCTGTATAAAAATATATTTCTATCTTTTAATTCATTTATTTATCTATGTATTTAACAAGCATATATCCTAAATTGGAATGATTTTTTTTTACACACGCACACACACCCCCACACACTCACACTAGTGGAATTTCACTACCTATGGATACTCGAACGCTTGACCGGGTGTTGAAACTCCTAAGAGTTTACCACCCGAGCAAGAGTAAGGATCCAAACCAGAATGATTTACTTAACGTACCACATATGATTATGGGGTCGGAGAAGCTAATTTAGCCAAGTTAGTTTCCAAGATTTCATCAACAGGAAATTGAGCGAGACAAACTAGAAAATCAGCAGGGCAAGCATGAAAAAGAACGGGGCAATCACTGGGCCCAACAGTGATGTTTGTTTGTTATCAAACCTATACATAAGATCATATAGACATGAATCAATAGAAAAAACAATTATAAGCTTGATCCAAAACTTCTGTGGCTCCTAAGAAATTATCACAATTCTCATATGTTTAGATTACAATAAATAGGGTAGATTTCAAGAAAATGAAATTCAGGACATTTTCTACATAGTGGAAAAATGAAATTGCAATCTCATATGTTTCATTTGTTACATAGTGGAAAAGGAAATTGCAATCTCATATAAAAGTTAGTGATATGGTCACAATTCTCGTATGTTTGGATTGTAATAAATAGGGTAGATTTCAAGAAAATGAAATTCATGACATTTTCTACATAGTGAAAAAAGAAAATTGCAATCTTGGTAGAATTGATTTATTTTACCATGGAACTCTCTTATCCAAAATCAGTAACCAGTTTGGTAAAAAGATTTCTGTGGTAAACAAATCACAAAAGATATAATTACCACGCGATGTTTGTTTGCTTAGAATGTAGGCAATGAATTAGATATAAGGAAAAGAGAATCTAACACATTTCCCACATGGTAGAAAAGAAAATTGTAGTGATTGCAGAATTTGATTTAGGTGAAAGAAATGGACAACTAGGGTTGTCTTATTATTGTTGTTTTTATACCATAGCCTGTTTGGCTGCCAACCCAAAACCATTTATCAACCACTCATTTAAAGGAGTGCACTCAAGTTCCAAACCTCACAGCAACGATCTGAGATTAAAGCCCATGCATGAAAAGGTTTGATTTTGCCACGCTCACAAGCATGATGAATTGTTCATGAAATGGGGCCCTGTTTTTCTCATACTGAAAATGAGGCTGATTCGTTCATCACCAACTGATGTAGGACATGGCATGGTTGGACCAAAAGAATGTGACATGGTTGGACTAAAAGCATGTGATATGGTTGGACCAAATGAATGTGGACTGTAAATTGATCATAACTTTTGGACCAAAACATATGAGATTGCAATTTCCTTTTCCACTATATATGAGAATTGTGACTAGCTTGATCCAAAACTTTTGTGGTCCCTAAGAAATGATCAACATTAGAAGTTTAATTCAAAATTTCATTTGGTGTGGTCCATTTGAACATTGGATACGTTTATATTTATTGGCTCAATTTGTTAAGTTTGCCCCACCGATTGCCTAGTTTCCCCCCCTCATTTTTATGTTTGCCCCGCCCATTTTCATGTTTGCCCACTGATATCCTTGTTTGTCCCACTGATTTTCTAGTTTCCCCCGCTCATTTTCATGTTTGCCACGCTGATTTCCTAGTTAACCCCGCTGATCTTCTAGTTTGCCTCACTGATTATCTAGTTTGCCCCGTTGAATTTTTAGTTTGCTCCGCTGACTTTTGAGCTTGCCCCGCTGATTTTCTAGTTTGCCCCGCTTATATTTCAGTTTGCCCCGTCAATTTTTTAGTTTCCCCCGCTGATTTTCTAGTTTACCCCGCCGATTTTCTAGTTTGCCCCGCTGATTTTAAAGTTTCCCCGCTGATTTTTATAGCGAATCCGACTGCCATAGATTCTCCTTTGCTCACTTGATAGAGAGGTTTATAGAAAATGAATAAAGTTCTTCTCTAAGATTGCGTTTGGTTACACCAATATATTGCAAACCTTACTCATCTTCTAAACCCATACCTAAAGACACATATTACCCAAATTCATGTACATTGAGTTTGGGGCCCACTAAAACTGAATTTCATGAGTATGGGGCACACAAAAACTATATACATTGATTGTAGGGCCCACAAAAACTGGCATTCAGAGTGTGGGGCCCATTAAAATATCAAATCAAAAGGGGTCCCACACTCTGATTTTCTAGTTTGCCCCACTCATATTTCAGTTTGCCTTGCTGATTTTCTAGTTTGCCCCGCTCGGGTGGTAGACTATTAGGAGTTCAACACCTGGTCAAGCGTTCAAGTATCTATAGGTGGTGAAATTCCACTAGTGTGAGTGTGTGGGGGTGTGTAAAAAAAAAATCATTCTAGTTTAGGAGATATGCTTGTTAAATAAATAAACAAAGAAATTAATTAAAAGATAGAAAAATATTTTTATATACTCATATATACATATTTACATAATTATGTACTATAGAAAAATGTAAGGGGGAAAATGTTCGATCTCCATGTAAACAATAAAAATAAAAAAGAGAAAAGAGTGCATAGCACTATAATTATGGCTACGGTTATAATCCGTAACGATAGGCCTAGCTCTGACCCGGTCGACCGGGTCCCAACCTGGTCGACCCCAACTCACTGGCTTCGTTTTTAAGTAAGTCGTCCTATGGTTACGGATTTGGTGGTCTCTATGGCTATGGATTATAACCGTAGTCATAGGTACCGCTAATCCGTAGCCATAGCTACCTTGGTCCAGGGACCCGACAAACTAGGTTAGCTAGTTACCCGGTCTACCGGGTTATGATATATATATATATATATATATATATATATATATATATATATATATATATATATATATATATATATATATATAAACAACCACATACCTTTGTCACATCCTACACCTGAGGTCCACGTCCATCATTGAAACTCCGCACAGTTCTGCATAGTCACAACGAACCCTAAACTAAAAACAAGAAATTGAAATTCGCACTCAAACCAAAAAACACCCAATAGAAAAATCAAGAAACAGAGACATACGCATACATAACTTCCCAATCTTGCTTAAAAGGAAGAAGGGAAGAAAAATGCACCAAGAAAATATTATACACCATGGGATGCAGAAGTTTGTGCTTTTCTAATGAATTCTGCACATGAAGCCTAACCAACAAATAACCAGATTATACTCCTAGCAAGGACCTTCAAAGAGAATCCATAGTTAATGCTTATAGAGAAGATGGGAGAACCCTCATTACTTCCATATTTCCACTATTCCAGTCTGATCATTTCTTATATTCCTTCTCTGCTTCCTCTGTTACTTGCAGACATGCCTATTTACTTTTTTTTTTTCTTTTAAAAGTCACAATATGCATGTAGACATGCCTATCGACTAGATCTGAAATAAAACAAACTGCGAAAGATAGCACAAAGTGCCTTGGTAAGAGTTTCAAAAAAAAAAATATATATATATATATATATATATATATATATATATATATATATTTACGACATGGCTGTGTAATTTTGTTGGCATTCATATCACCTATCTGAATCAACTAATATTCCTCCCTGCTCCCTGTGCATCAATTGGTCCCCATGGTCTACATGACCTGCCCATTATGTTTTCAAAATGGTTTCTATAGGATCATTTCTTGTAGTGAGCTAAACCTTGGTATTCCCAACTAGCATTGTTAATAGAAAATTTGAAAAGTAATGTGCTACTACCCACAGCTAGCCAATTTGGTAAGGTATGATTGCTTTCTCCTTGCAACATACATGTTTATTTTGGATTTCTATCCACATTTACGGTTCCCTTGATTTGGTTAATTACCCTTTTTATGTCAATGGTTACTCCGAAATTTGTAATGCATTGACCTCAATAAGAGTACAAAGGTATGATTTCTTTGTAATCCAAAATAAACATAGATGTAATGTACTACTGGCCACAACTAGCCAACTTGGTAAGGTATGATTTCTTTCTTCTTGTAAGTAACATGTTTATTTTGAATTTCGATCCACATCTCTGCCCTCCATTTCCACCTTTGCTACTACTAACTATAAAATTGGTGGCACTCTAACTTTTTGACTGTTACAAAGTCACAGTCATCTGTTGTTTATCTTTAATTCTTAGTGTCTTGATGAAAATGGAAACATGCACGTACAGAATCTGTTGCACAAGAAGCAACATCTTATGAGAAAAATGATGCAAAAATAAAAATAAAAATGCAAGATATGTATTATGAATTTACCAAAGACTAGTTCTTTGTTGAATGACCGAATCTAACCTTAATCTCGCAAAACTTTCACCATCCATTAATATGTTGCCAAGTACTTAGAACAGCTCTTCACAGGACCAACTTGCAACAATTGAGACACCCACTTACATTTCCAATGGATTGAACATGTAAGAAAGGCATTTGAACCACTTTCAACCTCCAACATAAATGATTTCAAGCTTTTAAGATATCAGCTTGCAGCCATTCAACACTGAGATAATGCTATATAAAAAGCGTTTCAATCGTAGACATTCAATTCCCCACTGCCTTTTACAGTGTGGTCCACTTGATAGCTAGATGTGTCTTATTTTTCACCTCAAGCCTTAATATGATTCGCCAAATAAATAGACGATTTGGATATAACACATACCTCACAATGGGACCCACAAAAATTGATGGGGATTACAACAGGAAAAAACAAAAACGAAGTCAGCGAGTTGGGGTCGACCGGGTCAAAGAAAAAAACTGTAGCCAGCAAGTTGGGGTTGACAGGGTTGGGACCTGGTTGACCGGGTCAGAGCTTGGCCTATCACTACGGATTATAACCGTAGCCATAGCTGTAGTACTATGCACTTTTTTTCTCTTTTTTATTTTTATTTTTATTTTTTTACATGGAGAACATTTTCCCCCTTACATTTTTCTATAATACGTAATTATGTAAATATGTATAAATAAGTATATAAAAATATTTTTCTATCTTTTAATTCATTTCTTTGTCTAGTTATTTAACAAGCATATCTCCTTAACTATAATGATTTACTTAACTTACCATATATGATTTTGGGGTAGGAGAAGCTAATTTAGCCAACCAACCTATTTATTTTCCAAGATTCTATCGGGTCGATAGTCAAAAATCTATTTCATTCAGTTCGTGGTCAATTTCAATCAACATCGATTGTTCGGGTTGGTGCTCAACCCTAACCCAACCCAAGGTTCCTATACCTAAACCTTGACCCAACCCAACCCAATCTTGGGTTGGGAATTCTTAACCCAAGCCCAACCCAAGAGGGCTCGACGGGTTGATTGGGTTGGTCGGGTGAATACATGCTAATATTTTCGTTATTGCATTAGTTTATTATATTTTAATATAGGACTTATTTTTTGTATCTATGATTTTATTAATTATATACATGATTGTTCATTATAAAGAACTTCATTTTTTTCTTTAAAAAATCAAGCTAAAATATAGAACTACTCTTTTAAAAAGTCATGTAGCACAGCACGCAATCTATTTGGGAGAGAGAAATCTGGCATATCTTATTAACGTGAGTTCTTGGAAATGACATGGGCAAATGAAACTCGACATCACTAGTGTACCTTCTACGCAAACAATCCACACTCAATTATAATTTATAAGTAACTAGTATATTGATTGGGTTCGGGTTGGGTCGGGCAACCTGAGACGTCAACCCAAGCCTAACCTAAGTTTTATCGGGTTGGTGTTTGTATAGCCCAAGCTTGAGATCGGACCCGATATATCCTACCCGAGCCCAACCCAATGTCGGATCGGTCAGGTTGAACCCGCCCAACTTTCAGCCGTACATGAAATTGAGCGAGGTAAACATAAAAATGAGCAGGGTAAGCATAAAATAGAGCGGGGCAAACTGAAGTATGAGGGAGACAAACTAGAAAAATAGTGGGGTAAACTGAAGTATGAGTGGGGCAAACTAGAAAATAGTGGGGCAAACTGAAATATGAGTGGGGTAAACTAGAAAAACAGCGAGGGAGACATGAAAAACAACGAGAGAAACATGAAAAACAGCGGGGCGAATTAGAAAAACGGTAAGGGAAACATGAAAAATAGCGGGAGAAACATGAAAAACAGCGGGGCAAACATGAAAAATAGCGGGGCAAACTAGAAAAACAGCGGGGGAATCATGAAAAATAGCGGGGCAAACTAAAAATCAACGGGGGAAACATGACAAACAGCGGGGTAAACTAGAAAAACAGTGGGGGAAATGTAACACCCCGTACTTCCAGTACTCGAGTGTTACCATATAATTTAATTTAATATAAATACATAAAAAAATAATAATAATAATAATAATACAACCTAAATATATATATACACTATGAAATGATATACTTTGTAAAGATTTAGAATCTCATGCTAAAAGGATACATGTGTACTTAATGTACATAAGACATTATGAAAATAATATTATATTAAATAAACCTAATGAATAATGAATTCACAACATAAAGTCAAATTAAAATGTAGCATTGAATATTTTCTATGGAATTGTGTGTTATTTAACTATATCATCAAATACAAATATAATTTTAATTAAATATAATATTGTACAATCTTCAATCGTTTATACATATAATATGATATGGTATATTATAAATTATGTATATTAATGAATGAGGGAACAGCAGTATGTAATTAGTAACATGTTAATGTTAAAATTATATATATATATATATATATGAAGGAGATTTCAAACATTGTAATTATAAGTAATAAGCAAAAATAATAAAAATTATATTAACATTAGTCTCTGGTTAGTCACTCATTGCAAAAGACATACAAACAGCCAATAGGATCCTCTTCAACCGTTGACGTTCAATCTTGGGACGATCCGACCACTAGATTAATGGAAAGCCACCATTAGAGCTAGGAATTAACCTGAATGACCCACCTGGACCTTGGATATGGCCCACCCTTGGTCCAGGGCCCTAAATGGACTTGTGAAACCAAATGAATGGGGTGGATTTCCCACAAACATCACTCTGCGCCCCACACATACGTTGCATGTGCACAGGGGGAGAGTGCCTGGCTGTGCACCAGTCCGGGCCACTCGGTCAAGGCGGGTTGACCTGCCATTTCCATAAAAAGGAGAGGTTTCTCTCTCTCCGTTTAGCCAGCGAACGGATACCGCCCGTTTGCTTCAACCGTGGCCCATGACAACCCACCTTGATGATCCGATCCGTCCATCAGCTTCATAGGGTGGAGCTGACCAAAACCCAACCTCTCCTGCACGTGGAAACACATGTGCGTGCGCACGGTTCTTGACACAAACAGCCCTACTAACACACGTTTCCAAAAATGGAAACCTGTCTTCCTTCCAGCTCAGCGATCTGCGTGCTTCCGTCTTCCTCCATCCTGACTGTCCATCCTAGGATAAATCCTAGCCCTACATTCATAGCAAATACATTAGGGTTGCCATAGAAAAAGGAAAACAACCACTCTTCCTCCAAAATGAACCCACCGTCCTAGCTCCACTCAACCTCTGGAAACCCACGTCCACAAGCTCCCCTGAGCTGAATCAAATCATCCAGCACCTCCTGATTGAAGGAACTAAGCCCCACTTCCATTCTGCCATTAACGGCAGCCAGCTTCCAAGCACGAACCCACCATCGAAACCAACCTGGAGCTTCATTTTTTCTCTTCCACAGGCATCGTGTGGAAGAGACAGACGCCCCAGCATCATCGGTTTGAAGTAAATAGCCTCTGTGGGGAGGTTGCCATTAAAGCCGGGTCGTCTTCCATGTTAGAAGCTTGACCGTTCATCCCTGTTGCAGCCCCTGATTCGGAACAGTTGCTAGGTGGGCCATCTCTACGGTGGTCCATGTAGGTCGATGAAGAAGAAGAAGAAGAAGAAGAAGAAGAAGGGAAAATGGAGGTGGAGAGGTGCGGCTGTTGCACCGCACCATCTCAACTCGACCGCTACTCAGCCCTGTCCACAGTTAGCATTGCTGGACGGCCAGCAGGTAAGAAAGAAAGAAGGGAGCTAGGGAGAGTGAGAGAGAAGAAACAGAAAGCATAGAGAGGGGAGAGAAAGAGGGAGAAGTGTAGGGTGTGGTGTGTTTGCACCATGGAGGTACTCCTTGGTGAGCCGCCGCATTGCCCACTCAGTTGGGTCGCAACTGGGTCGAACCCCATGTTGTTGCCAGGCTTCAAAAGAGAGAAGGAGAAACAGAAGATAGAAAATGGAAGAAAGAAGAAGTAGAGAGAAAAGGAGAGAAAGAAACGGATGAGAGAGGAGGAAGCGTTGCAGCGTAGTGTTGCACTGAGTCACTACCTGACTCGCTGGCAAGTCCAAACGGTGAGTCGCGACATGTGTCATGAGTTGGGGATGACCGAGTTCGGTTTGGGCTGGACCGCAAGGTCGGTAGATTGATGCAGGAAAAGGATCAGTGAAGAAAGAGGGTGTGGGTCTTTGGGGGTTGCTGAGTCAACTCGGCTGAAACCGAGTTTGACTGGGTCAAGTTGGGTTTGGACCGGGTCCATGTCTTGCTGGACATTCCAGTAGGTGAAGAAAGAGAGGGAGTGAAATGAAGAAAGAAAAGAAAGAAAAGAAAGGGAGAAAGAAAGAGAGAAGGAGAGAGAGAGTGACTAAGGTGGTGGTGCGTAAGCCGAGTCAACTTGACTCGAACCGAGTCGACCTAGGTGAGCCACGTTTCCCTTCCATATAAAGATTATTTTTATTATAATGTATCATCACAATCATCATTAGATTTGTTAATACCAAACATGATTCATCATTAATAAACTACATATACTAATGTTAGTTACAATCGTTAAATTTAAGTGCTTCATTTGTCACTCCTAAACAGTGTTATGATAGTTATTGATCATGGATAGCCAGCACCACATCCACTACGTTAATATTAGAAACTACTATTAAATGATATTAGTATGACACCCATCACTTGAAATATATTACCATTAATAAATTATCCATACCGACATTGGCTAATACATATGGAAGTTGTCATTATTAAGATATTAGCATTTCATTTCGTTGTTCTTAAAATATTAACATTTACATTAGGACATACTATTTATTTACATCAAAATGATTATCAGTATTACGCTAGCTGATATTAGTGATATTATTAATATTAATAATTGCCTTGGAGCTATTAGCATTAATATTCATCGTAGGTTATCGTTGGGTAATTCTAGTATGATAGTAGCCATCGTTAATATTCCTAAAACTAATAACTAATTTATTTGATTATTTTTATTCATTCATTATTCCCTCTAATAATATTGTCAATGACCACACGGATAAATTCAAATTCCATAATCAAACATAGAATCTAAACCTAGAATTAAACCCTAAAATGAAACCGTAAACTCTACATTAAAATCCTAATTATCTAGCCTAGAACTAAACTCTAGAATAAAATCCAAAAATTCGAGTACGGGGCTAGACTTTAGGATAAAACCCTAATCCCACATTAAAACCCTAAAAGATGACCCTAGGCGATGATCTTAAACCCTAGGTGGTATGTAGAACTTGGATCTAATTGCACAAGTTCATGATTTGTGTTAGGATACAATTCTAAGGGCACAAGCACTTAGCGATACTAGAAGGCGATTCAAAGTATAAGGTGATGATTCTTCCCCTTGAGCTTTCCATCTTCTCATTAGTTTAAGTTATAGTTTTTATTTAAATTCATAATTGATCTCTCCTTATAATCACATGTGTTAACTGGTAGAAATTAAATTACTGTCTTACATGCTTTATGATTATCCTGTATAATTGTTCATGCTTGTGGATTATTTGTGGATTACTTACGGAACCTAAACTGGTACATTAGTGGGAAATTCCCACGTATGAATGTACACCCATACTTGGGATGTAACTTGACTCTTTGTGATCATAATGGACCTTCGACTCGGTGGTTTTTGAGTGGTGGTCTAGATGGATCATTGATGTGGGCCTACCATCCAGGGTTGTTGTGCCTAATGGTTTTTAAGGATGGTCTTTATCGTATGATTTTGATATTCGCCCTATGTGGCATATTTTGATACTCGCCCTACATGGTTTTATTTGATATTTTCCCTACATGGGTTCGATGTTTTATACTGTGCAACCATGCGATGGTAAGCCCCACATATTGTAATATGATTGGCCACTGGTCGATGAGTTTCCATTAAACATCCTAAGGTGGTAGCCTCATGAGCCAGGGATGGTGGAATGGAACACTATGCCTGAGCTGTCGGTCTACGCTGGGCCATGTGCTCCCCGTAGTGACCTTTGAGCTTATTAAACCTGCTGATTGTAATTGAATTAATAACGGATTGGCTAATCATGCATACATGGCATATTTCGATGACTTGGATCACTCGCCTGCGATTACGCTGAATGTTGCGCTTATGACCAGTCATTCGATTATGATGATGACATGGATCTTCATGCCCCGCGATTACGCTGAATGTTGCGCTGATGACCAGTCACATCGCCCGTCTGGATGTTTTACCCGGGGCACAGACCGTCTGGATGTTTTACCCGGGTCGATGATTGCATGGGGACCCGACTGGATGATGTTTCCCAGGTTCGATGATCGCACGGATGAGCATCCCCGGGGCGATGATTGCATACTTCACGCATCCATGCACATAATAAGATTTGCATCATGTATTGTTTTGTATGCATTGTTTTATAACTATGCTTACCTAATGCGGCAGTGTGTAATCTTGAGGGGAATTCACACTGAGTTGGCCACTCATCCATCAAATATATAACCGTACAGGTAGTACAGGTGGCTTAGGTGATATGTATGTTCAGACTTGATGATGAGCAGGGTACGATCGCCAGAGATGCATAACTATAGTTGCCTGGAGGAGCTGCGTGATCTTGTGGCTTATATTTATATGCTTTCTTCTATTCTTCATGTATTAAGTTCTTGTAAAACTTGTGCTTGTTAAATTCGGAGGCATTGGTTTGTATAAGTCATTATGGGCAGCTTCTTGTATATTTGAATGAAGATGAAATTTTCCTTTATGCTTACTTGTCCACACTACACTTATTTGCTTACTCTGATAAAAGAAAAATATTATATTCGACCATCCTTTAGGGTTAACACTTGGGTTTTTGGGACACAGGTCATATACTCGGGTCCTGAAGATTCGAGTCGTTACAGGAAACATGAAAAACGACGGGGGAAACTAAAAAAATCGCGGGGTAAACTAGAAAAACAGCAGGAAAAACATGAAAAATAGCGGGGTAAACTAGAAAAACAGCGGGGGAAACATAAAAAATAACGGGAAAAACATGAAAAACAACGGGACAAACTAGAAAAACAGCAGGGAAAACATGAAAAACAGCGGGGCAAACTAGAAAAACAACGGGGAAAACATGAAAAATAGCAGGGGAAACATGAAAAGCAATGGGCAAAATAGAAAAATAGTGGGAGAAATATGAAAAACAGCAAAAAAAATATGAAAAACGTTGAGCTGCACTTGTTTAGACCGGCATCACTTTCGTGCTCATACTATGAAATGAGCTGGTAAAATAGATAGCCACCTAGCATGGATAAAACACATCTATTATGATAGGCCCATAGAGTTATTCGAACACAACTTAGGTAGTGGGGTCTCTATCCATTCGAGTGGGCTTGTGTGGTGAGCCAAACACCACCAATATCTTTGATGATTGGATTGTATGTGGCCCACAACGATGTATGTGTTTTATTAATGTCGGTCATCCCTTTTAAACCTCATTTTAGGGCATGAGCCCAAAATGGAAGTATGTCCAAAGCTCAAGTGGACCGTACGAAACATATGGGAATAATGATGTTCGCTGTTGAAACTTTTTTAAAGACTATTGAGATGCTTATTTTTTTTATTGAACTTGTTTCTAAGGTCACACGGTCCTGTATGAATGGAAAATAAAAATATCAGTTTGACCCAAAACTACTGTGTACTCCATAAAACTTTCAAAGGTAGGCATTCAATCCTTACTTTTATAGTGTGTTTTCCCCGCTATTTTTCTTATTTTTCATGTTTTTCATGTTTCCCTCGCTGTTTTTCTAGTTTACCCCACTGTTTTTCATGTTTCCTTCATTTGTTTTCTAGTTTGCCCCACTTGTTTTCATGTTTCCCATTTGTTTTCATGTTTTTCCGTTGTTTTTCATGTTTCCCCATTTTTTTTTCTAGTTTGCTCATTTATTTTTCATGTTTTTCTGCTTTGTTTTTCATGTTTTTTCATTGTTTTTCTAGTTTCCCCATTTTTTTATGTTTCCCTCATTGTTTTTCTAGTTTGCCCCGTTATTTTCATGCTTCCTCCGCTGTTTTTCTCGTTTGCCCTACTATTTTTCATGTTTCCCCCGCTGTTTTTCTAGTTTACCCCGCTGTTTTTCATGTTTCCCCCGCTATTTTTCTAGTTTGCCCTGTTGTTTTTCATGTTTCCCCTATTTTTTTCATGTTTCCCCCATTTTTTTCTAGTTTGTCCCGCTGTTTTTCATGTTTCCCCCGTTGTTCATGTTTGCCTCGTTATTTTTCTAGTTTGCCCCACTGTTTTTTTAGTTTGCCCCGCCCATACTTCAGTTTGCCTCGCTCTTTTTCATGCCTACCCTGCTCATTTTCATATTTGCCTTGCTCAATTTCATGTACGGCTAAAAGTTGGGCGGGTTCAACCCGACCAACCCGACATTGGGTTGGGCTCGGGCAGGATATATCGGGTCCGATCTCAAGCTTGGTTTATACAAACACCAACCCGATAAAACTTAGGTTGGGCTTGGGTTGAGGTCTCAGGTTACT